>JAQFVV010012866.1:0-514190 GCA_028023455.1 Epiperipatus broadwayi | reverse complement strand
GCTGCTTTTATCTCCCCCACAGAGATGAGTTTTTTGGCCTGTTAAATAACTCTTATTTTTTACATAGGTAGAAATATAAAAATAGTATGTATTTTTCTCCACTTAGACTATGCCTATGACACAACAAGTTGATCACAACATATTTTTAAATCAAAAGTAGATCTTATGAGTAACCCCTGCTATAGCACACATATACTTTTGTGAAATACTTAACTTGATATTTCTCATATTCATTGATAATCATTGGAAATTTTTTTCAGAAAAAGTGTAATTGATCTGAAATGTCAGAATGCAGATTAATTGTGTTTTGTAACATTGATTTTCTAATAATGCCTTTCATTGATTTTTTAATTGAAAATGACTGAACAGGTCAGTATCTTATGGACAGCAGGTAGCATCTAAGTTAAACTTTATTGTTCACTAAGGAAATATTTATTATATGATGATACTTCATGTGAAACTCATCGGTAATGTCAACACCTTTCAAAAGTGACATAGTAATAGAAATTTTTCAAATATTTTAATAATTATAAAGCAAATATCAGATTTTAACACAGAATGTCATAAATTTATTACAAATAATCATTCATTTGTTAATATTCGAACAAAAAAATTGAAAAAAAAAATTTATACATTTTTTGAACAAATATACATATCTTAGATGGAATTTCATTCTGATGTTCTCATTTATAAGAAAGTGTTTAAATATTTAAAAAGCTCAAACATGATTTTTTAGAACAGTATTCATTTATAAAATTAATTTAAAACAAAATGTAGTCCAATTTATTGAGTTTTAGTATAAAATAAAGATTTTATATAAAAATGAAAAGTTCTCATATTTTCAAAAACTCTCACCAGGTGGAATAAAATAAAGTGTCTGAATTTGTAAGAGTTAAGATTATAAGATGTGAATTGAAAATAAAAGCTAAGTCTATTAGAGGTAATGAAAAGATAAATAAGATTATCGACATTGAAGACTGAAAGTGACAAACTTTTTTCAATGAAAAGAGATATATAATAGAGTATAATAATATGTGCCTATTCATTGCTAACAGTTTAATAAATTATATATTCTCTCCTAATTTGTTTTAGTCTAGTTTATTATTTTAGAAGTATCTATGAGATGGAGATGATATCATCCATCTGAAAACAAGAAATCAATCATAAGCTACAATAATTTATGACATTTATATTATATGTAAACATTTATTTAGTTCTTTATGAAATTAGAAAGATGATGCCATTTTTTAAAAATTCACATATATTTCACTTATTTGCTTTATGATGATTATTTGTTATAAATTATATGCATTGTCAAGTGTTGTTAGCCGAGAAGTCATTGCACCCACCTTGCAAGCATGTAGTTGGTTGCAGATGGGTGTGGGTTCGTGTCCCGGCCAATGCTATGACATATGAAAAAAAAATTATATGCATTGAACTTATATTGTTGCTTTACTCAATTTGGGTTGCACTAAGGTCAAGTGTGACTGTAACAATACTAATCATTAAAAAGCCTCATATTAATCACTTAAAACTTTTTAATTTTTTGAAAATAATTACAAATACTTAAGACGATTTTGTTTCATAAAAGTAATTTCAATGTTATTATGTAATTAAAACAATTTATCTGAAAGCAAAACAAAATCAAAATAAAACAAAAACTTATTGATTTCAATTTTTTTAATATTATACATTATTTTTAAACAGTTGAAGAATTATGTTACACTTCGTACAATTTGATAGAAATAAGTTTTATTGTTTTTAAATATTAAAACAAAAATAATAAAAATAACAAAAATTGGAATAACAACAAATAATGGAAACCAACAACTCACAGCTGCAAAATGGTCACTTTTTGATGAGTTATTTAAGCACGTCATTTGTTTAATGTTATCTGGAAAAGATTACATATTTAAATATTAACATTATATATATATATTCTGTATAAATATTATATATTTTTAGAAAATATATAAATGAATATTAATCATTTTTTTCTTGCATAGAATTTATTATTTTGCTTTTAAATTTTTTATATCTTAAATATACAATTGAAATTTAATCAAGTTTAATTACATCTATAATACGTTTTACACTGGCAGAAAAAAATCTCCATTTATTTTTTAGTTGTAATTTGTATATATTGTAAAAAACAGAAGTATATTAATTGAAAAAAATGTTAGAAAAATAGTAGTTTTAAATCTTTTCATTTCTTATTTTAGTTATAAAAAAGTTACCGTCATGGACACCGAAGTGTCACAGCAGGATGCAATTTACAGCCTCACATACTCAATTGACATTTTCACCTGCATGCAGTGTACACAGAATTTACTGAAGAGGCTCTGACAACTAAGTTATTCCTGGTATAAGGAATCTCATCAATCATGACAAGATAACTTGAGAGACTGAATGAATTATAATAGGATTAGGGAACTATTTTATTTTGAATACAGAAATCTATCCTAAAGGCAGATGAACTTTATTGTAGTCAACAACATTAGGATGTAAAACAAACAAAAAACCATTATATTAAAGATAGTAAGATATTACATGATATGCAATTAGAAAGTAATCACTAGATTTTATTATTGACCTTACTGATCATAGAATTTAGGTTTTCATCCAGCAAATCATTTGGAAAAAACTGCTAAATTTATAATACATAGTTGAAATATGTGGACATTATTAAGACCCAGTGAACTGGAAAAAGTTATGAATTTGATGAAAAAATATAAAATGGATATTTTAGGCATTTATGAGACTAGATGGATGAGAAATGTTGCTTTTGGATTAGGGAACTATAAATAAAACTGATAAGTTTGAAAAAAATAGTGTTGTTCTTATATTAAAAGATAGCTCACTGCATAGTATAATGAATAAATATCATTTGAGTCAAAGAATTTTAATTATGAAGGTGAAAACTGATCCAGTGGATATAATATTACTACAAACGTTTTTTAAATAGTAGTAGTGATTGTGAAAAAATGGATGGTATTTATAAAAAAATGGAAAAATTATTAGATTGCCAATGGAAAAAATAACACTTTGATAGGTGATTTTAATACATCAGTGAAAGCAAGACTTGTAGACAAAATTGGTTTAAGTGATTGGGTGAGAGGTTAATTGAATTTTGAGAGCAGCATGAGATGATAATAAATAACATATGCTATGATGTGTCCAAAAGGAGGTGCTACTTATGGAAAGCACTTGACAATGCAAGAAGACGCATAGAAATTAGGTACCGTATATACATAGTTATCCGGGTGCTGATATGGATAGTGGTCATGTGCTTATTTTAACAAATATAATGTTAAATTTATGAGAAACAATATACATGGTCAAAACAAATTGTGTTTAAGTAAATTTTAGGATCATGCCATAGTGAAAGAATTTTATAATGAAACTGCTATGATGAATATTAATCATATAAGATGGAAATATATTAAAACATATATAAATACAGCAGTGATAAAATTATTGGGGAAAAGGATTCTGGTACCCAAACAACCATGAATAACTCAAGCTATATTGGATTTAATTGAAAGAAAAAATAAAGTTTGATATAAAGATATAAAATAGTTAAAAATTTAATAACAATTAGCAATGTGGGTAAAACAAAGTGGATGAATATGTTTAGTAAAGAAATTGCAGACATCATAAAAATTGGAATATTATATTTAAAAAAAAATACCACATAGGAACATTTAGTATAGGAACATTTAGTAATATTGTTAAGAATAAGAAAGGAAAGATATTTTCTGAAAAAAAAAAGAATGTGAGATTATTGGAAAGAGCATATTGAATATTTATTTAAAAAATTAAGTAACAAATATGAGAGTTTTTGTAGAATATTAAAATATGATTGATGAGAAAGAAAAATGAATTGAAATAAAAAAAGAATTTGATGATGGAGTTAACAAGATAAAGAATAATATGAAACTGATATAGATGATATTTCATTAAATTTTTAAAAAAATGATAGAGATAACATAAAAATAGATTGTTTTATTGATAACAAGATGTTATAAAAAGGAAATAATTCCATCAGATCTTATGACTAGAAAAATTACTGCATTTCCCCAAAAAGGTAATGCTAATGACTGTACAAATTATAGAACAATAGATCTAATACTTCTACATTTGAACTCATAATAGTCAAAAATTTGAATACAAAAGAAGATAGATGAGAATTTGAATAAAGGTCAATATAGTTTTAAACTTGGGAAAGGAAAGAATGATTTTACAAATAAGATTTAGAAATAAATAGGAAGTCTTATGTGATTTTTTTTGACTTGGAGAATGGATAATAGAAAATGTTTATACAATGTTTATCCAGAGTAACAAAATTCCAAACAGCAGTGAATTTATTATCGAAAAATTTCAGACGATTTTAAATTAACATAGTTTAATTTCTAAATCAGCAGTTTTACTATTTTATAAACATATGTAACAATATTTTTTTACATTAATGTACTGCACTGTTAATTTGCATATGAAAATATATAACAAAATACAGAACGTATACAATAATTTTGTCTACACTAATGTAAACACTTTTAATCCACACACATAACACAACATACAATATGTATATACAGTAATCCACACACATAACACAACATACAATATGTATATACAGTATAATTTTTGTCTAAAAATATACAAAGCAGAATCATTTAAAATTCAATGTCTTCCATTTTATTTCCACATTTAATGTTTTTCACAGTAAATTCTATTTTCTCCTTTTGTTTATTTCAGCTCTGAACTATTTGCATTACTTGAACTAATTGTTTTGTCATATTTTTTATATTTATTGTATTTTACTTTTTAGATTTGTACTATTATTTCTAAATTATTCAAACAATTGTAATTTTACACACTTTATGTGACATTTAATTCACAAACCCATAGAATCAGTTGTTTTTTTATCTCTCTGAAATGTTAGCTCCTTTTATTTCTAATGTTCATCTTATGCCTTTTCTGTCTTATTTTTAAAGATTTTATAATCACATTTCCTCTTTTTAATTAAATATTTCTTATTTTATATTTCAATCTATGAATGTTTTGATATTACTTTAATTACTTATTCCCTTTTTAGTGTTTGAAAACGGCATATCGAAATTTATATTCATGACGATCATTTTTTAATTTATGCCTCATATTAAATTGGAAAAAAAAATCATATAACTGTAATGTTTACACGTCAAACAACTCTTTTGTCACCTGCTTTTGTAGCAGCTATTTGATTATTATAAATAAATAAATCAATTCAAACCTCTATCTTACATACATAACACCAACAATCAAAATAACAAATTATGAGTTAAGAATGACCCTATACAGAATGTAAAAAAATTATCATTTGGGTATGGATACACATATTTGAAACTCCTTTAAATAATTTTTTTAATCAAAATTACAACACTGTTAGATCAAAAGAAATATGTTTTCTCCCAAAGACTACATCCACTTTTAATATTTTTAAAGCTTCTTTTAGTCTATACTATTCAGTAATAGGTGATTTTCTTATTAATTTCATTCAAATCTGAATCGTGTTCAAAATCTACTAATACTTGAAACTGATTTGTAAGTTCTGATTTAAATTCATTAGAATGTTTCTGAAGATTAGGAATATCAACTGTAAATATTGTTTCCCTTAACAATTTTTGTATCTCTAGTTTTGCATTAATATATATCTTATTAATCAATGATCACTTTGTGTGTTAAATTTATTAACAACATTACAATCTTAAATTATGTATTATCTGTTAGTCAAAATATAATCCAATTCTGCTGTACCTTCATTTAAATACTTCCATGTCCATTTCCTTTTAACAGTTTTCTCAAAAAAAGAATTTATAATATAAAGTTTTTCTTTTCCTGCAAACTCCAAAACTCTATGTATTCTCTCATTTCTATTACCATAACCAAAATTACCTACAGCATTTTCATCTTTATTTGTTTACCAATTCTAGCATCAAAGAATCCCATAACAATTTTAAAATGTTGTTTACTCTGATCAAAAGCCTCTTGTACATCCATATAAAAATCTACTATTTCATCACAATGAGAACTTGTTGGGGCATAAACCTGAATTATCTGAATTTGGTATCAGCTATTAAGGTGTATAACTAATCTTGCCACTCTATCCGATACACCCATCAATCTCCACAATGTTGCCCTTCCAGTTTTTATTTATAATGAATCCTATTCTACTTGTATTTCCAATATTTGTGCCTTTATAGTACAGTACATGTCCACATTTTAAATCAATTGTCTCTTCACTTTTTCTTCTAACTTCACAAAGTCCAATAATGTTCCATTTAATATAAGACAGTTCTTCTAATTCTTGCAATATTCCTTCACTTGAAAGTGATCTGCAGTTGTAAATACCTAAATAAAAAGTCATCATCAAATGGCAGCCTGGGTTTACAATCAGGGGATTCTTAGCACCTTCCGCCTTCAGCCACCAACCACTGCCTTATTTGGTGACTTTACAGCCTCCTGGGAATAAAAGTCATGATTTATTTTTTTCTGTTATGATCATATATATCTATTGGAAAAATATTTAAAAAACTGCAACAAAGATAGCTGGTAGAAAGAAGCAGAAATTGACTAATAAGATTTTTACTGAAACTAGAAAAAAAGAAGGAATATGAAAATATAGAAAAATGATGCTTTAAAAAGGATTGAATACATAGAAATTTGTAAAATAGTGCATTGCAGAAAGGAGTTGAAAATGATATAAGAAAGTATAACTGTTAACTAGCAAAGAAAGCTATAGAAGAGAATAAAAGTCTCAAGAGTGTAAAATAACATTTTGGTATTCGTAGGAAAATTATACCAGCAATAAGAAAAAAAAGATGGAATTATTACTAAAAAGAGAGATGAGATCATGAAATGGGTAGAAGACTTCTATCAATAATTATATAGTAATAAAAAACAAGTACCTACTATGTCTATTATATCTTCCAAATTGTCCAGAGTTTTAAATGAAAAAGTGAGTTATGCAATTAAATTTATGAAGAAAGGAAAAGCTCCAGGCAATGATGGAATTATAATTGATATATTAAAGAACCAGGTGAAGAAATAGAATTTTTTTTAGCAAAGTTATATACTAAATGTCTAAAAGATAAAGATGTACCAGGTGATTGGAAAAATGCAGTATTAATATTAATGTTTAAAAAGGTGATAAAGAAGATATGAGAAATTACAGACCTATCAGCCTTTTATCAGTTTTATACAAAATGTTTACCAAGATAATTACAACTCATCTACAGCGAACATTGGATTTCCACCAAATAAGAGAACAAGCTGGATTTAAAAGTGGTTTTAGTACAGTAGATCATATCAAGGTATTGAGAGAAGTTATAGAAAGGACAAATGAATATGAGTTGCCATTATGCTTTGGATTTGTAGATTATGAAAAGGCATTTGATTCTATAAACATTTCTTCAGTGATTGAAACAATAGATCATCAAGTTATAGATCCAGGATATTTTTATATTTTGAAGAATATTTATAAAAATGCAACAGCAACAATTAGATTACATAATGATACTAGGAAAGTCAACATTGAGAAGGATGTAAAACAGGGTGACTCCATATCTCCAAAATTTTTACAGCAGTGCTGCAAGCAGTATTTTGTGGATTAAAATGGGAAACTAAAGAAGTGAAAGTAAATGGAGATTATTTAAGTCATTTAGATTTTGCAGATGATGTAGTTGTTTTTGCACATAATGCTTTAGAACTGTGGGAAATGTTGTAGGAATGTTAAAAAGACTGTGGGAAATGTTGTAGGAATGTTAAAAAGACTAAAGTAATGTTCAATGGATTTTCTCAAAATATGAAAATAAAGATTATGATGAGTTAGAAGAAGTTAACAGCTACAAATATACCTTGGTCAGATTATTAATACAGATGGAAACATAATGGATGAAATTAATCAAAGAATATAAATTTGGTTGGAGTGCATTTGGTAGAAATAACTAGATAATAAAAGAAAATATGCCTATGTGTTTAAAAAGGAAAGTTTTTAATATATGTGTTTTACCAGTTCTTACTTATGGATCTAATATTTGGACACTATACAGAGACTTCAGACCACTCAAAGAAGTATGGAGAGATGCATGTTAGGAGTAACAAGAAGAGATCAAAAACACAATATATGGGTAAGAGAACAAACAGGTGTTACTCACCTCATTGAAAAAATTAAAAGACTGAATAGAGTTGGGCTGGACATATTGCTAAAAGAGATTATAATAGATAGACAATTGAAATCTTAAACTGGATTCCAAGAGATGTGAGATGGATGAAATAAGAAAGTGTGCATGGGTGATATGGGGAAGAGAAGCTAAAGATCAGAGAAGATGGATTGAACTTTTAGAGACCTTCAACCTGCAGTGGATTTATAATAGTTGATGATGATGATGAATAGGTGCTTGAAATAAGATTTGCATTGCATTTGGTAATGTTTGTTAACTATCTACAGGTTAATTAGCAAATATCTTCATTTTTCGTTCTTCCAATGTAAGTTGTTGTGTGACACATATAGTAAGCACTCTACTATTATGAATCATTTTAGACTCTAGGTTTTTTCATCATCCTTCCATATTTTGTATTGTTTACAGTATTTTCTATGTTCTTCTTTTATTTCTTCCAGCCCTGACCTATTTGCATTATTAGGGTTAATTGTTTTTCAATACTTTCTGTGTTGATTACAATTTAATTTTTCCATTGTACTAATTTTCTTTAATCAGTCTTACAATTTTAATATTATACACTAAAATGCCACTTAATTCGCAAATACTATTGAACCAATTGTTTTACTATCTCACTGGAATTATAATTTCTTTTCTTATTAATATTAATTCGGTACTGTCTGAATAACCATAACAACTATATAGGTGCGCATATATGTACGTTTCAGCGGTTTTGTAAATAAAGATTATGTACTTTTTGGAATTTGTAAATAAAGTTCATATAATTATTGGAGTTATAATCGGACAGGAAACAAAAAAATCCCCCCCCAAAAAAAAAAAAATTTAAACACTCTAGAAAATTGACATATGCAAAACATGCATTTAAATTGATCTTAAACTAATGTATATTAATATATGTAGATTTATATCGATAATATAATATTATAAAAACTGCAAAAATCTGTCCGATGGGTGTGTGAGAATAAAGAATAAGAAAAGGAACCACACACAAATACTAAAATGTATACGAAGTGAGCATGCAAATCAAAAAGTTTCAGTCACATAATAAGAAGAATAACAGTACATAAAAATTTGTGATATTTATTGCTAAGAAGATTAGTCAGTGAATTACACTCCGTCTACTAATTACCTATTTGTTTTGTCTCAAGTTAATGAATTCCGGTTGTTAAGTTTACATTTTCGTGTTGAGTTTTACTATAATAAATTTTAACAATAAGTACTTAGTTGGTCTTGTCAATAATATCTCAGAGTATATAATAGACTGGTGCTGTTGACATCTCTAGGAAACAGGATAAAAAGTGAAGAAAAAATGTCTACTCATAGCATATTAGTTTATATCTACAGTTTATAAATTCGTATATTTTAATAGAACTGTGCCATAGTGATAAAGAATAATGGCATTACAAAATAGCTCCATTAACAAATTGGATATTAACCAATTGGAAAATCTACGTGGAACATGTAAAATAATATATGCTCACCAATAATATTTTGGATAACAAAATAAGAGTAGTAATCCTTAAAGTGGATGTTCAGGAAAGAGGTACTGCAAGTAGCCAACCTATTCTGGGAATCCAAAGCTCCCGAAGAGGTACTAAATCAGGAATTAAAAGAGAAGTTAGTTAGTATTTTGAATCTAGCTTGAAAAATGAAAGTCAGGCACCACATGAGAAAATTTAAGATTACAAGATGGGATTGCCAACATTAGCTAAAGAGGGTGTCTCTAACTCAGCTGTAGTGCATGACTGTAAACTCAGACAAATTCTCCTGAATGAACATGATCTAGTTTATAAATACACAATAGAAAAATATTTAACCTAGAAGTGGCACTAGAAAATGCTACAGAATTCCAAAATTTTACACATATGAAGAAAACCCCAATGACTATAATAAAACAGAAGCTGAAATTCCAATCACAGAAGGGCAGCTAATTACCTGGAAATATTGTTATGTAAGAAAGAAGATTTGAAGAATTATTATAAATATATAAAAGAACAATGCCATATTTATGGGAAAATGGGACATTTATCACAAGTTTGTCTAAACACAGAGAAAAAGACTAAAAATAAAGTAGCTAGACTAACTGTAAATTGAGAAGAAGAATTAGCAAAAGAGAAATTGCCATTAAAAAGATGAATAATGTAAATAATAATATATTAGGTTGAACATTTGATCTTGGAATAAAAAGTTAAGATGGGAATACACAGCAGTTTAGGTTGTCTCTAATGTCATAAAATGATTGGACTAATATTATAAAGAATAGTAAAAGAAATATAATACTAAAGAAAACTGATATGGTAGTGATTAACATAAATAGAAACAGGTTAGTAATACATGGAATTGCAACTGTTTAGAATTAATTCAGAGTCAAACATTTATCTTTTTATATAGTGAAAAAAGATTTAAGCCCAATATTGGGTAGAAATTGGTTTAGATCTCACGAAATTTATATCATATAATAAAAAGTATATAATTGAAGTCAGAAGACTGAGAAAAAATTCCACAGTTATTTGTTGAGGGGGTCCCATCAGAATTAAGAGGAGGGACCATCAGAATTAATCATAGCAATGAACATTGAATTAGTGAAAGATGCTTAATGACTTGCAAGTAGACTATGGAAGGTTCTCTTTGCCTCAAAGACTAAAATGGAATAAACAATTGAAGATTTGATTAAAAGTGACATCAAAAAGTAGCTTATCCAGGTACTCAATGTTTGTGAGAACTTAATATTATTATAGAAAGTGACTTACTTTGCTAAAATCAATTTAACATCCATTTTCTTAAATTTCAGACAACGACCAGAATGCCTGAACTTTTGACCATCAACACCCACTTGAGATTCTTTAAATACAATACATTAACATATAGAAATGAGCAAAAAGTTTAGACTTTGTGGCTAATTATTCCAATGTATAAATATATAAAGCTAAAACGCACGAACACATAAAGCTGAAGACAATAAATCTTAATATAGATTGATACAAACTAAATATATGTATCTAAGTATGTGGCTAAGCACTTTTGAGCATTGAGGTCCTCATATTCATAGCCATCTTGTAAATAAACTAGTTAAGAGCGATGCAAATTTATGCAAATGAGATAGTTAAGTATTCCATTTCCTGGAGATCTTATAACAAAAGCCTTTTCTGTTTATAGAATTGCTATCTTTAGCGATAAAGTAAGCTTTCTTTATCTTTCTCTTAAGATCATGTCCCTCTCTGCAAATAATAACCACTGGATTTTTAGGTTGGTAATCAAGACCAACTGCTGACCTGCATCGCTCTTAACTAGTTTATTTACAAGATGGCTATGAATATGAGGACCTTGGCACTCGAAAGCATTTAGGCACATATTTAGATACATATATTTAGTTTGTATAAATCTATATTAAAATTTATTGTCTTCAGCTTTGTGTATTTGTGCGTTTTAGCACATTTTATATATTACGGTATAGAGTAACAATAGAACCAATTATGTTTCATGTGAAAATTGATAGCCTATTGCAGGTGATGGAAGGAGTTATTCATTACATTGCCAACATGTTAATAACTGCACATTTTTTAAATGTTATTTTACAATTATTTGTCAAGAGTGGCTATCTTTTAATTATCCCCCCCCCCCTCAATTTAAGCAGTGAGTTACGTACATTTTTAGTATTTGTAAAAAAATTTCTAAGCTATGTTATCCAGTAAAGAGATGGTTAAAATCAGAATTACATTGTGTTTGTTGTTGATTTTTAAGTATTTACAGATATCTTAATATATCTCTTTAATTCTTTTTTACTCTTACAAAGTAAGTTATAATATGACACAGATAGAAAGTACCCTTCACTGCCATTATTTGTCTATAGATTTTTTCATTATCCTTTCACATTTTATGCTCTTTACAATATTCTGTATTATCTTACTTCTTCCAGTTCTGAATTATTTGCATTATTTCGGTTGTTTTGCTGTACTTCATATGTTTATTAAAATTTAATTTTCCGATTTGTATTAATATTTCTTAATTAGGCTAACAGTTTTAATGTTATACACAAAAGCTAACATTTAATAAAAAAAAAAAAAACGCCATGGAACCAATTGCTTTATCATTTCTCTGGATTCAATGCCTTTTTTGTCTTACTTATAAAAACAGTATTGTCACATTCTTTTTAAATAATTACTTCTCACTTTTTGCTTTAATCTGGAGAAGGTTTTGATATTATTTGGATTGCTTTTTTTTTTTTCGTATTTGAAAATTATTTTTTTACTACAATGTAGTAAAATTTTATATTCATGGAGAATCATTTTTTAATTTATACTTCATGGTAAATTAACAAATTGTATATAAAGATAAATTTTACATAGCAAACAGATCTGTTGTAATCTCTTTGTATTAGTCATTAGAATTTTATGTGGCAAAAATATCCATCTGCATCTGTAAATATCTTAGTATTGATAAATGAATGTCCACCTTTTAAACGTTATTACTTCGAAAATATCTGCCGAGTGTGGCTATCTTTTAAGTACTTTTTTAAAAACTGAATCAATATTGGTGATTGATTCTAGATTTACATTGCGTTTCTTGTTTATTCAGTATCTACAGCTTTAGCAGGGAGTCTCTTCAATAATTTTTTGCACTCCCAAAATAATTGTTCTATCAAGCACATAGAAAACATTATGAGTCTTCACTTTTTAACTAAAACAATAATGTGTGTGCGTGTATATGTTAAACATATAAAATAATGTAAATAAAGTTGACTTTGTGTTTGTAACAAATCATCAGACAAAAAGTTGAATAGATTCCATATTATTAACACTTCAGAAAAGTAATGTATGCAAAGTATACTAAATTCTAATTATGTAAAGATATGCTAGTTAGGCAGATTAAATAAAATGCAGTAAAAACGGCAGAAATGAACCCAATAATAAGAAGAGAAAGCAAAAAGAAGAGAATTGCTGTAGTGATATGAAAGTGTGCGTGCACAAGGGCAATAAATCCACTAAGTGATGATGTATCATATTTAATCTAATATGACATGTAAAACTGTTTGTCAAGTTGAATATTATGACATGTAAAACTGTTTGTCAAGTTGAATATTTATATCTTTTTGATATGTTGAGTTAATAAACTCATATTTGTTGTACTGAGTTTTATTTTGAAACAAGAAATAAAGAATAAATATACAATTGGAAATTCCAAAATTACCCCTATAAACTGCAAAAACATTTTAGATTCTTTCATGTTTTTTCAACATCCTTTTACATTTTATGTTATTCACAATATTTTCTATTTTTTCTCTTATTTTTTCTTGCTCTAAACTATGAGCACTATTTGGAATAATTATTTAGCCACACTTTCTATATCTATTATAATTTAATTTTCAGATTTGTACTAATATTCCTGAGATAGTCTATGTATTTTAATGTTATACATTAAAACTGGTTTTAATTTGCACAATGCCATTGAACTGATTGCTTTATTACATCCTTAGAAATATCTCCTTTCCTTCATATTTATAAAAATTTTATTATCATATTGAAACAGTCAGATATGTCTATCCTACTGTTTCACCTACTATATGCTATAGTAGTACTTTTATTTACATACCCATATACCCAAATCCTCGTATATTAGACTAATTTTAGAATTAATAATCATAGTTATGTATGTGTGTGTATATTATAGCATACAATATGGAAAGTGTATGTATATGTATAATAAGTCAACTTATATGCACACACATATATATATATATTACTGTTTGCTAAATAAATGTAAATCTTGATGTATGTGTAACCAAGACCTGTATATATATATATATATGCAGAGAAGAAATAGTGTGATAGGTGTAAACATTATAAGTTTTCTTTATTTAAATAATTTTATAAATGTAATATTTGAAATTATAATATTTCTGCATATGTAGTTAAATTCTATTTAAATGTGTTACATATATATAATAAAGGTTTGCCAGATTTCAGATTTGTTTTTCGTAAAGAAATAATTTAATAAAATTGATTCATCTCGCTATATTTTGACCTACTTATAAAATTAAAAATAAAAACAGATTTTAAAATAAGGTGGAAGAAATTAACTTGACCAAAGCCTGTAAAAAAAATCAATAATGCAGCAGGAGTCACTGGGTTTGTCAAGAGTATAGCGAACTAATTAGAAAGGCAGATCTGAAATTAAGAACTAATTAAGAACTATAAAAAAAACAAGTGGTTTTAACTTTCACATTATTACATGTGGTTAATAAAGAAAAACACATGTGGCTAAAGTAAAAGAGAGGGGGGAACGGTCAGTATAAAGGCTTATTGCAGCCATTTTGTTATTATTATTTTGAAGTTTGAGATTAAGCTTCCTATAATCAGATTGCTAAAGTTGTTAATACTGAAGATGGTGGGCTAGTACAGCAGAAAGACTGGCTTTCCAGTTTTCCAAAGGTGGTCTACAAGATGTGGGAACAGGATGACCAATGGCCCAATACCAGCAACAGGATGCTCAAGATCAACATTGAATAACCATGCCTGAGAAAAGAACTTAAAGCGGTAACACTTCTGCAAATTTAAAATGAACATTTAAACTAAATCTCATAACTTATCAAAGCTAGCTAAACATTATTATAAATGGCCAATATAATTTAAACTAATGTACTTTAAACTTTCAAATATTAATTCTTAAACTAAAATGTAAATTTTATGTTATTATTTGATATCATAAATTTTGCCTGATTTAATATGATTTAACCTGATTTAATATAATTTAACCTGATTTAAGCCGAGTTAAACTAATTTATCCTGATTTGATTTGATATTTAATCTATCTTAATTTCATTTCTTTTCAATAAGTAAAGTAAAGCCAAATCTTAGATTTCACTTGTGTGAAATCTTATTTATAATTTTATGTGCTTTCTTTTAGTTAAGTCTATGCCAATATTATTTTCAATTATTTGTTTATATGTTTATGCTGTGTTTATTTAGAATGGAGTTTACTCGTATTTAAGTTAACTAGTGAGAAATGGTTAGATGTTCTCACACGTAGATAATTTTGCGTTTATTAGTGCACAAATGAAACTCCCTTCTGAAATGAGTAAAATAAAGCTTGGTTTAGATGTATAATTAAGCGATTATAAATGATTAAAAATAGGTTTGCGTTAAATGAAAAATGTGGTTAATATTTAGCTGAAGTGACTAAATGCAGCATAGAGCTAGAATTTAATCTTATAATTATCCCAAAATATGCTGTAGCCCCCCTCATATATATTTTTTGAATGCCTATATAGATAACTTAATAAATTAGATTCATTATATTTCTTTAATATCATAATTATACATGCTAATTTATGAACTGATTTACGGTGGTTCTATAGAAGGAAACTAATGTTTTGCATCTCAATTTTATTATATAATGATGTAGTCAGTGGAGCAAATGTGTTCTTAGGAAGCACATATGCGCATTTACTTATTGCTGTATATTATCTCTTGAATGGGCTTCTGGTTTTAATGGCCATCCCATCTATTTAGTTTGGACAACTCTCTTTTCACAATGGGCTTTTGGTTTTAAGGGCCATCCCATTACCTCTGCTTAGGACTGGATCAGAAGCATCCAGATATCTTGATAAGCTGTTCAATCACTCGGACTAAAAAGGTCTCTTCCACAGCAATGGGTATGGTAGAAAAGGAACCGGTTACATGGTAACGAAGCCTGTGAGCAAGAACACATTCGAGACACACAGACTCAGATTGTATGTTTTATATATGCCTTAGTATCTGAATTCTTATTACCCATCATCAGTTCATCCCTCCATAATAATTTATATTTCAGCTTTGATCTGAAACAGAATCTAGTTTTGTAAGCTTATAATCTATATAGAGAATTGTGTACCAATCAAATAAAATATTAATTATGATTAATGATGATCACTTCTGCGGATTAACTAAAGCAAATCTAAGCCACAAAACATAGCATAAATAAGGCATAGATAATCATGAGCTAAACTTGAAATAAATCTGTAGTGCTGTAATAATAGAGCTCATAAAAATGTAACTTGGTAAATTATAAATCATCATCACCTGCGAGTGAGAGAAAATACTAAGTTTGTAAATTAAACAAAATGTAACTTGATAAATCATCATCACCTGCGAGTGAGACCAAATACTAAATATGTAACTTAAAACAGCCTGTAACTTATTCAATCATCATCACCTGCAAGTGAAACAAATTTGTGTCATTCAATTGTTTTATTTTATTTTACTTTATTACTTAAATTTTGGCTTTTATTAAATTTGTTTAAAATATAACTCTGCTTAGTGTCTAAATTTTGCTCATTATTCATTAGTTAATTATTAACTAGTAATTAGTTATTGTTTGAATATTTATGAATCACAGTCTAAATTTAATGATGTCTGTTAGTTGAGCCATGTCTATATAGCTATACTTTAGTTATGCCAATTTACATCATAGTCTTGTGTTTCACTGATATGCTACTGCCGGCACACGAATTAAAGAAATACTGGTGTAACCTCATATGTGTCATCCATAAGGTAATAATTCTTTGAGGATTGGTAAAGTAACTGAGGTAAGATTGGATTCAGAGTCTCAACAACCTCATTTCGATCAGCCTTGGGATGGTTTTCTAAAACTCTGGATTTTGTTGCGCGAATGTACAAATATGACCGTTACAATATTTTCTTTTTTTAACTAAATATTTTTCTTTCAATCTATGAATGTTTTGATCTTACTTAGATGTTTATTTTCTTTTTGGTGTTTAAAAATTATTTTTTAAGACTTTCACAATGTATTGAAATTTTATATTCATCCAGGATTACTTGTTACTTTATACCTCATGCTGAATTGGCAAAATTTTATCTAAAGTTAACTTTTCCTTGGCAAACAACTCTATTGCAATATGTATTTGTATCAACCATTCACATTTTATGTGACAAAAATCTCCTAAATATTTAATATTGATGAATGTTTGCATACATTTTAAATGCTTTCATTTTACAATTAACTGTCAAGTGTAGCTATCTTTTAATTATTATGGTTTTTAAAATTCAAACACTTTTAGATCAAAATAAATTTATATATTTTTCCAAATAGTACATACATTTTTAGTATTTCTAAAGGTTTTTTGAGTCTAAGCTCTTCAATTAAACTATATGGTTAAAATCAGATTTACATTGTGTTTGCTGATGTTTATTTAGTATTTATATCATTCACTGTTTAATTATTATTTGCGCTTTCAAGAAAAGTTATTCTGTCACATATATAGAAAGAAATCTGTCATTATGAATCATTTTATATTTTTCCACTAGTTTTTTTATCTTCCATATTTTTTGTTTTTCATAGAATTTTCTATTTATTTCCTTATTTCTTCCAGTTCTGAACTATTTGCATTAATTGGGATAATTGTTTTGCCACACCTGCTATGTTTGTTATAATTAAATTTTCAGATTCATTAACACTTAACATTTAATATACAAAATACCATTGAAACCAACTGATTTATCATCTTCTTGTGAATATATTTCATTTTCTTGTTAATGTTAATCCTACATCTTTTTGATGTTGTTACATTTTCTCTTTTTAACTCTATTTTTCTCATTTTTTTGGTTTCAATTATTCAATGCTTTGTCATTACTTAGATCATTTATTCCCTTTTGGATATTAGAAAATTTTTTTGAGACCTTTACCATATCCAAATTCTGTATTCTTTGAAACACTTTCTATTTTATGCTTTATGTTGAATTGGCAAATATTCCATGAAAGTAATTATTTGAAAAAAGTCTTAGGTGACAAGAATGTCCATATGCAGCTGTAAAATTTAAAGTATTGAAGAATAAATATGCACACCATTTAAACGTTATCATTTTCCAATTATCAGCCAAATATGGTTATCTTTTAATTCATGTTTTTCAAAATTCAAACTTTGTTAAATCGATGCAATGCATTTCTCCCAAAGATTACTACAGTTTTTTATTTCTAAAGGTTCTTTTTGTTAAACTTTTCAGTTGAACTAATTTGTTGAAATTTGATTTACATCACTTTTCTGTTTATTTATTATCTAAAGGTTTATTAGTAAGTCTCTAATTACTTTTTGCTGTTCTAAAGTAAGTTGTTCTATCACAATTATAGAAAGCATTTTGCTACGTGAATCATTTTAGACTCTTCTACATTTTTATTCATCTACTTTCACATTTTCTTTTCTTTGCAGTATTTCCTACTTCCTTTTTTTATTTCTTTTCAAACTTATCTATTGCATTATTTGGGCTAATTGTTCTGTCTTATTTTCTATGTTTATTATAATTTAATTTTTACATTTTGTAAGAATATATTGGAGTTTTTAGTAATTCGCCCCTTGGTGAATTTTCTGCAAGTATTATATGTTAAAGTGCGTATTTTTCTGTATATTTTATTATATAAAAATTTCATTCAAAAAATTACAATAAATGGCAGGAAAATTGAAAAAAAAAGCAAATCAAAAGAGCACCCTGACATGTTCATCCATTGTTCCATGGCAAGGCCGTTTTTGCAACATTGTTTAAAGAAAATGTTTATTTGCAATTTTATTTTGACTGGAAATCCCTTATTTTCAAAAATATATTGTTATATTAGCAGCTAACATGAATATGAACTGAAGCTATTTAGAAGCTTAGATTCTACTTTACTTAGCTTCTATGTAAGCAATCTACTTATTCTTACAAGTATAAAAATATCGTAATTGTGCAATAAATATTCAAAAATTTTAAACTTTTAAACTGTAATTCATTAGATATAATAGAGATTAATACATATTTATTCAGATTTTTAAAAATAATCAAAAATAAGGAAGATTTCAAAGATTGATTTGGTAAACTGAAAATAATCTTTCTGAAATGGTGACTTGGAATCATTTTGTTTTGATTACGATCTCATTTTTTAAAAATATTTATAAAAACAAAATGTGAACATTTAAAATTTATTTCAGTAATAAACAAAAATATCTATCAAATGAGGTCAAATTGATTATTTTCTGATAAGCAACAATCATTTAATCATATATTTTATGTTGAGGTGTGAGACAAAGAAAAACATCAGCAAAAGCTGAAATCAGGCTGCACTATAGAAAGATTAGACTAAAACTTTTAAATTAGTCTAGGAATTTTGATGTTATACACTTTGACATGTAATTCTTAAATTACTATTGAACTAATAATAGCTTTAACATGTCTCTCAAATGATAACTCCTTTTTTCCTAATGTTAATCCTCTGCCTTTTTCTGCCTTATTTATAAATATTTTATTATCATATTTTCTCTTTTCAACTCCATTTTTCTTATTTTTTGTTTCAATACTCGAATGTTTAGACATTTTTTATATCACTTAACCTTTTTAATGCTTAAAATTTATTTTTAAAATCTTTACAATATATTCAAATTTTATATTCATGGAGGATCATTTTCTAATTTATGCTTCAAAATTTCATATGAAAATAACTTTTATATGGCAAACAACTTTATTGCAATCTATTTTCCTATTATCCATTTGAATTTTATGGGACAAGATTATCCATATTCATCTTTAACAAAGATAGTATTGATGAATAAGATGCACACCTTTTAAGTGTTATCAATTACTTTATCAACTAAACAGCTGATTGGCAAAATAGAGTGTGGAGTCCAAACCAAATGTGCAAATACACCTATCCTTTTACAATATTGATAAAATAACAGTTTAGTGCAAAGACAAATCATGCAGAGACTAGCAGAATGCCAAAGATTATCCTAAGCAAGAAAAAATATAAATGCATTTAAAATAACCACAAAATATAAATATAATAATTTAACACAAGCTACAAATTTTCACAATATCTCATTCAATCATGTCAATATGCACCAATAAATAGTATGATGGAATGAGTATCAAATATTGAATTTTACTGCACAGAAAATATAATATTGCTGCTTTATTTAGATGTGTTTTTAAGTATTAACTAAAATAATAAAGCAGCTTTTTAGGTTTTGTTTATATATATATATAAATGATTCATTTACAAAACTATTTTCAAATTGAAGCAAAGCCTAATATTGTTATGACCAAAAGTACAAATGCAGTTATTTTAATACATAAAAGAATATGAAAACAATACTTTATTAAAACAATAACTTATTATAAAATAACTTTTAGGTTATGGGTATAAATAAAATTATACTAAGCTTTTATAAACATTTATCTCGTATAAATACTAATATAATGTTTGTTTTTGATAAGAATGCATAAAAATTGCAATGAGTTGTATTTATATGTTTTTTTCTCACACATGAAACGATATAGGTAACATTAATTTCTGTGTACATATTCAATTCTAAATTAATGTAGATTATTCAAATTAAAAAAAATCACTAAACTTTAATATACTATTCAAATAATATATATTATCAAAGGTAAAGGTTTTAAATTTTAGTTTTAACTCATTTTGTCTTTTTTTAAAAATAGATTGTAGAGTATGTAATCTGTAGATATAATACATATAAAAACTGTATTTAGACTAACATAAATACTGTCATCCTGGATTTCCATATTGGCACAAACTCCTCTTAGTCAAAATAAGTTTTTATGTGGGTTAGCATCAAAACAGATAACTTATAAACTTCAGGATAATTAATAAATAATATTCAGAATGAGATACATAAATATTAAGAAATGATATTACTTCTTGGTTGACGATGGTGAGTAAAAATTGAAAAAGTTTGAAATAGTCATGTCAGTGAATATCAATGAAACCATGTATCACATCCAAATAATATTTCATGATACTGGAGGCTTTGCCATTGGATTTTTATTTCTCAGACTAGTACAGGTTTAATCTTCTCTAAATTTTTTATTCCATGTTCATTAACTTCTGTCTTATTTTTTGATGTTTTGAATTATATGTGTTTCTGCTCGAATTGTTCCCGTTTATTCAAAATCTATGTATTCTAAAGCTTATCTTTTGATGATAATCCAGTTGCTTTTTTATTACCCTTTAATCTCGCATCTCTTTCTTTTTGAAAAAATAAAATAAAATTTAAAAAACAACTTTAAACTTTTCTTCTCTATTAACAAACATATTTGATATGACTATCTCATTTGTTTTTCTTAATTTCTGTCAACAATAATCTATTTGTCAAATATTTAGAGATGAATATTGTAATAATAACAAATTCAACCACTGTTGTTTTGACACTTGTGAAAGTGTTTTAAATACTATAAATCAAAACTTATATATATATAACATATGACAGAGAAAACTATTAATTAAATACAGAGATAGTAATAGTATCATAAATTAGTTCCCAAAGTTTATTAGTCTAACTCATGACAAGCCACCGATATTTCAAAATGTTCATTTATGAACAAATAACATTTTCTTTCCTTGCTCCCGATTGACATTTGCATATTATATAATTTCTGTTCAGTTTCAAATTACATTATGTATATAATAGCTGAAACACAGTCTTATTATATACCTGTGTCTATATATGTAATATAGGGTATATGAGCACAGACTTTCACATGACTCACCACTCTCCACTCTATCTAATAACACTGATACACTCAAGCACATATATGCTGAAAAGATAAATAATCACCAATATACGTATTTCATGCTAAACCAGCAATCATCAGTTGGTCCAGATTATCATCTCCCACACATATATACTATAAGTGCTCAGATATATATTAAGATAGACAATCTTCATACTTTAATGGACAGGCTCCAATCTACTACACACTCCAACTCTTCAACCATCCATCCAATTGAAAATCTGATGATGGAATGCTCGAAGGCCACCCTGAGGCTGAGATTCTTGTCACACCCATGTTGACCTAAAGTTAATCTGAACCCCACATGTACAGGACATAATCCATTAAATACATATGCAAGGATGGGCAGACATCTCTATAATGTAATAACTGAAACACAGGCTTATTATATACCTGTGTCTATATATGTAATATAGGGTATATGAGCACAGACTTTCACATGACTCACCACTCTCCACTCTATCTAATAACACTGATACACTCAAGCACATATGTGCTGAAAAGATAAATAATCACCAATATACGTATTTCATGCCAAACCAGCAATCATCAGATGGGTTAACATGGGTGTGACAAGAATCTCGGCCTCAGGGTGGCCTTTGAGCATTCCATCATCAGATTTTCAATTGGATGGATAGTTGAAGAGTTGGAGTGGGTAGTAGCTTGGAGCCTGTTCATTAAAGTATGAAGATTGTCTATTTTAATATATATCAGCACTTATAGTACATATGTGTGGGAGATGATAATTGCTGGTTTAGCATGAAATACGTATATTGGTGATTATTTATCTTTTCAGCATATATGTTCTTGAGTGTATCAGTGTTATTAGATAGAGTGGAGAGTGGTGAGTCATGTGAAAGTCTGTGCTCATATACCCTATATTATGTATATAAATAAATTTAAAACTTTTTTTATTAGGTGATTATTTATTATTTTAATATTCAAACAATTTGGGCAAATTTCATCTGCGGATATCTAAGTAGTAAATATATCTAAATAATTGTATTTTTAGAAATAGATTTCAGAACAGTAATGATAAGTAAGATTCAAATAAAATTCCAAATTATCCAAATTTACCCTTAGCAGGTGATAGCTAAAGTTTAAGTACGTTCATTATTTTTAAAAAATAATTACATAATTTATATAAGAATAAAAATAAATAATTAACATACCTGGAACAACATTGAATTTAAAATCAAATATTGCATTTTGACGGTCATAAATACTGTTACTGTTAATAGAACGGAGATTCCAAAAGTACGTTTTGTTGAAGTCACTAGGTAATAAGCTTTTAAAGCAAATAGTGTAATTTCCTTTACACGTTATTCTATGTGACCAATAAGATTCATCAAGTATTTTCGTAGCAACAAATGAAATATTCTTATGCTTCTCAAATACAAATCCAACAATATTTTTTTTGCGATCAGTTATCTTTTCTTGCCAGTACAGGTAACTTAAAAAGTGTCCTTTCTTGATTATAAAATGAGGTTTGATACAAAATAAAAATTCTTCAGTACAATTTACATCTGTTGTTAAAGATTCTATAATACGTGTAAATCCTGAAATATATATATACACATGCAAATAGTCTTAATTAAAAATATTTTTATCTCTCAGTCTAAATATTTGTCATCGCAACCATACTTTCTTCCAATTACTCATTTGGACACTTATATAATTATTTATTTTTTAATCTATCTATCTATCTATCTATCTATCTATCTATCTATCTATCTATCTATCTATCTATCTATCTATCTATCTATCTATCTATCTATCTATCTATCTATCTATCTATCTATCTATCTATCTATCCATCCATCCATCCATCCATCCATCCATCTATCTATCTATCTATCTATCTATCTATCTATCTATCTATCTATCTATCTATCTATCTATCTATCTATCTATCTGTCTGTCAGTCAATCAGTCAATCAATCAAACAATCAAACAATCAATCAATCAATCAATCAACAGAGTATTAAATAAATAATATTTTTCCATGCTATTTTTATTATTCATTCATTAACATGAACTCTACTTAGTAAAATGTATCTAAAATTAATAACGAATTAATTATTTGAGTGAATTATCATTAGAAGACATTATTTTAAAGTATAAGTGGCTAATCATAAAAGTTTTGCCCTACCAAACAAAAAATCATAAGAGCACTAACCAAACCCATTAATAATTAATAATTAAAAAAAAAATCAACACTATAATAAAAATAAATTGTAATTGTTACTTTGATGAACATTTTTTTAAAGAATAAATCTAGCAAATGATCTAAGAAGTGAAAAGTTTAGTGATATTCTTAATGCTAAAAGTATTATTTGGAAGTCTAGTAAAAGCTTTAATACCCAACACTATTTGTCTGTACTGAAAATTATTTTTAATTACAATTACCTGTCAAATGATTAATGACTGAGATGCAACTACTTTACAAATTAGGTTTAGTTTTACTCTCAAACGCTCAATAATTTTTCCTGAGGATCAGAAAAAAATAATATGAAAACCAATTTTTTAAAAGTCTCTCATACAAAATTAAAAATGTAATTAATAAAATTGCAAAGACATTGTAAAATCTTATTTCTTCTCCAAAAGTATCTTTTATTACCAAAAAGCAAAGCAAATGGTAGGGATGAAGAATTCCCCTGTTAAATGTACTATACATCATATGGACAGGCCACATAAATATGTTGGTTCAGAGGATAAGATTCTAAGTAAAGTTGATCATGATGTATTATCACTATATGGTGAAGAAAGTAATAAACAAATGCACAATCCAGAAGAGATTAAAGATTAAAGGATAAATGGCAACATAACTAGATTTATACAGCTTAATATATTTAAAGGGGGTATTATGAGAACCCTGTAAAATATTTAAGTGCCATAAAATAGCTGTTTGCATTAAGTAGATTGAGCAAGGTTGAGAAATTATCAAATAGCAAATAACCACTTGAGTGCATCTGCCAAACATTTATGGAAATCATTATTCAACAAATCATGAGGATTTTAAGTACATCTATTAAATAGTTTTTTTTTTTTGGGGGGGGGGGCGAAGGCAAACAGAACAACATGAAGTACCAGATAATCCAAAACATGTATAGTTCTAATAAAGGTGAATATACTCAATTTCTCCAAATGCAGGCAGCAAAATTAAAAATGCTGACTGCAATTCAGTTATTGGAAAACCAAATAATTTGGATAATTAGGAGTAACTTTCTGAGGAACATTCAGAGATACTGTGGAAGATTATAAAAATCTTTATAAGTATAGTAAAATAGTCATGTATATAACATTAGTTAAACTTAATGGATACAAAAGAAATAGAGATAATAGAGCAGATAGGTCCTATATGGGCAGTAAAAATAGTAAAAATTTACCATATGTAAATAGTAATAGGGCTAATTCTAAAAGTTATGGTAAAGTAGAAAAGGTTGCATGCATATCAGGAAGATGAGTACATAATTATGAAGGGTTGGTACATGTTTAAATTAATTAGAAATACATTTTCTATAGCTGTATGAGCAAATATAAAACAAAAGTTTGTTTCTATAATGGCAGTTTATATTTAATAAATCATTTCTTTCCAACACAGTAATATATAACTGAACCACAGTTGTAGTTTCACCAAGCAAAATGTTTTTCCTCAATTTAATCATAAGTCTCTATGGATAGGTTTTTAATTCTCCTGTTCTTTTCAATAATCAGTGGTAAATTGTTTTTTTAAAATCCTCCTGTCCAGCTTTAAAGAAAGGATGTTTTCCCTCCTTCTAAAGTCTTTTTAAGAATTCTACAATTTTATTTTTAATATTTTTTTTTAAAAATTAAAAATATATAATAGATTAGTGCTTTTTTATATTTTAATTACTATTACATATCAGATTTATAAATTGTTTTTTTCTTATCTACAAATCTAATCAAGTTAACTGTTTTTTTATTATAAAAAACATGTATTTCAAACTCTTTTGCTTTAATTTAAATGCTCTACATGAATTAAATTTTTCTATTAAAATTAATTTTAACAAATACTTTAAACTTTATTCTTATCTATTTATTTAATCCAAGTAAGATACTTTTATATATCTCACCCATACACACATGTATGTGTCCATTCAAAAATAGATACTATTAAGTCATTGCATTTATTTGATCAATCATTATTAATATTTTAAAAACAATTTCCTGGTCCTCTTTTTATGTGTCCATTTACAGAACTATAATATATATATATTTGATCACTAGGTCAATAACTATATAGAAAATTTAATTTATGGTGATCCAAAAGTTAATGATGATGATGAATGCTATCATCTAGGTTCAGGGAGAGGAAGAGATCTTTAACATTATTCAGAAAATTGAGAAAAGAACACAGAGACAAACATTAGCCAAAATAATTCTAAATAATTTTAAAGTTTATTAATTTCAAAAAAATAAATCTCAGGCAAACAAAAATATGCATGTTTGCCTTGGATTTCTCTAGCAAATTTATCAGAGAGTGTACGAGTATATTGAAACATTAAACACCTTAGCAGATAAGTTCATTTGCTCACCCAAGAATTAAAAAGGGATTTATAATGTCTTCCTGCTAGCGATTTATAAAAACTAATTCCAGTTTCCTTATTTAGAGATTTCAAAACAAAATGGTCTTGTATGAAATACAATGAATCAGCGTGAAGTGATCCTTTCCTACAACCTGGCAAAACCTCAGGATATATAGGACTGTCATTTGCCTACAAACTAGGTCATGAATGACCACATTCAAGATCATCAAGATTGATTCCAATACAAGAAAAAAAGAGATTATGGTTTTATATAATCTGAAACATAGAAAAATCAAAATCTCCACAAAGAAAAACAGAATACACTTGATAAACTGCTAGTCAAAAGATTTTCAGTCTGCAGGAAATGCAAACAAAGATTGTCTAACTTAAATATAACAAAAGAATAAAGGACAGGTGAGTTAAAAAGAAAATTATTAATATCTGCCCAAGCATTTATCAAGGTTTAGTAATAGAAAGAAAAACAGAAAACACAAAGTATATAAAATAAAAACTCGCCATACACTCTTGCACAAATAAATTTACAATATAAAGTCTTAAAACTAAGACTCCAATACACACTATAATAAAATACATAATGAAATAATTAAAGATATTTAAAGAATATGCAAAATGTATTATAAAGACAGATTTCTTTCTAGATTAAATGAGACTTTTAACATAGAGATTTAACTAAAGATTTAAGCCCTGGTTATAATGTGAAAATGTTTATTTACCTCAAGGCATAATGTTTCATTCAGCTGATTTTTTCTAGCAGTGCACACAGTTTATTTCTCTTTAAAGTTACTTATGAAGATTTTGATTTCTTTTCTCAGGTCAGGAATATGGAGGCAATATTTGGATCAGTTCTGGACTAAGTTCTTAAGTCATGTTCTTGAAGTTACAATAATGGAGTTCCAAGGTTCATCTTTGGATTGATTTAACATTGCATATTGTTAAGATTACTCATGGCATCTATTTTTGACATGGTAAATGGATGGTCACTAATAACATGGCAAATAGTAAATACTATTAACAGTCTGTAGAAATCCAATTTCAGTGATTTGCATTGAGCAGTTAGCAAATATAAAAATTAGAATCACTCCAAATAAGAATCACAATAAAAAATAGAAGCAAAGTAAAAAGCAGAATAATAATCAGTCAAAAACCCAGGACATTTATGTGAATTGTAATCTCCCACTTAATCTTTAATTAAAAGATTTTGACCAGAATAAATCTCTATCTCCTTCTTAATCTTAATTAAAAAAACAACAACATCTGTCCAGGGCTTTTATTTTATTCAAAATTAATTAGAAAAAGAATAAGTCTGAGCTTTTAAAAATAGATTACAATCAAAAATAAAAAGAAACCTAGTCACAATAAAAACTTTTTGAAATTAAAATGCTTTTACAAATAGAATAAAACTTTGCTTGCTTTTAATTACTGTGTGAAAAAAAGCAAGTGTCAAAAGAAAATTATTTTAAATTAAAATTTATTGAAAAAGTAAAATCACAAAATTTTTAAATATAAATGAGTATGTGTGCTATAACATACAAAACTTTTAAATAGTTTTTTTTTAAAAATTTTAGAAATATAAATGTTAGTTTTAACTTTGTGTTGGAACTTTTGAAGTGGATAAAGCATCCGGTTCAATATACATCATTAAAAACCAGTCAACACTTAGACAATCCCAATACCACTAATAATGAAGAATTTCAAATTGTTGTCAAAGCAACCTCCTTTTAGCAATAAACAATAAAGATGGTCACCCTGCAATCAATCATTACTAGTATTTATAAAACAATATTCTAATCATCTTTTTAAGTTTCCATTTCCAGACTCCTACAATATATATATATATATATATTATACTGGTCACTCAGCATACATGGTTAATATAGTAAGCATGTATTGAATTGTTAAAATTATTTAAAATTCTTTTAAGTAATGCTATTGTTTTTTTGAATATTCATGTATGAGTGTGTATAGGTGAGGTATATAAAAGCAACTTACTTGAATTCAGTAAACAAATAAAGACAAATAATCTTATTTATTAAAGTGAATTTTAATAAATTAATTTAATCCCTGTAAGATTTCTTAAATTAGAGCAAAAGAGCTTGAAGTAATTATTTGTCTTTTTTAAAAAAATAAAATTAATTTGATTAGATTTGTAGATAACCTATATTGAATCTACAAATATGGTCTGTTTTAGTAATTAAAATATAAGACAAAGTCTTCAATTTATTCTGTAGTCTTTAATTACAAATGTATTATGTATTTTAATAAAAAAATGTAAAAACATACCTAATAAAAGAAATGAAAAACAAGAGGTGTGATAATATGCTGGACTAGAGATTTTAAAGTATCAGTATAGCTTTAATTATTGGAGAAAACAAAATATTTTTTTGTGAATTCTAATATGGCTGAAAGGGATTTATGAAATATGATTAATCATCATTGCTAGAAACAGTACATTTACTTTATAAAGTATTAGGATTATTTCTTAATACAGTCAACAATATACATTGCTAATTAACTTAAAGTGTGCTAAGTCATTCATAATTATGTAGCCATCTTCTGAAAACTGCCTGAGCTCAAATTTAATGCCATAAGCCTGGACTAACTAAAATTCTTATAAAGAATGTGTATGAATCTATTGCTTTTGAAAATGGAACATTTAAATGGGATATGTTGAAAGAAAAAAAAAGGTTTCCACACCATGCTAATCAATAATGGAAGTTTTAAATATTTCATGGTAAGACTATTCATTTTGGAATTTAAAAAAAAAACCAATATATATAAAAGACCTTAGTAAGACTATAATCATATTATCCTTATTAGAATGTATTAGTTGCTATGTTACTTTTATCTATTTATTTTTTATATCCTTAGGTAATGTATAAATATATTCTAAAATAATTATTTTTAACTTTGTGTATGTGGGTATATGTGTTAGTTAACTTATCCGTTTTTAATTATGAAACTTTCCAGGCTGGAAGTTAAGAAATTGTATTTGTGTTTTTTATCTATGCTGAGAATTTTGTGAAGCTTTTTTTTTACAGCTTTAAAATTCATGTAAATTTTTTTCTAATATTTTAATTTCAAAAAAATTCAAAAGGTGGCAGGATAATCAAATAAGTAGGTTTTCAAAGTTTCTTAAACTCTACAATGACAGGTATCTATTATATATTTGGTGATTTCAAATGTGAGATTATTTAGAGAAAATATTATGTTGTTCTAAAAATTTATTTTTTTGGAAAGTTTATGATTATTTTTGTATCATAATTGTGTAATAATTATTAGAAATCAAAAATATATTATTGCATATTTTTTTTAGAAATGTTTTATTTTTAAATATAAAATAATATATTCTTCTGTGTAATGTTACCATAGAAATTAAAGTTGCAGGGTATACAAATGTCTAAAATGTCATCATTACAACATTTAGTGATATTATAAATATTACAAAAAAATTTCAACTTTTAAAGCATAAATTTATAGACTTCTAAGACATTAAAAATAATTCATTCAGATTTTTGAAACAAACATCAAACAAAGAAGATTTCATTCATTTTGCCAGGTGAATCTGCTCCACCTGAAAGTTGATGATGTGACAGCATTTTCTTTTGATTAAATCTAATTTTTAAAATAATTTCAAAAATCAAATGTGATTTTTTAAAAATTTATTTAATTTTTAAAGAAAAATATCTATCAAAAGAGATCAAATTTATTACATTCTGATAAATAACAATGGTTTAATATTAAAGTGAAAGCCGAAAGCTTAAATCTAATCAGAAAAGAAATATGTCAGAGTGTTAATAAAATGGAAAAGGGTTAATCATTACTGTTAAATAAATGATTGATTGGTTATAAAGTTTGATATGTCAGTGCCATTTTATATGGCAGCTTTTATTTCAAATGATCACATTAGCACCTCTCAGTTTTGTGTTTATCAAAAGAAAAAATAATTTAAATTAGAGTGAATGTTTAACCACGGAGCAAATGGAAAATGTAAATTATAGTATTTGAAATTCGTCCATTAAGCATGACATCTTAGTAATGATTGAGAATGCTTACTTCTTTATTTAAATTAAATTATTTCTGAATGATAAACTTATTTTAAATCACTAGTGTTGATTTTGTGGAGGTGATTATGAAATATATTCTTGTTTTAGATTCAAGCAGATTTGTTATTATCTTCTTTATATATGACTCCATGGAAATTGCATTGATTAGACATATTTAAAAGTAGACCCTTCAGGTTACCAGTACAACGTAAATTTATATGAGAATAATTCCAATGTCTATTATTATCTAAAATGAATATCAAATATCAAATCACTTCAAAAATTAACAAATTTTCAGTTATACTTTCTGTGAATAAATGTATTAGTATCTACATTTCAAACAGATGCAGATAATTCCAGTGCATACTGTTACCTGATATCAATATCAAACATCAAATCACATCAAACATTAAGAACTTTTCAGCTACACACTCTATGAATAAATGTATTAGTGTTTACATTTCAAAACATCTACTTGATTTGAGGTTATATATATTTACACTCACACACACACACACATATATATATATATATATAGGATTTTCTGATAGAGATTTTGAATACTTTCGCTGTTGGCACTTATAATTAAAGCTTTTTTTGAAGCTAGTGGTAAACTCCATCTAGTGAATATATATATATTTAATAATTAAAAAAAAAAGCAAGTCATATATAATGTGACATTATTTTTAAAAAGCTTGTAGTTACAAAAATGCGCACAGAGAGCGTACCAATATGTCAATCAAGCTCATAATTGATAAGTGTGGTATGAGAAAACATTTAAAATCTCTATCCAAAACACTCCTATCTCCAGACCAACTTGGTTTCGAGCTTATGGCTCATTCCAGTGAAGAGCTAGAGTATTCAGACACTAGACCTAAAATATCAACTCAAAAAAAACAGCACTTATTTCATACGTATATTTAAGTAGAAACTCTGAAATTTTCAGACATGAAAATGTCTTTAATTCCAGCTTTGTAACTTAAATAGCTATATGGGACTGAACCAATTTCAGATCTACCATATTTTTGGATAGAGATTTTAAATGTTTTCTCATACCACACTTATCAATTATGAGCTTGATTGAGCTATTGATATGCTCTCTGTGTGCATTTTTGAAACTACAAGCTTTTTAAAAGTAATGTCATGTTATATATGACTTGTTTTTTTTTTTAATTATTATAATTTTACCTTTAAGGCTTTGGCTATGCTGAGGCTATTAAAATATGGTAGATCTGAATTTTGTTCAGTCCCATATAGCTATTTAAGTTAGATAGATATAAAGACATTTTCATGTCCGAAAATTTCAGAGTTTAGCTCGAAACCAAGTTGGTCTGGAGATAGGAGTGTTTTGGATAGAGATTTTAAATGTTTTCTCATACCGCACTTATCAATTATGAGCTTGATTGAGCTATTGGTACCCTCTCTGTGTGCATATATATATATATTTAAGAAGTAGAGGTTTTCATTTTTAATATTTAATTAGAATTTTGTTGCCACAATCTTACTAAGGCAGGAGCCAGTTAAGAATTGCCTATTAACAAGTTGAACTACAAAAACTTTTGTAATAGAAGAAATTGTATTTTAATTAGAAGTGATAGCAAAGTAAAACAAAGATGATAAACAGTAGTTTTTACTCATATAATATCTTCAATTTTTATCCAAATCCACACTTTATTTATAATTTCAATAATAGCTATGTAAATCTAAACTACACCTTAACTGTTTCTTACTATACAGTTCAATTTCAATTGTAATATTTCAAAATTTTAAAGAAACATGTAGTAAGTTATATTATGTAAAGTACATAATAATGTTTATTACAATATGAATGTAGCTAAATTAATTCGATCACATGTAAGATTTTTTTAATTATTTGCGTATGTGGAAATATAAAGTAATAAAAACATAATATATAAAATATATTAAAACAAATAATTTTGTTGTGATTGTATTCCTTTATTTAATTATATATATATATATATTAAAGTAACTATTCTGATAAACTAATATTTGAAATACATTACCTTGTCCAGTGCATATAACCACTAAACAGGTTATAAGTGTGACATAAAATAGGAATTTATGGATTTTCATTTGATTTATATACTCTAGAAAGAATTGGAAAAATATTATTAATTGTATTTTGTCTTACTTTATATATGATTATATAATTTGAAATATTTATCATTATCAAAATAATTAATAGACAACAACATGGGTGTAAAGTTTTGCACCCAAAAGTAAATGTAAATATTTATGCAATAAAATAATCAATGAAACATATTCATTTATTGATAATCTTGTTCTTTTTGGAAGTTTGACAATGGTATGTTAATTAAATTTATTCTTAACTGGAAAATCAAATAATGGTTTTGAATTATAGTCTTCAACCCCATTTTTTGTTTAAATGACTATTTGTTTAGAGATTTTATGTCAGTACTTGTATTATTTTTTGATATTTACTGTGAATGACAAGTGAAAATCATCCCATTATATATGCAGGCAAACATATGCAAATTTGAAGACACACATATATATATACATATTTATTGTTACAGGCCAGATTTCTACTCAAGAAGGGGGAAGTGCATCTCACTATGGTCAGACTCAGGGTCTTTTGGTAGGGTGCTGTCAATGGTGCGATAAAGTACATAACCTATGATTGTATCTATCTCCAATGGGCTAGTTCTGTATTTACTCATTAAATACCGATACAATTTGGGCTAGTTCATCTACATCTCACCTCTCTTTCTGGCTCTGTTATGCTTCAGTATTCAAACTCAAGGAGAATTCTGCCTTTTTATTATCTTTGGGGGTGAATTTAGATGGGTTATAACTGCTGCACTTTATAGGTTACAAATGATTTAAAGTTTTATCCAAGCATATTTCAGTGTTAATATATAAGAGTGAGGTATGTATATGTACATCTCCTGGACTATGGATGGATTACTGAATTCCAAGATGATTTAATAAACTTGAGACCAGTTTGATATAAATAAATTCCACAACATTTCTTAAATTATAAGATTAAAAAAAAATAAAACTCTTTAATAAGATAAAAGAAAAAAAAAAGAAGGACTGTGTGTCGGTCAAAATCATATATTCATTCAACAAGACCAATAATCCAAGCAAAATAACTCAAATCCAACCATACACAAGATACAGATGTCAGGGGAATGGTGAATCCTAACCTCTTTTCTTGAACTATTGCCTCTCTGATTAATGGATAATGTTTGTGATGACACTAGCAGTCCTTGGTTTTATTCCGTCCCAGCTGAAGGTCATGGTTCACAAAAAGACTCAAAATAATAATGGGTTTATATAAGAAATTAATGATTTGATGAATTCTGATGATTGCAGAATGGTACAGATGTGATTTGATATCAATTACTAATGGTTTGAACCGTAATAATGATAATTCTTTATGGCAACATTACAAATAATTGAATTTCAACCAAAGAAATATAAATAACTAGGGTAATTAATACTAGAGATTCGGAGTGATGACAAACTAAGCTAATGTAAAATAATATTACAGGAATTTACTAAGAAATTGAGTTATTGTTATACAAAATAAGTTGAGTTTTGTTTATACAACTAGTTTATTATACTTCTTGAATTCGTTTTGATGCGGCTAAATGCAAGACATTTGATAACAAAGTAAAATTTTGTTAATTGGTCTGCCAAGAACCAATCAGCAATAAAATGTCATTAGCCCTCTTTAAGAGATTACAAATAAATCTATTATATATAAATAACAAGACATGAGCAATATGTATTTAAAACTCTTTTACATTTAAATCAGTTGTATGTAATGAGTGTGGAAAGCAAAATAGTTCATCTTAAATAAATAAATTAGATAGTCAGATTTAAAAGCAAAATATTAAGAACAACATAATATATTTAAAGCAAGGGAACTCACAATAGAGTATACTAATTAGAAAAGCATATGATATATATAAAAAAATTGGCCCTTTATATACCAAGAGAGCTCATAATAGAACTACTCTGTGGCGATCAATCTAGAACCAAAAATAGATGCAAAAGTAAAAGCTGCACTTATCTTATCCAAACATCTAAAAATGGGATTTTATAATTAATTTTACTTTTAAGATGTTCGGATTAGAATTTGGTTTTAACTTATCTTAATTAAAAATACCTGATTGGATATCTGTTGTTTATCTTATGACCAAATATTTAAGCCACTAACGTATTTTATCGAATTTAATTAATTAAACCTATTGTTCTCTTCCCAACCATCATTTACTTTTTACATAAAATTTGTGGCATGATTTTTATAAATCTAAAGACAACAAAATTATTTACTCTTTAAATTCTAAATGTCTAAATCTATTTAAAAATGAAAATTATTTCAGATTAAATGAGAACAAATATTACGAATGTAATATTTCTAAAATAAATAGATTTAAGCAAAATAGCTTTAAATAATGAAACTATTAGCAGCCCAGTATTTGGTGACCATGGACTTGGATAGATCGATGTATACTAGTGGAATGGTTAAAATTATGGTGCTGAATTTTGACAATCACAGCTTCAACAAATCCTTGCTCCATATGGAAACATTACGTCTTTTGGTTACAGACAACTTCGGAATGTTGGAGCTGTTGTTTTGACAAACATTGCAGAATTCAGAATTTTACTTGCCAAAGGTGTGTCCCCATTGGCTGTTCCTGGATTGGTAGAGTACTGGTAGGCCTCACTACTGATTATTCTGAGAGGGGTTTCCCGACAATGTTTCCACTGTTCCCAGAGGGGACATCTAATGAGAGGCTTCCCTAATTGATAATACTTACAGTTACAGACAACTTCGGAATGTTGGAGCTGTTGTTTTGACAAACATTGCAGAATTCAGAATTTTACTTGCCAAAGGTGTGTCCCCATTGGCTGTTCCTGGATTGGTAGAGTATTGGTAGGCCTCACTACTGATTATTCTGAGAGGGGTTTCCCGACAGTGTTTCCACTGTTCCCAGAGGGGACATCTAATGAGAGGCTTCCCTAATTGAAAATACTTACACTGTGGGTCTATATGCAAGAAATTCAACATATGTAACTCAGAGGGACCACAGTTGATTCCCTCCAAATTGCAAGAAAATAATATAATGAGCAATAATATATCCAATTCAGGGAACTTTCAATTAGTAAAGTCAAAGCAACAGAATCATCATGGTAGGTCTGGAATGCAAGAAGCAGAACACACAGCCACCCAAGACAATGACATATTCATGTCTGAAAATTCTGATAATACACAGTTTGAGAATAACTCCATGTAAGAGTCAGAAGATAAACTTGTAACACCAACTACAACCTGACCCAATCACAGGAAGGCAAAAAGATCTAAGAGACCTAAACCATCATCTGCCTCTTCTACAGCCTGTGATGAATCAAGAATTTGTGGGGGATCTCGGAGAATTACATGAAGCAGTAGACCAAGAATGCCCACCTAAGAGAAAGAAGATGTGAACTAGTTCACCAACACAGGCAGACTATCTAAATGGCCCGGTACTCCACAATCTGAAAGATTCCCCTTTGCAATTCATCCCATTGGAAAATGGCCACCCAGAACTGATATCTCTGGTTGAGGAGATGAAACATCTACTCTCATGGGATCAGTGGGGGGGCTCTATTCCTGAGGTCACAATAGAGATGGAGCTTGACCCAGGGGATCCAGTTGGAGATTAGTCTAATTCATCATCAAATGGGTATTGTCATTAATAATGTATATTACATCACTAAACATAAGGGGCTTGAATACTATTAATAGGGCATATGCCCTGATACATTGGTTCAAACAGCACAACCCAGACATACTATGTTTATGTAAAACTAAATTATACCTTCAGTCTGATAACAAAATCATTCATCTATTATAGACTATGGGTTACCTACACTACTCTTTTTCTAATACAGCATCAGGCAGAGTAGCTATAATCACAAATAAGAAATCATCCATCTTCTTCTTTAAAATTTTGATGATCAATTTAAAATTGTCTATTTGCAGTAACACAGGATAAAGGCCATGCATTTAACATAGTAAATTTGTATCTTCCAAAAGACCCTGAAACTATATTTAGTGTTACAAACTCAATCAATAGTATCTTGAGAACCAGCCCTTTCCCAACCTTGATAATTGGTGATTATAACCACAAATGTGACCAATTTTAGGCCAAATATGCAGGCTGCCTTAGCCAGCCCCTTGTGAGTGGTAAACAGTTTTTCTGTGAAGGTGATTATTCCTTTTATACTAAGTCAGCCCATTCATTGATCGACCTGATATATGTATCCCCAACTTTGATCGTGGGAATGGAGGCAAATTTATGCCCTGTGGCCTTCTAAGATCATCATACTGTGCTTGTGAAAATATTGATATTTAATGATGATCAACCTACAACCCCCCTAGAAAAAACCACTCGCATGCTAACTAAATCAAACATAACTACTAAATTAGTATCTGAGGCATACATTGCCTTCAATAGAATTAAGTTGTTGTCCCTGCATGCAATAAGAGGCTGGAGATTCTTCACTAAATCCCTTGGTGACAGCATCAATAGCTCCACCCAGAAGTCCAGGGGACCAGTATGCTTAATTAGTGAACTGGACCATATTGCATATAAATTATAACATATGCCATATGAGGCTCATAATATTCCCCAAATAATTCAAAATTAAATACAGGCTTATACAGAGGGAAGTTGCCGTACCTCTCAATTAAAAGAGCTCAGCAGTTCATTGACCACCAACATTGCTTGATCCAGGGTTATCTTAAATAGGCCCTTGGAACAAACAGCAAATCCAGGGCACCTAGGTCAATTGAGGTAGATTGCAACAAATGTCAGTGTGTCCATACTGCTCAGGATCAGACAGCACTACATTTAAGAAATTTAATCCTGATGGTGTTAACAAAAAATTAGGAGAACTTTCTCTATGGCAAATACACCACCACACAAAATAACTGAGGCCTGAATTCTGAAAATTCTTAGAGCCTTTCCTGATGGCACATATTCTGGGCTGCATGGAATCCCAAAATTACTTCTGCTGCACCTGGTGGATATACTAATTGATGGCAGTCAGGAAATTAGTGGGATTTATCCTGTCACAATGGTCCCCCTCCTCAAAAAACTCCAGGGGTCATGTGAGCTGGGGAATTTGCAACCCATTTCCATGATCCCACTACTGGTAAAAACTATTGAAAACCTCATCAAAGAAGACATACAGAAGATCATTATTGATAAACTGTCAGTCTTCCAGTTTGCAAAGAAGGGGAGCTCGACTGCAGAATCCATCAGTCGGTTTTGCCTCATAGTGGATCATGTATGCAGGAATAAAATGGTCCAGCCAGTTGTGGTCCAACTTGCCTTTTCCAGTGCTTTTGACTGTGTGCTTTTGACTGTGTGCAGATCAATGTGTTACTCAGTGTACTGGAGAAACTCCAAGTGCCCCAGGCATATCTCCAAATGATCGAGAATCTTCTACTATCACTGGATGGTTCAGTGGCTCCAGGATTTCAGCTCTGTGTTTCAATACCACGGGGCTCACCACTGAGTGCACTTTTCTCCATGGCTTACCTTAACCCATTGCTGTTATGCATTGAGGTATTCCTTGAGGGAATTGTCATTCCTTTGCTGAGAGAGTTCACCATGTATCCTATATGGATGATATGACTGTGTTTCTCTCATCCCAGGATGAGGTTGGTAGGCTGAAGGAACTCTTGGACCAATTTGGTTCTGAATCGGGTCTAAAAGTTAATGAAGCAAAATCGGCGATGTGGTCAATCACAACCAGAAAACAGATCCAGGGGAGATTCCAAGCACCCCCCAGAAGTTTCTCAGCTTTAGCCTGGCCTCCCCTCCTAGCATCATGAGAAGGGAGATGGGAGGAAAATATTTTCACAAAGGTTAAGAACACAGTGATATCCTTAACCAAGGTCCCACTTTCCTTGTTGGGGAAAGTCACACTATTAAATGCAGCTGTACTACCTTAAATCACTTATGTTCTGGCTGGCTTTTCTCCTAATAAGACCTTTATAAAAAAGGTAGACTCAGTGTAGGAGGCTTTTCTGGGGGGTGAGGACAGCAGTGATTCACCTCAACTCCCTTCAAAAGCCTGAATCTGAAAATGGGCTAAGACTCCATTAAATTAACACCTTTTTAATCCAGAAAGCCCACAATATTTTAACCAAACTTTTTCAGGATAATCCAAACATGGAGAGCCCACTACCGATAAATGAGGTTGAAGCCACTGACTGCCCCCTTCCCAAGAAAGGTTAACATTTGGTTACAGCAACAGGTCACACTTATGACTAAAAATATAACAATCTCCAATTCCTTTGGGGTGAGGACAGCAGTGATTCACATCAACTCCCTTCAAAAGCCTGAATCTGAAAATGGGCTTAGACTCCATTCAATTAACACCTTTTTAATCCAGAAAGCCCGCAATATTTTAACCAAACTTTTTCACGATAATCCAAACATGGAGAGTCCACTACCGATAAATGAGGTTGAAGCCACTGAATGCCCCCCCCCCAAGAAAGGGTAACATTTGGTTACAGAAACAGGTCACACTTATGACTAAAAATATAACAATCTCCAATTCCCTTTTCAATGGGAAGTTTTCCTATTGAGACACTCCTATTCTAATCAAGGGCAGCAGTCCTATCACTGAGACTAGATTCCAGCTAGGGATCAAGTGGCTTGTGAGGTTAACAAAGTTCTGGAAGCTGGAGGTGAAACTAGTAGATTTTATAATTAAAGTTAACCTCGAGGCCTTACCAACTGCTGCATTCCTACACCACAAGCAGAGGTATAAAATGGATCTGGTGTGTTCACTGTGCAAGAAAACCGATGAAACAATTTCCCACATTCTTCAGGAATGTGATACCTGGAATAAACTATGCTATTTAACACTGCAAAAGACCACAGATAAAGACTGGGCCTGAGTGGATATGACGGAAGCTTTTAAAAAAGGCTCCTTTGGCAACATTAGATTGGCAACTTACGTTAACTTTGTCATCTGGCCAGCATGATATGGAATAACTTTTGAAAGAGGAATAGATTACAATATTGAGTTGTTGTACTTCAAATTGCTAAATGATGCCAAGGACCATGACAAGAAGACATGCCAGCCATGGCTAACTGAACAGACTTGGAACCAGGTTAAACTAAAGCCATACCTTGCTTAGTGTAGTGCAGGGGTCCCCAACCCTATGCCCGTGGGTACCATGGTGCCTGCAGACCATTTTACGTGTGCCCGCTGCTATCTGAACAGGATAAAAAATTATTTATCTGATACAAATAAATTTAATTTTTAAAATTTCTTATAAATTATTGTATTATATTGTAATAAAATTGTAGGGCATACTATACTTTTACAGTGTAAAAATATAAACATTAATTATGTGTTAAAATTTTATTTTTGAAATAAATATTTTTTTGTACATTATGTACAATATCCAACTATAAATTTACATTGAAAAAATAAATGGTGGCCACCACCTGATTAAAAAAATAAATGGTGCCCGCCACCTGGCTGGTATTAAAGAATGTGCTCTTAAGTGCAAAAAGGTTGGGGACCCCTGGTGTAGTGTATACCTTATATACTAAATAAATCAATATATTAGTGACTAGAAATTACAAGAGCCCAAAGGACCATAAAATATCAGAATGATAAAACCTAGGAAATGAAGGTCTCTAAGGTTGAACAAATTAGTAGAAGTTTAGGAACACATAGAAGGGAAAGTGACCACCTTACAAGTGGTATGCCATACAAACCAAGAAGTAAGCATATATATATATAAAGACATTTATAACAGAACTGTGAATGCTTAAATGGTGAAATAGTCTTGTACAATTGGACAATCCAAGGACAATATTTCCACTGCAACTGAAGTGGTTGTCTTGTTTCTTTCAAGCTTATGCCTCCCAAATAGTCATGAGGCATCAATAGAGGTGTTTTGAAAGTTTTACGTTGCAGTTAATATAACAACATTTTGAATAACTAATGGAGAAATAGACATGTATAATTGGACAATTTTGTGAACAATAATTTAAGCATAAGAAGTTGGGTTTATGTGTGTGAATCTGGAAGGGCAAGTGAATTTTGTTTCACTGCACATCTGGAACCATAAAAACCTGCTCACCTATCCATATGTTTATACTTGAATATTTAAAAATCATATGCACTGAATCAATTGTATGGGTGTGGATATGCTTGACATGCACCTGCACTGACACTCCCTAAATTTGTTTGTAACAATTCTTGTTGATTGCATTGTAATATCCAAACTTATGCCTCTCGAATTGTCTTGAGGCACAAATAAAGGCATTTGAAAGTAAATAACAAAACTATTATTTTTATTTAAATTTTAAAATATATTATCACAGTGTGTGTGTAAATATGACTTGTATGACCTACTTTTTAAAATGATTATGTATACAAGTACATATACACAATTTATAAATTATTAATGTTAGGGTTTTAAAATTATATATAACAAGCATTTATACATTCGTGATCTAATTTCGGCAGGATTTCGGCATATAAACAGCAGTACAGACCCATTATGATAAATTGGAATTTAAACTAGGGTATGAGGGTAGGAAAGAAATGAGAGAAGGTGAAACAAAGATGTGTAAAGAAAATCTTACTGTTTCAATATATATATTGTTTTTATTTTTATTACATAAGTAAATTGTTAAATTAATCCAATATTATATAATTGGAACAACATGAAGTTAATTACATATGTCTAGGAACTTTATTATTGACAAATTTACACAATATTTATTATGTAAAAATCTACTTAGGGCTTATGGTAAAGGTCTATTAACTATTAATGAAAACCAAATAAAATAACTAAAATCTGTAGTAAATATTTTCCTTAAATTATATGAATGAGTGGGGCTAATAGTAAATTGAGTAATTAACTATAATATTGGTTATGTTGTATTGTGTATGATACATTAATACAAAGATATATGTGACTTTACATTTAATTATTTAAATCATCATTCTGTATTAAATGATGAGTAATTTTTACCATATATATCATCAGTAATCAAGCATAAAATTATTGTTAATATAAATTCTCTTATTCAACATCTTTTTCTTTAACTTTACTACCTTTAAATAAAGCAAAATTATAAATAATTACAGATATTCAAAATATTAATATACCTTTTTCAAAATTAAATAATTCATTTAGTTATTAACATATATTCATATGTTTACATACATAACTTTTATTTTAATAATTAAAAAATCAATTTAATCTTAAAGTGATTTTTATTATCCTTAATAATATTTTACATATAAACAATATTGATATTTGTTAAGATAACTAATTTTCACTTGAAGGTTGATCATCCCAAATATAGTAACATAAAATTCAAGAAACATGTTTCAAATCATTCTTTTCTTTATTTCGTTATTTGTTTTCTTCAACCTGCAATTAAATTGAACTGGTAAATGGTATAAGTGCTTTTTTGATGACCTTTTCCATCTCAGTGCATATTCTTAAGGATCGTGCAATGTATTTTTAACAATAATAAAAGGAAATATAATACAATAAAATTATTACATCAAACAAAAAAGCTTAAGATTATATATAAAAAAAATGAAAAGTGAAATGAAATAAATTTATATTGGAATCTATTAGTTAAGTCTTTAAATAATAGATTATTTTTTTAATTCTAAAGTTTATATATGAAAGTCTATGTAAAATATATAGTTAAATAATTTGCAGTTTGGAATTTATAGTTTTTTTTTAATGTCTAGGTGATCTATGAGTACTTATATGAATTGTTTTTGAATCTGGAATATTTAATGTATGATTGATGTTTTTTTATTCTTGTGCAAAATAATATATATTTGATAAGTATTATAATTCAGTACATTCTCCTAAGTAGCCTAATTTTTATAGTTAATTTGCAAGATGATATACAATAAACAATCATAGAGGGTAATATTACAGATATATCTTTGACTAATGCAAACAAACTGAAAAAAAATGAGAAAGAGTTTTATAGATTTTTATTTACTGATTTATGGTTTCTGTTTTATATAACAGTTAAATTTTAGTTAGAGAAAGAAATCTAGAAAAAGTAACACAGTCTAGCTACCTTCTTAAGCTGAAAGCAGTTGAATAAAAGGAACTAATCATTTTGGCCTTTATATAACTTTACAAATAGAATTTGATAACAAATTACTAGATCCATATACCAACTGGTATTAGATATAATTAACTTAATTAGATTCTTTTGCAAAACATAATTATCAAAATCATTTAATTAAAAAAAATTAATCTTGCATTTAACTACTTACAATGTGTTTTACAAAATCATTTTTAGTCACCTGATTACAGCTGCTTTTCAAAACATATACAATAAAATAAACTAAAACTTTGATTTTGAATTGTTCCTAATGAATCCCACTCTCTCCAATTATACCTGCTTAACAAAAAAAAAAAACCCATGCATAATTGCAAAAAATATAATCTATCTAGAATTTATTTAAAATTTAGAATCGACTTAATTTTTTGTATTACTTAAACCACTGTTGAAAATTTTATCTTACATCTCCCATGCATATATGCAATCAGTGCTCAGTTTATATTAAGATAGCAATTTCTCAAACTTTAATGAACATGCTTCAATCGTCTCACTTTTCCCACTATTCAACCATCCATTTTATTGAAAGATCGTTAATGGAATGCTCAAAGTACTTGTTGGAATTGATATTATAGTCATGCCCATGTAGACGTTATGTCAATCTAACCCCTCATATTATAAGACATTATGTATCCATATATATTAATAGAAAAAAGATGGACTGAACTTATATTAAAATGTAATCTATTTCTTAAGCAAAATGTAATTATAAAACAATATGTAATTTCCTTATACAGAATGTTTCTTATCACATAAATATATAATGTCTGATAATAGAAGAGAATGTAATCTATTTCTTAAGCAAAATGTAATTATAAAACAATATGTAATTTCCTTATACAGAATGTTTCTTATCACATAAATATATAATGTCTGATAATAGAAGAGAATAGATTGATTAAATGTCTACATGAATATGACCATAATATTAAATCCAACTTGAACATTCCCCCAATACTTTTTCAATGAAATGGACAGTTGAATAGTTGAAAAAGAGAAGATTGAAATCTGACCATTAATGTTTGAGGAATTACTATCTTAATATAAATTGAACACTGATTGTACATATATGCAGGAGATTATGATCAGACACAATAGATGAGTGCTGGTTCTACACAAAATATGTACATTAGAGATCCTTTTTTGCATAGATGTGGTCATGTGTATTGGTTATTTGAGATAAAGTGGAGGAAGAATCGACTAAAAATTCTGAGTACAAATGTTTTACATATATAAGAAGCATTTAGTATAAGAAAATTACATATGAACTTAGAATTAAATACAAATAAACAAATAATAAAAAAGAATTTCATATTTTAGTTCACAGTGAAATTGTTGGATGTACTTACTCATCATAAAATGTTGCAAGAAAGTGTCTGATATAATCATTGTCAGTAAAACATTTAAAACTTTAAAATAAGTAGAGCTTTAGATTTTTGAAAGGAAACACCCTGTTCTTTCGACCATGCCCAATGTTGTCACTTTTTAAAAAATTTATATAATGACCAAAACATGAGACTTTTCTTATAGAAAAGTCTCAAAAAAATTTAATAGTCATAAAAATGTCTACAAATCTTTTATATTCATAGGTTGCTCAACATTTTTTATTGTTTTTATTTTATCTAAGTTAGGATATTTTTTTCTTTTTATTAAGTCCTACTTGGCTTGAATACTTTACTTCAGATGTCAGTCATATTCATTTAGCAGTATTTAGCTTTACTCCAATTTGGAACAGACACTATCCATATGTAATTCTAGTTTACACTCACATCTCATGTTAACCAATATGATATCTAAATATGAGTTGGAACCTTCCATACCATGAAATAAATTATCCATTTTAGCATGGAAAATATTAGGCACATCTGCATTATTATACAGTAACTTAATATATTTGTAAAATCCAAAAAGAGTAATAAGGGTTAATAATTCCACTATTCTATAATTGACTGGGATTTGATAGAATGCAGACTTTCTATTTTTGCAAAAAATGAGGCTTTCTGCAATGGTGATAATAATTCATGTAACTGTGAATCTTTGAATAATTTTCTATTTTCTCTTATTTTCTAGTTAGAATATGTAATTATATAATTACTAACCATTATTGAAGGCCTATTTAAATTAATTATGGAAATAAACATGTAGACATACATTTAAACTTAGTAGTAAAGTTTCAAAATTATAAAAATATTCAAATATCCAAACAATCTATATGAAAATACTAATTAAAAGACCGATAATAATATGTGATAATTGGAGCGATAAACTATCAGAGTCCAGTTTTATCAACATACTGCCTTCTATTTCAAACTTAGCTTTTGAAATGTAAACATCTGCTGATTATTTGCTAATTAATATAATTTAATTATTTATATTTGATAGATAACTTATTTCATTCTCTGCAGGTTATTATTATTTAAATTGGTTATTTCTAAAAAAAACAAAAACATTATAGACTGATAGAAATCAGTGTAAAAATCTCTTATTCGAGCCTATAATATGCAATCATTAAATCGATCAAATATCTGATAAATTATCACGTGATGTGATGCATTATAGTTTCTCCTTAAACGAAATCAGGAATCTCTCAGTAACAATGCACAGAGAAACCGAGTTATATTTATGCACCGCCCTCTATTGTCACCATTAATTATTGCAAATGTAAATATTTGTTCTTAATAATTAATTTAATTGTTGTTTATATTTGCAATAGAATTTATTTCGTTCTCCAGTATGTTGTTATTATTCAATTTATTTCGACATTAACACTTGCGAGAGTGTTTATTTGTTTAGTCTCTCACAGAAATGTTTGCCATCTGATAATTTTTAAGTAAGTTTAAAAAACTATTTAAGTATTATAAAGTAAATGTCGTTTTCAAGGTTAATGAAAAGTAATTGTTTAATGCATCTGCTTTATAAAATAAAACTTAATAAATTAACATGTTTATATTTGCAATAAAATTTATTTCATTGTCACAATGTCTTGCTTATAGTTTCAAAACTTTACACGCTACAAGAAGAGTGCTATGTTTAGTCTGAACTTCGTCAATCATACAATTATTCCAAGATTGTTCAAACGAACATAACTTTAACATATTTTTGTTTTAAAACTTGTTGATTTTATAACGGTGATAATCAATATATATATTCATTATTAGTTATTGATTCTATCTATTTACTTTCATTACTTTATTTCTACGATATATTAAAATAATAATGTAGACCATGTCAGCCTGTATGCATAGTCTCACTTCCTGCTCGATTTTTAACTGATTAAGGCTGAATATAAACTAACATCTCCTTCCAATTATTTGCTTTATAGGTCCGTTGTTTTTTTAATTTATCTTTTTATTGTGCAATAATTTTATTCTTGAGAATGTTTATCAATTAGTACCTTTTTATATTAATTTATTATCTAATAATGAATTAATTTAAGAAAATACTATTCTAATCCGCATATTTAAGAATTTACAATTACTTTTTAGAATTAACTTTTAAAATATAGAATAATTAAAATATATATTTTTATGAATATAATTAGAAAACCTGTTTAAAATTATATTTTAAGTTTGTGTGTGCTTAATTTTCTTTTTTTTTTTTTTTAAAACATAAGCATCCTGCACTACACCAACTGCAAATTTACCATGATTTGACTTATAATCATTTAAATGCTCCAAAGGCAATCTCATCTACCGATTTCTTTTGCTTGTTAGTAGATCTGATGTATTATTTTGCTGTCCACTCTTTAACATTTCAAGTCCTATAAATTCTACTAAATGTAGTTTTATCAGTTTCAATTTCGAAAAGCTATTTTATTATTAATTTTTGGCAAATTGTGATTTTTTTCCTCCTCAGCATTATTAATCTATTTCTATTGGGTATGGTTTATGTAGCAGTTTGAATTTCCACTACTTTATTTGAAGTTGTTTTAATAATAGTCACTTTTGTTGATATCTTTTATATACTATCACATACTCAAATTTTGTTTCTCTGATTAAGTAGGCACTTTTTTTTTTCATGGGTAATTGCCTGTCTCTTATACATTCAATAATGTTGTGGGTGATTTGCTTATAGATGTGGCTAGAGTGATATGTTGATACCGTTTCACTATATTTATGGGTTCTTGTATTATATATATTATTAGTATTACTTTTAATAGTCATTTATGTTAGATAATGCACAATTTTCTCTGTTTGTTTGGGAATGATCCTACCCAACTAAAGTTTTTAAATTCATCTCAAGTAAACCCTGAAATTAAATTTTTTTTGGGAGTACATTTGCCACTGACATAATACTCTGAACTTCTTTAATGCAGTTTTCAATATCCAAATTAGTCCCAGATCACCAAACATGGCTGCAGGCATGTGTTTTCACTATACCAGGATAATAATTATGTTGATATCATTTTAATACTTTAGAGTATCCTTGAGACAGTATCAGTTATAGTGCAAATTATATTTGTTAATAACTTGTCAAATAAACTTCACAGATTTTTTGCCAATTTTGTGATTGCTGAGCCAACCATTTTTTTTATTCATTTCAAGGTTTATAGTGGCAGAGTTGGTTTGGTTATTTATCAGCTTGAATTTATTCATGTAATTTGCCACTATTTCATTTTCTAATTCTGCAGTTGGTTCTGTTGCAAGTGGCAATGCATGTGAGTGCTTTATCCACTTTCCCAATTTAAATTCAAACTTTTAATTATATATTGATAATCTATTGTACCAATGCATAATTTTTAGATTTAAATATCTTAGAGTTATTTTATTGGAGACAATTCATAATAATGGATACTGATTTGCTATAATTTTAAATGCATGATCATAAAAATATTGGTAGAATTTATTAATGGTGCAGACAGTGGCATATGACTCTATCTAAGAACTAGTTTAACTTTTTTTCATGCTTTGACATCATTATTGACATATATTCTATTGGTCAATTACCCTCATGAGAGAAATGACTGAAATATAGGCACAATTCTATATTCTGACATGTCTATTACAAGATTTAAATGAGAAACTATTGTAAAATAAATCAAATCAGCTTAAAGTTTACAAATTTTCTAACTTTTATAATGTCTTCTTTGTGGTTTATTCCAAATCCATCACTTTTTTTTACAAATGAATTTATATAGAGATGTAATGATATGAGATTTTTCTTTATTAAAACTTTTAAAAACTATTATGTTCTAAGAATATCTACATTTGTTTCCTATATCTTGGTGTATGAATTTTTAAATCACTTTGTCTTTTCCTATATCAAGATTTATGCCTTCTTTTGAAATAATGTGGTCTACGCATTTAATTTCTTAGCACACCCAAAATGCATTTTCATGAATTGAAATTAACTCTGAAGTCAGAAAATTGATTAGACATACTTTTTTATTTTATCTATTGTATTCCACATTTGGTAATTATGTGCCATAAAAATAAGGAATGATCTCATCAATTTAGTTTAATAGCTAGTCAATTTTGGCTGAAAAATGTTCAGAGCCATAATTATTTCAAAAGAAAGATGATTTATCTAGTCAAGCTTTTATAAGTTACAATAGTTAGGAATTTAAAACATTTCTTCAGAAATTGGTATTTTATGAAAAGGTGTATTGAAATTTAATTTTGTAAAGAGTATTGTATGCCCCAAACTGACTAGCATGTTTTTTACATTGAGATCTGAATAAAGATCATTTGCTGTTTGCTCAATCTATATCATTTAGTAATGATAATATTTGAATTTTTCTGCTGAGTGTCGCTGTGTATGATTTGTAGGAGTGGCCCATTTAGAATTTTCGATGGGCATCAATTAGGAAATCCAAAGTTTTTTGATTTACCCTCTTAATGGAAAATACAACTTTGTGTAATTTGAAATATGGGAGTTTTACCCTCTAATGCAATTTAATGACAACCAGATCTACATTAATTGACCCATGTTCTGATTTAATTAAAGTTGGATATTTAGTCTATGTAGTACTTTTTCACTTTAATTTCATTTACTAAATTTAGGTTTGTGCCTAACATTTTAAAGCATTTGCAAAAAAAATTGTTTGTTATTGATGCATCTTAATTGGAAATTTAATCATGACTACTATATTGAAAGGTTTACTATTTAAATCCTTTACCTTAATATCAGTTTGGCTTCCAAGCTCATTTAAAATGGTTTTATCACAGATTTTTCTTAGTGATAAATACCAGTCAGAGACTCTTACTGCTACCTTTATTGATTCCAATATTGGATTTGTTTGCCATTGCTAATTTTTTTTCTTTTTTGCTCATTTTATTTTTAGTATGGTAAACAATTTTTGCATTCCAGACCTTTCTGGTTACAATGTTTGTTTTCCACATCGATAGTATTTTATTTTTTTCCTTTTGACAAATTTTAGATTTAATACACAGAAAATTGTTGTCTGTTAACATTATCTATATTAGATTCATGGAATTCTTTGACATGTTTAAAACAAGTTTATGTGCAAGGCATATTTTGATGGCCTCAATATGTAAAAGATTTGGGATTGTCAACAACTGCAGTATAAATTTAAACCATCCATATCTCACAGTATTTGCAATTTTTTCAATACTGTGTCATAATCTTCACATCTCTTACCCCTCTTTTGGCATCTATCATACTTATGCAGATTAGCTTTATGTTTATGTGGTTGAGGGGTGAAGTAACCTGTAAGTTTTTTAACTCCCCACTTCAAGGTTGTTATTATCAAAATCATTGATATTCCATTATATTGATGCTGTATCTATTTTTATGGTTTCTTGCTGAACAGAACTCTTAAACTCAGGAATACAGCTTTTCTGTCTGAGCCAATTGTGTTTTTTAGATCTACCCCTCCCCCCAATTATAAAGATATAACCACAGGTGATAGTCAAATGTAACATATATTAAAAAATTCAGAGCAATATAAATTAAACATATTTTTATTTTAAATCAGTAAATTCATTACATAAATGAACATATTTGTTTTACATTAGTTATATTCAGTATATATGGCATAAATATAATAGATATGCAATATAGACTGTTAATTCCATCTATCTGCTTTTTTAAATTTTAACTCTAACCAAACTAAAATAACAATATGAATATAAACCAAATTTCTCATTCTTCCAAATGAGATTCCTCACAATTGTTTTTTAATTTCCTTTTTTTATAATATCATTCTCTATAATAATTTTAATATTCAGAATGTGCTTTTAAATTCGTTAAGTCTTGTACTATTTTTTTTTTTTAATTGGATAATTTATTTATGAAAATGTTATTTTAATCCTCATGATTATTGATTTACAATTACCCTTTACATAAAGTTTTTAAAATAGAGAATAATTAAAATAAAATCTTTTATTAAATGTAATTTGCATACTTACATTAAATTATACTTTAAATTTGATTCTGCTTATTTTTTATTGTCTCTAAACAATATTATTTAACTTCTCTCTTTTGTATACTTGTTTGCTTGAATCAAATTTTGTAACTGAATTTAATTTATTGTACCAAATGGATTTTCTGCAAATTATGTATACATGTTAGTTATCAAGAATAAGAAATCCTTCAAACTTGACAATCTAACAGTTTTGGCACACTAACTTTCAATTCACATTTAAATTGGTTCAATAATTTTTGAGTGGTGCTTATTATTGATAATGCAGTTAATTAAAATATATATAAAAAAAGTGAAAGATAAAATCGAAATTTTCCTTGATTGCTTAAGTAAAAGGTGATTTTTTAAACTGCTGCCTTTGTAAAATAAACATTTTGGAAATAATTTATAAACAATAAGTATCTTACATTTTACTAAATGTCTCTCTTCAGTTTATTTGTTTGAAATAAATCTTGTAACCATTTTTAATATATTTCTACTGAATATATTTTTTCTAATGTTTGATAGAGATGATAATGTAACATTTCAGAGTTATTCTAGTTTAGTGAAGTCAGTAGCAAATAGATTTTTTAATCAAAAATCAGTTGCGAAATACCCTAACACCAAAATAATGGGTCATTTATAAATTAATTCTTTCAATCATTAATAATTTTCACCTTTTAAATAAGTGATATGAAGATATTGATTGAATTAATTAATTAATAGAAGTTCTTGATTTTATTTAAAGTTATATATAACAACTGAAATTGTGGGTTCTAGAAAAATGTAGTTTTTGCTTTTTATTTGAAAAAAAAAAGTACTTTATATATACATAATTTTCATGTAAAGTCCCAATTATGGATGTTAATATATGCAATGATGTTCTCTCATGTGAAGTTTAGATCATTTGACATAATTGTAATGATTTTTTTTATAAATTTGTAATATTATTTACATAATGTAATGATTTGTCTTTTTCAAGGTTAATAAAAAAAATTGCTCAAAGCATTTGCATTATGAAAATAACAATTAAGTTACTACTTTGTGCTTATATTTGCAAGAAAATTTATTTCATTACTCCAGATTATTATTGTAGATACTTGAGAAATTTATAGTCGGATAAAATAAATTATTCTTCTTGCCAGTATAAAAAAATCATAATTTAGCTTTAACACTTGTGATACTTCTGAACTGGGTCAGAATATTGAGAAAAATATTGTTTAAATAAACCTTTTTATAAAAAAAGTAATAGAATAACTATGAATAAAGATTTTAAAGTAAGTAAAAAAATGCTCACCTATATCCTATAAAAATATGTATACCTAAGGATGCATATATTTGTGGGAAAATACAGCAACAAACAATATTTATTGTTGACTTAATTAATATTAAGAACACCTTGACTCTGTAAGAATGAGAAATATGTAAACAACTTAGAAGTTATTCAAAGCTAAAAGTGTGATATTTTTGTATAAAATTATATATAATATAAAATGTATAAATTTTGTAGTGTATACTTGTGAAAACTGTTTAGCTAGAAGACATACTTATTATGAACACAAACATCGATTATCATAAACACACGCAGCACACGCAACCTTTGTTTATAAAGATGGGATAAAATGTTAATGTCAAGATAAGCCTTTAAAGACAAATGGCTGATAGAGGAAAGTAATAAAAAAAAAATTGACTTATTGTAAAATTCATTTAACTTGAATACAAAATTGAAAAATGCAAAATATTACTCACAAAAGTTTATAAAAGTAATAGATAATTAAAAGTTTTTAAAAAACAAAACAAGACCAGTTATATAATAATCAATAAATTTTATTAACATAGTATTTAGATTGTAATTATATAGAAGGTAACTATACCTTCTCATTAGCATTGTTAAACAGTGAAGTTAAAACTTGAAGGATACTCTCACCCCAGATGAAAGATAGAGAATTCTTGTAGTTTTAATATCACTGTTTAATGGCACAAATGAAAAGGGATAAATATTTTCTATGTAATTACGAAACCAATTATATTTTTTGATAATTAAATAAGTTTTTTTGACAAACAAGCAATATGGAGTATTCAAAAAGCCATAAAGAACAATTTAAAGAATTAAAAAAACAAATTAGTGCAATTTAAATCAATGTAGAAGAGACATCTTCTGCTAATGGTTGAATTATAACTCCAATTTTCATATTGGGTATGAAAGAGTACAGAATTTCAGCAATAATTATCACCTCTGTCGTATATTAAATCTTAATTACTAAATATCTACCTAATAACAAGAAAATTATTTGTTACTTAATCCTAAGTACAATGATGAGAAACTACATTTAGCTTTTAAAAAAAACGTCTAAGTCTGCTAAATTTGTAACAAAGATTATCTCAATAAGTATCTAGTAGAAAAATATAAACTTTCTAAACCTATCATTAAGTTTAAAATATATCTTATTATCTGTCATGTCAAAAATATATTCTTCTGACCCTAGAGATGATTGCTTTACTGAGTGTTTACCTATAATAATTAAGATCTGTACCTTTTACAAAAGTCTACAAAAAGAAACAAATTGGAATATTTTTTATATTGTGAAAAATATCTCGGAAATAAATGATGATAATGAACCTTTAAAATCAAGGAAAGAAGCAAATCAAGTAAAGAATTGCAAAATTATATCTACTTCAAATTGTTAGTAAGATAACAGACACTAATACATGCACATTAAATCATTCAATATCTGTAAGAAATTACATATTTCGCTTAAAAGATTTCTAAACAAAAATGTAATAAACGTATGTGTGCTAGATATACCTGAATTTTTTTTTATTCTTTAGATGCTTTTTTCTTTATTAAAATTATAGCAAAGAAACTTTTTTTCATTTCTAGAAAGAATTAAATGAGAGTGGAAAATCTAGTTGAATATAGCCCAGACATAACATACTGAAGAACAGTTATTGATGATATTTTTTTGTAATTTTAACAAGTGTATCTTGACTATTTAACATAACATATTTTTATTTAAGATTATATAAGAATATTTTTTTTCATATTAAGTTAGGAATAATTAAGTAGAGTTTGCAATATCATTTTCAGTGTTGTTTCTTTTTGAGAGCTGGAACTAGAAGCTATAATGGGATAAATAACATAAATATGAATTTCGATTTCGAACTATGTTCTGGAGAATATATCTTCATCATAATGTAGCACATGTATTATGGCCATTAAAAATGAACATGCCATATATTTGGTTCATCATTTTAGAAATATGTAGTATTTCTGGAAATGTTGAAACTTTTTTTAGAAAAAATTTTAGTGGTATAAAATAATCACTTTGATGATATTAATAAATTAAAACCGAGACTATGATACCCCATGTTAGTAAATTTTTTATTGCAGATAATAATTAGGAAGTATCAAAATGTCTTAAATCTAAAGACTTAGAGAGGATAAGTTAATGGTGATTCCACATTGGCATCAAAGATTTTTTATTTTATTGGAATTTAGAATGTAATGAGATTAATATTTATGTAAGTATAGTTTTTTTATAATATTACATCTCATTATATGTAGTAAACCAACATATAGTCATTGTAGAACTAAATGATGATTAATATTTTCTTCTATGCACATATGAATATTTCTTTTTCTTATTGTGTTTGATGCCAATGTGAGGCACAAAATGTTTGTGATTTACATTAATAGATGTTATATCCCAAATATTAAAATGAAAGAGATGATGTTTGTATAGCAAAATTAAATATAAAAATGAACAACTAGTAATATGGATATTTAATAAAATGTGGGAATAACAAAAAATGATCATTTTAATCAAATAATGTAATACGATAGTAAAGCAATGCAAATAAAATTATAGAAAAGAGTGAACAAAATGCCAGAATAAACAATAAAGATAAGAAACTTGCCATGTTAAAAACATGTGCAAAAATTCTCAAAAGAATTGACATTTTCAAACAAATGTAATGAAATATAATTAAAATCAAGTGGACAAAAAAACAAAACAAAAAATGGATATCATAACAAAAGAATTAAAAAAAAACTCAGTGCTCAAAAGCAGAATAATGGATGGCATAGCTATAAGGTTTAAAAATAACATGGATAATGTAAATAAGGTATGCGAAGAAGTGTTATAATGTTGTGAATTACAAAGTAAAAGGATTTATGCAAAAAGTGAAATAATTAAAAAAAGAGCAGAATAAAAGAATGAAAAACTTTGAATTCTGAAGATAGTTAAAATAAAAGACTAAAAGAAAATAAATTGCATAGCATAATATAAAAAATGTAAGAACTGTTGCTTTTTGGCAGTGAAAATATAGAAAAATATGGAAAAGCATGGGAAGAAAAGTAGAGTTGACCACATGGAATATAATTAACTATTAACTATATCTATAACATTCCTGAAAATAGAAGTAAATAATGTGCAGGCTAGGTAGAAAGATAAAATATCAAATATGGACCCTAAGATATACTATTATGTATCCCACATAATCAATCAATTCTTAAAAATAAAAAAATACGTACAGAACAACTGCAGTAATGTCTAAAATATCTAAAATGTTTGAATAGTTATTTTATCCTGCATGCATCGACAGAGTAAAATAAGTTTGCCATATTTTACAGCCATTTATAAGTAGCATCCTATGCTTGATGACACCCACTATTCAATAAGTACAATAATTTTCAATAATTAAAGCAAATTGTTTTAAATTATTATTGTGATATTGCTTACCAGAAAAACATTAACCACCAAGTATAATAGAAAAAATATAGGCCTTTGTTGAGACAAGTGGGCAAACTTTGTGCAAGGCTAATCCACTATCAGAAAGGCAGATCAAAAGAATAATTAGATGCAATATTCCATATCATATAAAATTGATAATGATTATAATTTAAAAGATAATAATTGAATAGGGGTATTTCATTGTACATTTACAATTTTCATGTGTGCAAAAATTATTAAATCTATATATACTAGTGTTATTTGAAAAGTGCATAAGCAATGTTGAAAATATTGATCCATATTTTTTGTCATGATAGAAAGCATAACTAAAAAAAAACACTTGCTAAATAAAAAAAGTAATATATTAGACAAGTCATCTGGTAAAGACCATGAGACTTTCTTCAACCTTATCACTTACTATTTTCAAAGTGAATGACATAAGCAACTGACAGTTATAAGATCAGCCTAGTCATGCTCAGAGATCCAAAAAGATTAAATTGAGAAGAAGGCAAAGAGTCCAACAGCAAAAATACCTAAAAATTAAATTGCTATAACATAGAAATTAATAATCCACAAAAAACAAAATTAGCTTCAAATAAATTATAAGGTGAACAGTAGAATAACTACTAAATCTTTTTTCCATCAATGGAATGGATTTAATATTCTGTGAATCGAACATAAAATCAGGCTGGGTTTTGTAGTAATAGAATAATAATTTTAATTAGAAGATAATAATCCATTCTCACTTGCACCATACTACATAATATTAAATCAGTGATGTTAAATGTAAAGACACATTTGTTCTAGCCACATGATAAAGAATTTAAGAAAATAAAAACAACCATTTTATTTTCAAATCTAAATACATTTATATAGGCCAATCTTAAGCTCTTGGAATACATTGAACCAGGTGGGGTTGTAGATCGCTTGATAAACTCAGCCTAGCATGAGACTTTACTCTTTAATAAAATCTAAACTTGTGAAAGCAAAATTATAAGACTTATTTTATACATACAAAATATGATATAATTACTTATTCTTAATTCGATCCACACCAATGCAGTTTAAGTATTGCACCATCACAGTCCATTAGGCAGAGAAGAATAATGCCCAGAGGGCACCTGTGTCCAAGCCAGAGCTATATATAAAATATATATAACTGTGACCACGTTTGAAGGATACAGATCTTCTCAGCTGCAGAATTCAACACCTATCATTCAAAGCACTTTTTTGTTTCGGAGTAAACTCTGGGTGCCAGTTAATTACCAAAGCAACTAACATGCCCTGAATGATGGCCAACTAATTCAGTGCCTAAAAAATCCCAACTAGCTCAATCAAAAAGATATAATACATTGCTGTTTTAATTAGTGATAAAAGAATTGACTGACAAATATTAAGTTTAAAGATAATTAATTTTAAACTACTTCTATAACTTCTTAATTAATCCAAAAACTGATGTTTTATATATAACAACCACATATACATTCTTAATATATACAATAAAATATAATATAACAAAACATTAAATAATACAAGGCATTTAAAAACATGCACATCAATATTTCATTTTATGCATGCTCTAGAGTTCATTGGTTTTACTGACTCTGGAGGCTTTAAGGATCACAATGGCTACATTAATGTCAGAAATGGGAATAAGAAAACGTTTATTACTTATAGGATTTTGGAATGTGGAGACTCTCTCTGTTTGTTTCCTGTGTGTTTTCCAACCGATTGGATTTTATGCTTCTGTGAAGGTTCCTATTACTGCAATCTCATGATATTCTTTTATTCAGGCAGTTATATATTTCTGATGGCTTCAAATTATTATATGGGCATCAATTCTAATGGTCAGGCTGCTGATGTTCAATTAGACTGGAGCATAAATCCAGCCATATGCTTCCGATGACTGCTAACACTGCAGGATCTTTAGATCCATCACTGACTCTGACTTATTGAAAAACTGATTGAACCCTGCATTTGATTGACTCACTCTATTTATATGATGACCTGTTGTCACTTTGTTAATTAGTTTTTATAGCTGCCAGATATATCCATTGTTGAAATTCACCCACTGTTTTTGATTAAATTCTGATAAGATTTTAATTAATTAACTGTTGATGGATTCTTTAATTAGTAGCCATTGTGAATTTATTTCTTTTATGTAGCTTTTGAGTATTTGCAATCCTTAAGGGAATTTCTTTTAACTTATCAACTTTCATTTATTTTTAATATACACCATATTTTATTTTATTCTTAACATGCCCATATTCCACTATATCTTTATGTTTACAATCATTTGCTATTTACATATGTATATATTTAAAATCATCTTATTATTTAGTTTTTAAGATTTTTTTTTTCTCAATCAAATAAAAAGAGAGTATCTTTAATTCTATGTAAACGATTTATAGTTTAAACTGTTATGCTTTTAATTCCTAATTACTTAAAATTCAACTACTTTTAATTTTCTAAATTAAATTTTCTTCCCCTTTCAATCAATCTTTAAACTTTTAGTTTTAATATTTCTAAACAAACCCTCTCCCCCTTCTAACTAATCAATTGTAACTTTTACTGATAAATGATAAACTTTTAATAGATTATTTTCTTTTAGTGAAGTGCATTTTGTTTAAACTAACAATGAAAAAAAACTCTTTAGACTTTTATAAATTTATTTATTTCAACAGAAATGTTTTTTCTTTGTCTTTAGTTTGCTTATTTACAGACCTTATTGATTTTATTACTTCTGCATTATTTATGAAACTTTATTATTTTCGAATAATTGTAATTTACATGAAGCATTCTATAAGCAGTTCATTAGACCGTTCCCCCGACAATAGTAAAATGCATCATTTTTGACAGTTTTATCTCTGATAACTTCAATTATTATTATTACCACCTGTACGGTTATTGTTTTTCCCTCTTTACTAATCTCAATGACTGGACATTATATGTTTCCTTTTCCATCATCCCCTGTAAATGCATTATTACCATATTTCCACTTGATTACATAGGGGCCATCATAAATTGGCAGGAATTTCTTGTATATATGTTTTTCAGGATGATTCACCGGATGAACTCTCACCATGACCCCATTTCCCCTTCTGAATATGGATTTAGGTTTTCCCTGCCCCTTCTGCTATACCTTGCCCATTTTTATTAACCAGTTAAGTGCTTGCCCAACATCTCTTTTCTTGTTGATTGGATTCATCCACACTGGCAATTTAGTCTCAAATGGATATGGAATATTTCTCCCAAAATGAAGCTGAATGGGTTCAAATCCTGTGGACTGGTTTCTTGACCAGTTTATTATGTTGGCTATTCATGAGGTTTCTTTCACCCATCTGCAATGATCATCCTGTATATAAACCTAAAATAAATACCCCAACTCCCTCATAATCTATTCACATGGATTAGACTGAGGGTTATGAATTGATGTAAGTATATATTTTATCCCATGCCTGTCCATCCATTTCTTCCATTAGCTATATACAATGGACATTCCATGATCCAACAGAATTTTGACTGGAATCCCTACAGTCTTAAAGTGTTGTTGTTCCAAGATCCAAATAGTTTGTTTTGCATTAGCTTGAGCTACTGGATATGCCACTACCAACTTTGAAAACACATCATATTCCACCATGAGATATTTCATTTTATTGAATGAAGGCTGAGGTTTATAGATGTCTATCACTAGTAAGCTGTTCAGACATTGGGCATATATAGGTTGCAGCAATTCCACTCCTGATGTGTTAGGAGGCTTGGTTGCTGAACATATGGTGCATTTACCAATAATGTCTGCAATATTGGCATTCATTCCTGGCCAGTAAAACCAATGGCTCAGCCATCCCTCAACTTTATTTGCCCCATAATGTCCATAAGTCTCATGTACATTTTTAATTATAGGCTTCCTCATGGCAACTGGAAGAATAATGTGTGTTTGTTTTTTCTTTCGTAATACATGCTGTAAGAGTCCTCCCTTCAAGCAAAAGTAATTCCTGTCCCTCCACAGTGGATTATTTGCCATTTTCATTACAGGCTGATGGCATAAATACTCCATTATTTGTTTGCCATTATTATCTTCTTCTTGCTGCTCCTTTAATCTATGCAAATCATCTTCTATCCCATTTCTTTTATATATTTTGGCAACAGCTATATACACTCTGTCACAACTTAAGTGTTGTTCTTGAGCACATATGGGCAACCTCTGGCCATTGGGCCAGATCCGGCCTTTTACGACTTTTAATCCACCCCCCCCACTAATCTATTTCAGCCATGTTTGATTCCGATTGTCAAATTTTTGAATAGAGCCTAGCAAGAGTTACGTTTGATTTTTACTTTTTCTGCAATTAAATAGTTATGATGTTTAATAAATTTATATTTTATATCTTTATTTAAATCTTTTAATGATTAAAATTTAAAAACTAAAATTATTAATATTTTAAAATAGTGAAAATAAATGTGAAAACGAAATTCTTAGCAATAACAAAAAAGCACGTTTAATTAGCTGCATGGAGCGTATTGAAAAGATTAGAATTGAGGTGGTATTTTTCTGCCAGCTTATATTCATACATATATATATATATATATTATTATTATTAAAATCGCATATGTATTATTTTATAATAAAACTTATATTTTTTATACTAAAATAAATAATAAAACTTCTTTTTTTTAAAGGGAATTTTAAAAGTTTTGAAATCAATTAAATCGACATTAAAAAAAAAAAAAAGAGGGAAAAACAAAACATAAGATCGTGCAGGTTTTTTTTTTATTTTTTATAAAAGTTTGTCTTTTGTTTTATTTCTAATTCTTAGAAATTCTTAAAGATAGAAGGAGAAAGAAAGTATAATATAGATTTTTTCTGCAATTAGCTCTATTGTTGAAACTTTGATAGTGGAGGTATTTTTGTGCTATCTATTACGCTCATCAATTTCGAATGTTTCCTCAGGATTATAAGTAACATTGCAAAAAAAAAAAAAAACAACTATAAGTTACGGGATTGTTTTTTGTTTGAGATTAATTGGAATTTTGCTGAAGTTAGTGACTGGTCAAACCACGACAAGCAGAGGATGAAATACTTCTCCCACAGGACCATCACTGATCGATCAGGGTAGCTATAAATTGTTACTGAGTGAACTTTGATTCCATTTTGTGTAATAGAAATAGATATATACTATTAGGGTCTTAAATGTTCCAACAATAGAGTGTGGGATTATTGCTGGGAATTTTATTATATTATGTTAAATTAGTTGAAACAAAGGGAGAGGGGTTTAAACTCATATATGCTTTAAATATGTTTTTTTATATGCATTTTATTGTAATTCATGTGTGAATCAGATTAGATTTTTCCTGCTCAATCTTGAAAAATGAAAAGAATATTAGTTAAATAATTTGTACTGTATTTTTTAAAAAAATTGATAATGTTTGCATTTAATTTAAGCTTGTATTTGTTCTTTATATATATAAAGATTTAAGTGAGTTGGGAATGCTATAGGAAAAGAGAATATGTTGGTTTTTTTAAAATTAAAAGTGAATATAATAAAATGTATTAAATGTCATATTTGAGTGTCCCTGTTTAATCTGGTTTTGTAATTTAATTCAGTGTACATTTGGCTGAAATAATATATTTGGTGATTGCCATATTTCCGTAATTTGAAAATTTATGCACCAAGTTAAAATGTTATTGATATTTAATAAGACTGAAAGACAAATAAAAAAGTATTATGATAAGGTTAATAAGTTGGATAAGAAGTTAAAGTTTACAATGGAATGGGAAAAGGATGGTGAATTGGTGTATTTGGATGTAATGATGAAAAAACAGTATAGTGAAGGGAAGTGTAGAGTGAAGACAGGGGTGTTTAGAAAGATGGAGAAGGGTACTATAGTGAATTGGGAGTCTGATGTAGATCAGCAATTTAAAATTAATGCTATAACATCAAGAGGGTTTAGAGCACATAATTATTGTGAGGATAGAGAGGATTACGAAAAGGAAATAAATATGATATTTAAGGAGTTTAGGGATAGTGATTATCCAGAAAAGATAATAAAGAGGAGTATTGAAAGTGTAGAAAGGAAATGTAGAAAGGAAGGAGAGAATGAGAGAAGAGTAATTGAAAGGGGTAGGAAAAACAAATATATAGGAATAAGGGTACATGATTATAGAATAGTTAGGGAGATTAATGGTATAATTGAAAAGCTTAATGTAAAATATAGAAATGATGTGGGATACAGAATAGTCAATAAGAAGAGAAAAAATTTGATGAAGGTTTTGGATAATAAATATATAGATGAAGAAAGGAATTATGTTAATGGGGTTTATATGATAGAGTGTAAGAAGTGTAGGGATAAGGGGGAGTTAGAAATAACTATGTGGGTGAGACAAAGAACTCTATATATACAAGGTTAAGGCAGCATAGGTATGAAAAAAGTTCACCAGTATTTGTGCATATGATGGAGACAGGGCATGATTTGGAGAAGGAAAGTATAAAAATGATTAGTTTTGCAAATAGTAGAAGGGACAGGAAGATAAGAGAGTCATTGTTAATTGAGAGGATAAGGCCTAGTATTAATAGAGAAAAAGGGATAAGGACTTTGGTAGTGTGAAATTAAATAGTAAGAAAGTTTAGAATAAGTGAAGGAAAATATAAAGGTTGATAGGGTAAAGAATTAGAGTTTGGGGTAATTAAATAATAGAAGTGGTTAATAGAGGGAGCTAGGTGATGGGGAAAGAGAAGGAAGTTGAGAAGTGGTTAATAAAGAATTAAAAGTTAAAGTAATTTAGTAGTAGAAGTGGTTAATAGGGGGAGTTAGTTGATGGGAAAAGAGAGGAAGTTGGGAAGTGGTTAATAAAAAAAGATGGTGGAAAGGTGAAGGTAGAAGGAATGTTAAGGTAACATAGTTAAGTTTGTATTGATATTAAATATTGTAAGATGGTAGTTAAATAGAAAAAATGGTAGGGAGTATTAGGATATATATGAGGAAGGGAATTAAGGGGAAGGTATGAAGGTGTAGAATGAAGTAAGTAGTGTAGAAATGGGAGTGTATAAAAAAGGGGGGAAATTATTTTAGTATATTGGTTTTTGATTTTTAATATTTTGTTTTTTGATTTTATTAGAATATTGGTATATGATTTTTAATATTTTGTTTATTGATTTTTAATATTTTGTTTTTTGTTTTTTGATTTTTAATTTTTTGATTTTTAATATTTTGATTTTTAATTTTTAATTTTTTATTTTTATTTTATTTTTTATTTTTTTATTTTTTTATTTTTTTATTTTTTTTTTCATTTTTTTTCATTTTTTTATTTTTTTATTTTTTATTTTTTTATTTTTTATTTTTTTATTTTTTTATTTTTTAATTTTTTATTTTTAAGTTTATTTTTTATTTTTAATTTTAATTTTAATTTTTGTTTTTTGGGTATTTGGGTTTTTGGTCTTATGTATGTAATTAGTTATGATAAAAATGATAATTTTTGATATTAAATTTTAGATTATTGGTTTAATGGGTTTTAAGGGTTTTGTTTTTTAATGGTTTGATGATAAAATTTGAATTGTTTTAATACATTTATTTGTTTGTCATTTTGAAGAATAATTTAAAAATGATTTTAAAATGTTTTTGTTATTTTTTATTTTTATTGGTATTTTTTATTTTTATTGTTATTTTTTATTATTAGTTTGTTATTATTATTATATATATATTTTAATATTATATTTTTTGTAGTTTAATTTTTATGTGTTGGGTTTTTGAAAGATTTGGGAGGATTTTGGTTGAAAAGGGTTTGGATTGAGTTGTTTTTGCTTTATATTATTTTGTTTTATTTTACTTTTATATGGAAATATGAAGAATAATAATTTTGGTTGTATTGATATAATATTTGTCTAATTTTTTATGTTGTAGTTCTGATGAAGACTGCTAGTACAGTTGAAACTGTAAAATATATGAATAAAATTATTTGCTTAAAGTGTTGAAGGAGTATTGATGAATTTATAGTGCAAGTTAAAATGTTGTGGCACAAAATGAAATATTAGAAATTTATAACATTAAAAAAAGGATGCATTCACAATTAATTATCATCAAAGAAACAAAAAAAATTATAAAAGTTAATACATTATTTACTGTTATTAAAAAAATATTCTCTATTGTTTTTGCAAAAGCAATTTTTGTAAAGCCAGCAATGGCGATTTCTGCTTTTTCATATATTTCCTATGAGCAATCTTTTTTAAAAGAAAATATTTTCAAAGACAATTCCCTATTAGTGATATACTTTTTGGTTTAATAATAAATGTTTTACAAAAATATTATGTCATAATCATTAACAATTACTGAAAATCAATTTTTTTTGTCTTATTTAGCTCCTCTCAGAATTAATATTTTGAATAGTTAAGCTGACATCATATGACACTGCAAAACACATCTTGTTTTCTCTCATCAAGATCTCTTTCTCATTTTGACTAGCAGTGTGTGAACATGTTACAATGTGACATTTTGATAGTTGCATTGGGGTTGTGCCTTGTTCAGTGCATGCATTTATATTGTGTTCTATCTGGAATGTAAAAATCAGTTGTTTTTTTAAATATTTACATTGGGTTTATGCCTTGTTAAGTACCTGCACTTATATTGTTTTCTGTTCAATATCTGCAGTATTAAAAACAGCTTTGTATGACAGTTCTGAATATATAGCTTTGAAATTTAGAACAATGTCAGGGATTAACAAAAAAAATAAATAAAAGTAGATACAGAGAATCATCAATTACAAGACATCTGGACAGACAAGTATTATTTTATTCTGAATAAAGGTTTGCCTATATATTTTCTGTGCAATGTATCCATATCAGTCAATAAAGAATTCAACTTAAAGAGACACTTTACTTCAAAACATGCGGATCACCAAAAATTTATGGACAACTAGAAAAAGATGGAATAGAGAAATTGAAGAACTTGGATACCCAGCAGAAAATGTTCACCAAGTAATAAATGCAGCATGGAAGCGTTGCGAAAGCCAGCTTTGTGTTAAATGAAAAATTTGCTAAGCATTCTAAATCATTTAGTGAATGAGAATTTATCAAAGAATGTCTGTTGAATGTTGCAAGTATAATATGTCCTGAAAAGAAAAAAGATTTTAAGAATATTAGTTTGTCAAGATGTACTGTTGTCTGGTGGATAGAAATCATGGCTTATGATAACCAAAAAAGTTTAAAAGAAAAGATTGCTAGATTCAAAGCATTTTCAATTGCTTTGGATGACAGCACTGATGCCTCTGATATAGCAAAACTAGCAATATTTATTCAGGGAGTTGATATGGATTTAATATCACAGAAGAATTTTACTTTGGCCCTAAAACACAATTACTGGTGAAGATATATTTCAAGAAGTCAAAACAACCTTCAAGATATTTGGGCTTAGATGGAGTTCACTATCTGGCATATGCACTGATGGAGCCCCTGCAATGTTTGGTACATGGAAGGGATTTATTGGAATAGTTCATGAAAAAGTAATAGAATTACAGATCCATGTGAAAAATTTAACAAATTTTCATCGCATTATCCACTAACAAAATAGGTGTGCAAAATCAATTAAATTTAGAAATGTTATGGAAGTTGCAGTAGCCAGTATTAACTTTATTAAGTCACATGTACTTAATCACTGCAATTTAAGGAATATTTGGCAGACTTATTTTCAGATTATGAAAATGTGTCTTATTGTGAGAGAGGTGGTTGAGTAAAGGTAAACTGTTAAAATAATTTATGATCTGAAACAAGACAGGAGATTTTATGGACATCAAAGGAAAAACAATTAACCAAGTAAGAGATGATGAGTGGGGTGTTTGATTTAGCTTTTCTTGTAGATGTCACTGGATACCTAAATGAAAATCTTAACTTGCAAAAACCAGGACAATTGATTCATGAACTGTATGGACATGTCAGTCCTTTTTGTAATAAACTAAAACTGTTGGAAAGTCAGATAAGAGCTAAAAATTGTTACCATTTTCCTACTCTAGCAACTCATAAAAATATATCTTATAATTGTTATGGAAATGAACTGAAGGCAATTAATAGAGCAATTTGATACAAGGTTCACTGACTTCCAAAATAAAGACTCCATATTGACTATATTTTCTCATCCAATGGATACTAATATAAATAATGTGCCAGAAAATTTACAGATGGAAATTATTGAGGTTCAAGCAGATTTAGTGCTAAAATTACAGTTTAACAACATTGCTTTGATGGGTTTTTATTAACATTTGGTGGAAGAAAAATATAGAAATGTAGTGCCTTTTCAAAAAGAATTTTGTTTTTTTGGCAGCACATATATGTGTGAACAGTTTTTTTCTAGAATGAAATTTAATAAATCAAAAATTTGGAGAACAATAACGGACAAAAACCTTGAAAATTTTATGTGATTGTTCTTAAGCACAACACATTGATAGGCTCATTGTTGAAGTACAAGACTAATCCTCATATTAAATTGTTACATCATTATTATGAAATTTATGTAGCCCTTTATCATTCACTATTATATTGAACTATTTAATTATTTGGTCCGGCCCTTGACTCAAAGACAGAAAGATATTTTGGCCCCTGAACTAGGAAAGGTTGCCCATGCCTGTTCTTGAGTTACTGGATATCAGCTTAAAGTGTCTGCCACAATATTTTCTTGGTCATGACAGTATGCCACCTTGTAATTAAATTCCTGCAGGAACAAGCTCCATCTTATTAGCCTGCTAATATTCAGGAAGCTATGATTAATAAATTCAAGATTTTTATGGTCAGAGCCTACTAAATACTGTTGGAATTTCTTGAATGCCCATACAACAGCCAGGGCCTCTTTCTCAGTTAGTGTAATTCACTTCCAGTCCCTTTAGTAAATTGCTAATGAAACAAAAAACCCTGTGCTGACCCCCTTCCTGTATCTGAAACAGCATGGCCCCAATCCAAACCTGCTGCTGTCCATTTGTACAAAGATTGGTTTCTCGAAATCGGAATATGACAGCATAACTTTATTTAAAAATCCCACCTTCATGCTTTGGAAACTACACTCATGCTATTCATTCCACAAACATGGCTCCCCCTTTCTCAATAACTGCAATAATGGCTCCATGTCAAGTGAAAAAATTCTATAAAATCAATTATAAAAATTACATAATCCAAGAACAGATTTAATATGTTTTTAATTCTGAGGCATGGGAAATTCCTGAATTGCTTGGATTTTTTTCAGGATTAGGTAATATTCCTCTTTCGGTAATTATATAACCTAAAAACTTGACCTCATTAGTCATTATCTTACTCTTATTCAAATTAATTCTAATCCCCTTTTTCTCACATTACCCCAGCAACATTTATAAATGCACAAAATGCTCTTCTATGCTTTCTGAAGCTACCACAATATCGTCCACATACATTACAACTAAATTCTTAATATCCCCTGACAACACCTGATTCAGACATTGTATAAGCCCCACTCCACTATTTTTAAGCCTGAAGGGAATCTGGTTAAAATTATATGCACATCCGTTATATTTAAACACAGTATATTTCTGGTCCTCTGGATGTTTAATTTGCCAATAGCTGGCAGTTAAGTTGAATGTCGAAAATATTTTTTGTTGTTGAAATTTTGATAACAATTTGCTCATAGGTGGAGGAGCATTAGTATCAGATATTGTTATCTTATTTAACTGCCAGGCATCCAAACACAAACAAATTGATCCATCTTTTTTTTACTGTTATGGTAGGGTTATTAAAGGGAGATGAACATCTAGATATAATTCACCATTTAAGCATTTTGTCTATCTGTTCTTATATTTTATGTCTATATTGATGTGGTATAGAATACACATGGCCTTGATATGGCTGATCTTCCATAAGCCTTATCCTGTGTTCATACCCTTGGATTATTCTGGGAATCCTGAAAAATACACTTTCATATCTATTTAGTAGCTTCTACAGTTGATCCCTTTGATTATCATTTCCCCTATCTCTATTTCCATTCCTGAACTTTGTGCGCAACCTTCTTTATTAAATTCATCCTTTTGGTGTTTTATAAATGAAATTATTGCATTGTTTATTTCTGCCTGACCTAATTTATAATCCAATACACAGCCGGTTTTGTACATAAAGTCCAAAGACCTTGTGAATCAAACCTTCTAAAATCAACAATACATGCCTATATTCTCCCTCTGCCATGTGTATTTTCACCCATGCCTATTTGGATGCCAGCTTCACCCTTTTAACTTTTGCCAGCAAAACATATACTGTTTTCAATGACAATATTTTAATTTCTGGGTCAATGTTACAAATTTAAACATTTCCTGTGACATTACTGATATATGACTTCCTGAATTGAACAATGCACTAGTTACAACCCCCCTATTTTTATCTCTATATTTGGAGAGTTCTGAGGTGCCATTATCAGCATGCTCTCTTCTCTACTATACACCAGATTTGCTACTTGCATGCAATCCATTTCTGCATTTTCATCTTCATCCTGAACTTCCACCCCCATATTGTTGTCCAGTGCCATTAATACTTCAGCCATCTGCTCCATTGTTTGCTTGCCAATCATTATTTGTTTCATATTCCCAGGTAAATCATGCCTAACTATATGCATAATATGTTGCTCCGACAATGGGTATGCTGTGATTGATCTCAATTTTGCTACTTATCTATGAAAAAATGTAATGAGTCACTCCCCCAGCTGCCACCTGTCATGCTCTACATGAAACTTAATCTTTTCCTGAAGCTCCTCCCCCCAATAATTTGCCAACAGCAAACACTTGTATTCATCAAACATTGCTGGTTTTACACATAATGAGCTCCACAAGAGCTGAGCTTCTCCCTGTATGTGACTGCAAGCTAGGGCAATTCTTGCTCCCTCACTTAACATATTCAAGATGCAATAATGTTCCAGGCTCTCTAAGTGCTCACTTGGATCCTCCTCTCTCTTCCCTGAAAATGTTTTTATTTTTAGCAGCTGATTTACTTTCTCCATTTTATATGCATCCATGTTTTTCTATTCTCATGTTCTCTTTCTAACATATCTACTCTTTTTATCAATCCCTTCAGTTTTATATTTTTTTCCATTTCTCTATTTTAAAATATTAGAACCCAATATCTATTTGTCTATGCTCTTATTTAAAATACATTCAACTATACTAAATTGTTTATTAATTTTCTCACAATGGAACATATGACTGACTCCACCCTCTTGTCATTTTCTTTACCCATTCTCAATGCCTTAACTCTGCCCAAAATATCCAACTATTTTTAATTCTCTCTTTTCACTTAAAGAAGAAAAAATACTTTTGATCAATTGTTTATTTAAATTGTGCCACTTTAAAATTCTTCATTGCAATTACGCAATTTAGAGTTTCTTTGAATATTTATTTTTAATTTTATTTGACATATGATTAATTAGTCATATGTCAGTTCTGGTCTGACACTGGGAAAAGGCAAATGAACTGGGTGGGGTTGTAGATCGCTTGATAAACTCAGTTTAGCATTAAACTTTACTCTTTAATGAAATCTAAACTTGCAAAAGCAAAATTATAAGCTTTATTTTATACATACAAAATATGATACAATTATTTATTCTTAATTCAATCTATACCAACACAATTTAAGTATTGCACCACCATGATCCCTTAGGCAGAGAAGAATAATGCCCAGAGGGCACCTGTGTCCAAACCAGAGCTATATATAAAATATATATAACTGTGACCACATTTGAAGGACATAGATCTTCTCAGCTGCAGAATTCAACACCTATCATTCAAAGCACTTTTTTGTTTTGGAGTAAAGTCCGGTGCCAGTTAATTACCAAAGCAACTAACATGTCCTAAATGATGGCCAACTAATTCAGTGCCTAAAAAATCCCAACTAACTCAACCAAAAAGATATAATACATTGCTTTTTTAATTAGTGGTAAAAGAATTGACTGACAAATATTAAGTTTAAAGATAATTAATTTTAAACTACTTCTATAACTTCTTAATTAATCCAATCACTGATGTTTTATATATAACAACCACATACACATTCTTAATACATACAATAAAATATAATATAACAAAAGCATTAAATAATACAAGGCATTTAAAAACATGCACATCAATAGTTCATTTTATGCATGCTATAGAGTTCATTGGGTTTACTGACTCTGAAGGCTTTAAGAATCACATAGGCTACATTAATGTCAGAAATGGGAATAAGAAAATGCTTATTACCTATAGAATTTTGGAATGTGGAGACTCTCGCTGCTTGTTTCCTGTGTGTTTTCCAATTGGTTGGATTTTATGCTTCTGTGGAGGTTCCTATTACTGCTATCTCATGATAATCTTATATTCAGGCAGTTATATATTTCTGATGTCTTCAAATTATTAGATGGGCATAAATTCTAACAGGCAGGCTGCTGATGTTCCATCAGACTGGAGCAGGGATCTTTAGATCCATCACTGACTCTGACTTATTGAAAAACTGATTGAACCCTGCATTTGATTGACTCACTCTATTTATATGATGACCTGTTGTCACTTTGTTAATTAGTTTTTATAGCTGCCAGATATATCCATTGTTGAAATTCACCCACTGTTTTTGATTAAATTCTGATAAGATTTTAATTAATTAACTGTTGATGGATTCTTTAATTAGTAGCCATTGCGAATTCATCTCTTTTATGTAGCTTTTGAGTATTTGCAATCCTTAAGGGAATTTCTTTAAACTTATCAACTTTCATTTATTTTTAATATCCACCTTCATATTTTATTTTATTCTTTACATGCACATATTCCACTATATCTTTATGTTTACAATCATTCACTAGTAATATTCATTGACTATTAATATAATAATAACAAATACAATTTTACTTCAATGTGATAATGAAAATAAAGAACTAAAAAAAAACTCACTTTATGCAATTGTATTCGAAAAAATATACACTTTGGGAAAAAAATGCAACAAATAATAATTTATACTATTTATTAAGATTATCATAATTCTGTAAAAAATATGAATAGATAAAGGATTTTCAGAATTGTTCAAAACTCATGCTGACTTATTTTTATAGATATTTTGTGAAGTGTATTTGTGAAAGCTATTTAGATAGAAAATCCATATTTATTTGATATGTATTGCAAAGGTCAGATATTACAAATATGCACAATATTAATAATTTTTATTAGACATTCATTAGACTAGAGATTGTTCAATAAGGAATAATGATAAAGAACAATAATAAAGATATGTATAAGAGGTTGTCATCTGGGCCAACTAATGAGTGTGGTCAGCATGAAATATGCATCTTGGGGATAATAGCTCTTTTTCACACGTCTTTGGTCATATGTTTATGACTACATCCTATCACAACATGTTTAAAGTGGATAAAAACCAGTCCCTATCTTGCGTGAGGTTGGTGTGAAAATTACACTACAGAAATATTGTTCATTATACACAACATTAGTTTGTAAAAGAGAGATGGGCAGTTAAAAAATATAAATGTTAATGATAAATTTTTAAAAGTAATATTAGGATGATAAAAAAATCATATATGGCAATCAAATTTTTTTATAAAAATTTATTTTAAATACTCTATATAATTTTAATTTGTGCAAACATTTTAAAATTATATATAAGAGATTCCATTTTAAAAACTGCAACAAAAATAGCTGGTATAAAAAAGGAGCAATTGACCAATAAAAATTCTTTTGAAACAAAACAATTTATGAAGAAAAACCGAAATATAAAAATATATAAAAATGATGCATAAAAAGGATTGAATATCTTGAATTACTATTATCTTAAATATGATTATTATTATTCAGAGTAAATAAACTCTTGAAGTTTTATTTAAATTTTGTTGTTTTCTTTGTTAATCAAAATATAATTAACCAGCTGCCAATTGACTTCATGGCTCTGGATATATTAGTCTGGAAATTTGCAGCTATATAGTACCTAAGAAAGAAGATTACCAGATTAAATCTAGCATCAAATTTAAAATGTTACTATTATTTTCCATGACAAAAAATGTGTTGACCTGGCCTGCAGATGATTGCTTTATTGCCCCAGTGTTCATCTGCAATAATTGTGATATTATCTATTAAGCAAATAACTTGTAAGTTAAACAACTAGAATGATGACTGCATTTTATATAAAAGTAGAGAATTGCAAAAAAAAAAGCAGAACTATAAAGCTGCAAAACTAATTTTACTTCAAATAGCATGCTCATTAAAATATTTAATACCAATAAAATATTTATATTTAAAAGGTCTCTAAATGACATTGTAATTATTTGCCATTTTCATTTGTAATGTATACATGTAGATTTTCACATTTTAAAAATTTTCATTCTATATATTAATAAAATAAATATAAGAATTCTTATTTCTGGAGAGGATAAGCAAAAGTTAAAAGTCTGACATTTCTCCTGAACCGTCGCTGGGTAAAATTGGATCATCCATTGGATATAGCCATTGTGCCCTGGCTATTATATCATAGACAATTTTTCAGGTTTATTGATGGATTGTAATAAAAGTAGTTAAGATTAAATTAATACAATATGGCAAAAATATACTCAACAATGTTGAAACTCTCTTATATGTATGGATATATATGAAGTGTTCTCACATTAATATTCTTGTTTCTTTCTTTAGTAAATATGTTATTGATTATTGCCATTTTAATTTCAGTCTAATATATATCAATATTTTTTTCCATGTTTATTACAAAAAAAAATAGGTAGTGTTTGTGACATTATTTTCAGTCTTTATGATTTCTGCAAGCTAGAACCAGGAATTGTAAAGAAAAAACTAATATAAATATAAAAGCATTCAAACTAAAATCTGGATGATTGCTTTTTACCAAAATGTGGTGCTCATTATCATGGCCTATACAGTGGGTTATTACGTTGTTATATATTTGTTTTAGCATTTTATGATTAGAAAATGTATATGGGAATGTAAATAGTATATAGATAGAGCTTTATAAAGAAATTTTGCTACATATATATATAATATAAAGAGCCTGCTACTAGCTCTAAACAAGCTTAATTATTTTATTTTTTATGATAAATGCTACATCAGAAAATACATAAAGCTTTTATCTATAATGGCTCCCATCCCCAGACCGGTTTCGAGCTATGGCTCTCATCAGTGAGGAGCTAGGACATAAGATTCAAAATATTAACTCAAGCCAAGCATTTATCTAATTCTTAAATATTAAGAAAAAGACCCAAATCTTCAGACACCTACATGTCTTCAAATTTAGCTCTTTAACCAAAGAAACTATATGAGCCTGAACTAAATTCAGAGATCCCATATATATATAAAGTACTTGACTTGTTTATTGCCAATAACTTAAAAGTCAATTGTGTGACGACATATATTTTATTTAAATGTATTTTTATAGTTAGAAAATGAATTAAATATATGTGTATTTAACTATTTTTATTTAGTGAACTGGTAAATAGCAAAATAAATATTTTTGACTAGTATTAAACTTGAAGACCTAGAGACTAATAATAGCTTTATATCAGCATTAATTATATTTTACCGACATTGAATTCGGAATTTGTTGAGTTTAATAGTTGTGCAATTATAATTCACACGTTTTATCTCGTTGGTATAGTAAACTAACTGTGTCTACCTCAAAGCTTACTTAGCAATTATAATGCTCTTTTTGTACATGCACATCACTCTTCCGCCTCTGTTACAATATATATATATAGCAGAGAGGAAAAAATTCCAACAAACCATGAAATAATTAAACAAATCTGGCATATTAGGTCTAGGAAATTAAAGAAAAGAACAGAAGATGATGTCTATTCTTTAATCTTTTAGATGTAAATAAAGCTAAATTTGCCATCTTATTGAATTTTGGAATAGAATTAATATTGACCCACATATAAATATGACATAATCAATTATAAAATCGTATCTGACATCAGAATTAATTTCACTCCAAAATTTCAACACTTTTGACAAGTTGAGTTTTATTTACATTGAAAGTTTGAAGAATAGAAGATCGCTCTTTTTAATTTGCTAAACTGTAGAGTGCTGGATTTGTTTAATTATTTCATAGCATAATAAAATTTTGCCATTTTTTCTCTGCATTCATATAATTAGGTGCCATGCGTTATTATTTAATATTTGTCACTTGATTTACAATTTATATTTGATTATTAATACAGCGATTGTTATAAATAAAATATTTTTATCCTTTGCCTCCTCCGCAATTTAAACACATTTGGCAAATGCTAAACGAATTATGATAGATTTGTTTAATTATTTCATAAGTAGATAGGGTTTGTCATTGTCTGCACTATTTATATATATATTTAATTGCTTGCAAAGTGCTATAGATAGCTTTAATTTTATTTATTTATTTCATTTATCATTCTAATTAATCTGAGTTTTATTATTGCCATTTTTAAAACAATTCTTTATAACATCGTAAAGTATTTTTTCCTTTTTTTATTGTCATTTTAATTTGATTATACTTTAATATTGCAGAACAATGGTGACAATTAACGAAAGCATTAAAATACGTGTTTATTAGAATGAAAATTTTATGAATAAGCATAAAGCCACATAGCTTGATAACTCATAGCAATAATATGATAATAAGACGATTCAAATATAAAATTATACGAAAACTATTACTGTAAATACAAACGTAAATTTTAGCTTACCTTGTACATATAAGTTGTATTTGTTTTTAAAATTACCGGTAAAAAAGTGAACTACGAACCTTATCTTATCTAATTTTTAAAAAAGAAACGTTAATCGGAATTATTGACTTTTAAATGTAAAAAAAGAGTATATACTATAAACTTTTATATAAATGTAATAAATACAAAAAAAAAAACAAGTTATTTATTTATATAGCGCTATGTTTTTAATCTGCAATAATTATTAGTGATCACTCCACTACACATGCCTGGATAGATTTAAACATTTAATGAATACTCTCCTTTCCAAATACAAGATAAGTCTTTTGAAAAGATGGAATGAATCCACTCTATCTTATTAACCTAAGCATATATATATAGGCAAATCTTAAGCATTTGAAAATGAGAGCATAAAGATTTTATTATATTTTAATGAATGTCTCTTGAGAAATGTTTACAATTTATGATATGTCATTATTAAATGAAATGTTAAACATATATAACGAGTTATTTATTTATATAGCGATGTGTTTTTAATCTAAATGTATATGTATAGTATAAGGAATTGAAAGTGATTATTTAATATCTTTATGCTCTCATTTCCAAATGTTTAAGATTTGCATATACATATATGCTTAGGTTAAAAAGATAGGGTGGATTCATTCTCTTTGCAAATGGCTTTATATTGTGTTTGGAAAAAAGAATATTCACTAAATGTTTAAATCTTTCCAATGCATGTATAGTGGAGTGATCCCTAATTATCATATTAAGCACTTAAAAGAGCATAGTATTAATGTTAAAACCTTATATGTATTTATGTGGTGACTATGCACTTAATAAGAATTAATGTTTACAACTTTAAATTGATTCAAAAATATTTCTAATTATGAGATCTAAGTATTAACTCGCAAAATCTTTTTGTGAATGTTGATTTTTAAACAAGGTAGTGGACTTAATCAGTGAAGTATTTACTAGCTTCACGTTCTCAAATTTAAATGCTTTAGATTTGCCTTCATAATTAGAAAGTAGGTTGAAGATAAAATGGTTACTCTTATCTTTATAAAGTCATAATCTTTTATTAAGATTTTTAGAGGTCCTTCTCATGGTAAAATTAAACACTTAAAGTCATATAGTATTAAGGTTAAATCCTTATATGTATTAATAAATACAAATGTAAATTTTGTCATATCTTTTTGAATTGTAAATTCACCTTAACTTAGTAGTTTACTTTCAAATAATAAATTTATATTTCTTCCAATATTATCAAGATCAGATTCAACTTACAATAGAATTGAATAATGAAATGACAATAAGTAAATAAATGGCCAGTGGCATAAATAGGACAATAGAAAGCTAATCCAATAAATCTGATTGTTTCAAGTTAGAGTGGAGATCTTGCTGCATACTGAATTCCTTTTAACAGAGAAGGTACACAACAACAGATGGCTGTCAGACATTGTATGGCCAGTATTAAGTTGATCTCTATATTGTAGAATGTGGTGAGTCATGCTTGAGGATGGAACAGAAAACTGCTAGCTACAGTCATCAGCACTGCTATGAATGAAGCAAGCTATCCATAGGCAGGAAGAATCAGGGCCTAAAAGTCATTTCTCAAACATTATCCTTACCACTAACAATTAAATGTTTATATATATTTTGCATTATGAATACAAACATTTATTTCCAGACTTCTATTTTATTCACAAATGATTGGAATATTATTTGGAACATATTACAATTTAAACCCAATGTTTTCCTGAAGGTTTGTGATCATGGCATTTTAATTGTACTTATATTTTGGAATATTTTCATCGCATAAAATTACATCATGAATATCTTTAGAAATAAAATTAAAAGTCTATATTTTCCACTTACATTCAACTATTAGTAATAGTATACAGGTTCATATCTATACATAGTAGTAGTATTTTCCTTGACCTTTAAATTTTTGAATATTGAATTTTAAGAATACCCTTCATTCAACAGCAATTCTACCAAAAGCAATAGTATGTAGAAATTTTATATATGTAACTATGAGGCTTCTCCTAAGTTTTCCACTTTTTCCTAAGAGCAAAGTTAGTTAGTGACTTCCAAACATTATGTATTGTCACACTAAGTTGTTGTCACACTAAGTTGACTTATATGTCATGTGAGCAGGTTCTTTTAATTTTCTTCTTTGTACCTTTTTTTCTCTGTCCAAGTTTTTGTATTTCTGAATCAAACATATGTTCATTGCTATATACAGCTGTATTCTCTTTTCTAATTATCAGTTAGTGCTCTTTCAATCACTTCCCATTGAGACTATTGGTCTAATTAATATATTTTCTTTCACATTCATATGGTATTTCATAGATATAGTTTTTGTTTTTCAGCTTTTCAAAGCTGTTTTGTTATATTATTTGCAGATTTTCATTAGTTTGTCTGCTATTTGTGGTCTATGTGGATACATTACAATACCAATAGTTGTTTTTCTTTTGATTTTTTTTGTTGTCTATTAGTAGTTTTATTGATGATAACTTAGGAATAACCATTCTTCATGAAAGTTTGTTTAATATAGATCTTTTATTTTCCAAATCGTTGGGTTTTGAACAAACTTCTTTTGATTTATTTCACAATGTCATTGTAATTCTCTGTTCTGTGTTTCTGGTGTGATTAGATATATATGTTATTTTCCTGCATGTGTTGGTTTTCTGTAAACTGTAGTTTTGATTTTGTCATAAGGAGTCTCACCATAAGAAAATAAATATATTGTGAATTTAATCAAAGGGGATATGTTGTTGATGTGTGTCCAGAATATTTGTAATAGTTTTTCACCATGTGACAATATAACAAATGTAAAAATTCAGCATAGCAAAGTCAAATCTTAAGATGACATGAAGTAGTATTTATAGATGTTTCAAGTTCTTTTGTGTAAATATTCCTAATCTGGAGTGACAGTAGTGAGCCCATAGTTATTTCTAGATTTTGTTGGAAGAATTCAATATTATATTGAAAATATGTTGTTGTTATGCAGAATCTTAATAATTCCATTATATTATAAATAAGAAGAGTTGTTCTGGTTTGTAAGCTGTTATCACCATTTAATCTTTTTCTTATAATAGACAATCCTTCATCACATGGTAAATTTGTGAAGAAACTTTCACATCAAGCTCACCAATATATCAGTTCTTTCATTTTTTTATATTTTTGATTAATTCCACCAAGTGCTTTAGAAAAGGTCTGTGGCTTGTATGCTAAAGGAATAAGAACATTGAAAAGAAATTTTGACAACTTTATCAAGATAAATTTATAGAATTAACAATATTAGTAGAACATGGTATTTATGGATTTTGTATAGACTGTAATGAAGAAGAATTTTGCTGAAATATGATGTTAATTTATTTTCTTTTGAATCAGGAAGTACTTGTGATACTTTTTGGGTAATGCTTATACTTTGTTTCAGTATCAGATTTCCCCCCACTTTTTGTATTGGCCTGTCATGAGAAGCTTCTTGTATTTTATTATCACAATCAATTGTATTTATTACAACTGTAGCATTACCTTTGTCAGCAGGGATCATGATTATAGATTTATTTACTTTGAGAGATTTAATTGCTTCCCTTTCATCATAGAAAATATATGATTTCAGTTTTTCTTGTCTCTCAATATCGAAAATTTAATGATCCCAGGTTTGATTCCCATTCTAGTAATGTCACTAGGCAGGCCAACAACATCTGAAAAGGGGGGGGGTAATACCACTCAAAACATTGTTTAAATACTAACCTGTGTGTTATTATTAAAAGTTGGATGTAATTGAAATTTTAAAAAAAAATTAAATTTTTTTTCTAGAGATTCATAATTCAATGTTGGATGATGGAAATAGTCCAACATATAAGTACAGTCTAAATCCAACATTTGGGAAATGTAAAATTTTTGAAAATTTTAAAAATTCCCCTAAAAAATTTAAATTAATGTCAATATAAATTTAAATGTTTTCATTCATGAAGGAACATGTAAATATAAATTTAAGTTTGATATTGAAAGTGTTAAGATTGTTCATGAAGAGAGAAACCATAATAAAAGAAAAATTAGGGAGGCAATTTTAATAAATAAAAAATAAAATGAATATAATTAATAGAGAAGCTGCTAATGTTAAAATTCAGGATTCATGGAATTTGAGTAGATAACATTTCTGTCCATTATGTTTTTTGAATTTAACAGCAATTGAGAAGGGTTAAGGAAATAACCAAAAGTACTTCTGCAGATTGAAAAACTGTATATAATAATTAATTAGTTTTATATATATATATATATATATATAAACCTTCTGGATAAGCACCAGAAGCCAATTGTGATTAAATAGCACTGTATCGGTCAGTAACATCTGATTGCATCTAACTAAAAAAATGAAATAACCTGAATTTTAAATTTTAAAACAGGCAAAACTCTCCATACAGTAGTGCCACTCAGTGCCAACCAGAGTAATCAATGGATGCCAGAAGGCTTGTGCACAAAATCTCAATCTAATGCCTACACATCTAATATCTCCAGACTAGTAATCATAGGAAATAGTGATCATGTGATGTTTAGTAATTTTTTGTATTAATGACCTAAAACTATGTTCAAAAGCACTAGCATGTATTATTTAAAAGTTTTGAGATACTTAATATTTTTCTTTAGTGAGTATTTAATGGTAGAAAGGGGAGTGGCTTGTCACAGAAATTGTCAGGGTATTAAAGTTGATACAAGTTTGTCTTATTTGTCTGTAGGATAGTGATTGATATTTGTTTAGGTAATTTCCTGGTTTATTTGCTTTTAATACTTCAGTCCTTAGTGTGATTAGTGCAATATGTTTGACTCATCATCATAGAAACTTTCATTTTGATTAGATTGGTTTAGTACCCATAGTACAGCATTTATGGATATGTATGTATGCTTGTGCCATTTTTCAACTTCATTTTCATTCATGTACTTCATTAAACTACCAAATATCATGTTTCACAGCAAAATATTTAATTTCATAGTCAATAGCTTGGATAACCTGTTAAAGCCCATTTTAAATGAATTAATGGATCAATGAACCAGTGAACTGTCCACTAGACAAATACACCACCACTTATTTTATTTGCTAAAATAATTTTTTTTTTGTTACTTTAAAAATACAGAAATTTTATTCTTGGTTCAATTTAATATTTTTTTAAAGACAAAATATTTTTTTGTTTCTTTTTCAAGAGAAAAAAAGTTCTTGCACATTTTTAACTAATTATGTCAGTACAATGGGAGGAGTAACCTTTGTTTCTACAGTTGAACTTTTGCATGACCTTGGACTGGTGGAAGAAGCAAATGCTTAAGTAATAATCTGATATAAAAGGGGGTACTTTTACAAAATGTTGGCTTTGCTTTTCTGATTATAACATTTCTCTCTCCACCATAGAGATTTTATTATTACAATTTTTTTTACAAATTGATTCTTCCATAATTCAAGCTTAAAAGTAAAAGCTTCTATTAATTTTCTGGATGAAAACACTCAGAAATTCTTCTGAGAGAGGAAAACAAAGATTGAAATGCAGATGTAAACAATTTTGGAAACAAGTTATATCTTCTCTAGAACTCTAATTGACTAATCTAGATTTAAAATCATCATTTAGGATGCATATGTGTGTTTATATTTCAAATTTGCTTTGCCTAACTTTAATTTCTAATATTAAAGAAATAATTGAAATGCATGTTTATATTTCAAATCTACTTTGCCTAAATTTTATCTTTAATATTAAAGAAGCAATTGAAATGTGTGTATATATTATAAATTTGATTTGCTTAGATTTAATCTCTAACATTAAGAAAATAATTGGAATGTGTGAATTTTGCTATTATTCTGGTAAATTTATGCTGAACTTTTTCATAAAATATGTCAAAGACTCTTTGTTCATATTTTTTACTAGCTATAAAGGAATAAAGTTTAAATGGAAGGATGTGTGCAGATAATGTTATAACCTGCTTTATTATTATTGACAAAAATTTATATCTAACATTTGCATCTCTAGAAATAAATAAAATGTGTGATACATAATTAATGAATTATTAACTTATCTCTAATTTTACTTATAACTGAATGAGTGGGAGAGCATGGAAATTAGATGTTGGTATTTGCATTTTATTATTGCTCCTCATATACATTTGAATATACTTTATTATTATTAAAGTATATTATCAATAAATTTACATAGATTTAAATGGATTTTATGAACTAAGTAGTTATTGCCTAATGAATGACTTTTGAGAATTTAGAACAAATGCCTTAACAAGTGTAATGAATTAAATAATAAATTATTGCTCAACTTATGCCATAATACAGGGGTCCCCAACCCTATGCCCATGGGCACCATGGCATCCACAGACCATTTTATGCGTGCCCGCCACTATCCTAACATGATAAAAAATTATTTATCTGATACAAATAAATTTAATTTTTAAAATTTCTTATAAATTATTGTATTATATTGTAATCAAATTGTAGGGAATACTATATTTTTACAGCATAAATAAATATTTTTTTGTACATTATGTGTATTATTATCAATATCCAACTATAAATTTACATTGAAAAAATAAATGGTGCCCACCACCTGGCCGGTATTATAGAATGTGCTCTTAAGTGCAAAAAGGTTGGGGACCCCTGCCATAATAAATATTTATTTGCCATCATGAAAAGTTTCATATGTTGATATTGCCAATAGTTTCATTAGCTATTGCTAAGAACTTTGAAGTGTTCTCCAATTGGATTCAATTAATATTATTTGCCTCCATATCTGTTGTTATACAAATGATCACCATCATTTTCATAAGTGACTAAGATGTGTTATTTATAGAATGTAAATGAACTTTATGTTACAGCTAAAAGAAAAATAGCTTTAATGATTATTATTATTTTTGTTAGCATTTGATAGATAGGAAGACTAATTATTTGTCTTATATTTTTATTATTATTTAATTATTATTTCTCTCTTCAAGGACATCTCAGAAAAGTATATGGTGAAATATTCTACTAGGTAATTAGTTATTATTTTAATATAGTTTTTATTGTGTACATATATTTCTACATGCGATGTTGGCAATAGAAATATCTGTTTGCTATTAGGAAATTAATAGCTCATTTTGAGAAGAGGTAATTGCATAAAATTTATTATTTTATTCTTGTGTTTCAAGAAGTTATGGGGTTCATTTCTCAATAATTATTTTGTTTCAAATTTAAAGATTTGTTGTTTATCCCAAACCAGACTTTTTATTTTAATTTATGGGCTAATGCCAAACATACTGAAAAGTTATTCTGTCTTTGATTTGCTAGAAATAATGAGGATTATTTAGTAATAATTACTATATTTCAAAATTAAAATATCATACCTCATCAGAAATGAGTAATAATTATTATATTTCAAAGTTAAAATATCATACCTCATCAGAACTGAGAGACTCATTTTTTTATTATAACTTATTAATTAATGTCATTAGAATATTTCCTTATCGAATGTGATTTGAAATTGTTTTATGCATTATTATGCTTCCATACTTGTCTGTTATTTAACCCATTATATAATTGTTGAATTGAAATTAGAAATAACTTAATTTCATCAGTTTCAGATTATGTGATGTGCCAAAAAGAAATGGAAGGATTAGGGATTTATTTAAGAGTGAATTTATTATTTTTTATGCTTAGATTGAAATGTATTTAGTGATTATGCAGAAAGAAATTGTTTATGTTATATATTGTATTGTCAGGCATTGAGAGAACTCTCCCTTAATTTATTTGGATACTTGTCAAAAGTGGATTATATATTGTATTGTCAGGGATTGAGAGAGCACTTTCTTAGTTTGTTGAAATATTCATCATGAGTGGATTACATTTTTCAGATTAAGTAATGGTATTTTATGATAATTATAGTATGTGAAGTAAAGTAGTGTATATCCTTTGTTTTTTGTTGATGAGACAATGTCCTCACCAGCATTTAAGCCTCAGAATTAGGCTAGGGAGTCACTGTGTTTTGTTATTTAAATGATTAGAGTTAAGAAAGTCTTCTTATCCCTCATGTACTCATGTGAAATGTTTTCCCATCATTTATTCATAGCCAAGTGTAAGATAGTTTGCTGGTAAGAAAATAAAATGAAGGTAGAACTGATTTTTCTCATAGATCAGCTGAAGTAGAATTAGTGTTAAAGCTTGGTTGGCCATGGCATCATGTGTATTATGACATTTTATCCCAATTTCATAAGTAAATCAATTGAATTTAGCTATGTTAATTATTTTATAACAGGTAGCACAATTCAGATGCATGCATAAAATATTATTAATTCGGAAGGTATGGAGAAAATCCATCATTAATTTGTAGTTCTTTAATCAATGTTTCAAATCATATATTAATTAAGTTTTATACCATCAACTCTCAGAATGTTTCATCCTCATTTTGAATGAGCAAGCAAAACAAAAGAAAGTGTAGCCATTTAATATGATTATTCATTTGATTTATGAAGGATAGCTTGACCTCTTACTCATAATTTAAACTCCTCTTGTATTATTTTGATGTACATTTGATATAAAAATGTCAAGAATTTTAGTTTCGTATTTTACTATTTTAGTGCCAGTGTTTAATAGAACTTTCTTTTTCATAAGCATATCAGAATTCACTGATAGCTTGAGTATATTGGAAATAAAATACAAAAAATAAATTTATATTATTCTAGAGTAGTGTTTGTAATGTTTCTTTTCATAGGCTTATCAGAATGAACTGATGGCTGGCATATTTTAAAATAAAATACCAGAAGGTTTATTTTAATATTATTTATTCTCATGTAGACTATTCAATCATTGATGTTGGAATTATCCAAAATATGTATATGCCTAAATTAGAAAACCAAATCTTTATTTAGTTATCTTGTAATATGTTTAATTTATTTAAAAGCTTTGTTCAGTGTTCTTCTTTGGCATGCATTCATGTCTATGTTTTCACACATGCACACTGACTTACATATCCAATATGATATGATTGCACTTGATCCAAACACTATAGGAATGCTTGATTATTTAACAATTCTCTGGAAATTTTATTACTCAGTTATTATTTAGATGATGAATTGAAATCAAAATGCACCCTATTTCTTTCATTATCTAACTACTATTATTTTATTAGAATAATGCTTAATTTATGTCATTACTTTTATGGTAGTAATTAGTAGTTGTAGTAAAGTATAGATTTAAAGTTAAGCCATACAATAAATTAATTACCTAAGATATTCCCTTACTATTTTAGATCTGACATTACTTTAGTTATTTATTTTAAATTACTGTACAATAAAGGTTAAATAGTGTTCTATTTTATTTTGTATTTAATTTTAACTACTCACCATACAGTAGAGTTAATTAGTATTATATCTTTATTTTATTAAATTAATTCTATCATACAGTAAAGGTTGTTCAATGCATTTGGATGATGGGAGGAGATGAGGTTAAACTATAACTTGTAAATTTAAATGATGGAACTTTACCAATTTCAATTATTTATTTATTTTAAAACTTAATAGATGTTTTATTCCTTTTAAATCATAATTTTTCCTTCTATATTTAGTATGCATTTTACACCCTATAGATCTCTGTAGCCCCCACTGAGCTAAGCTATGGTAGGACAGCATTATAAGAGTCTCATTAATCATTTAAAGAAAGATCATACGAGTAGTTTATTCTATTATCAATAGAATTGGTGCCCTGGGTATTTGTTCCTAGGAAAGGTAGGAGAGGTGTTTGGGGGAGGGTTGCAATATATATATATATATATATATGACAATAGATGGCGTTCTACCAAAAACACCGTCAAGCGTATGTTTGTTTACACAAACATCAGAGCAAGCATTCACTATCTCTAACTTTAGTTCCACCTTCAGATCATGATTTCAAGCTATTTGCTATCATCAGTGAAGGACAGGAATAAGAAACTAGATCTAAACACAAACTCTGAGTGTTTATGAAACAGTTTCTATTCAGCTTGCAAGTGTGAATCTTTTAGACATGTAATGTCTTCAAACTCAGCATAGCAAGCCAGATAGCTACATGGGTCTGATATCAGTTCAGCATCACCACATAGTAGAAGCCTCTGCAATATATATCAATGCAAGAAAGACCTCAAAGGTACATTTATGAAAAACAAAAAAGCACAAGTTAAAACTTGCTAATGCTTGTATTTATGACAATAGATGGCATTCTACCAAAAACACCATCAAGCATATTTTTCTTTAAGTATTAATAATATTGTATACAGTTAAAATGAGATTAATATAGACTTAAATGGTTAACCCATTTAGAAGTCTCATTAAGGGAGGAGGTATTGTGCCAGACAGTCTTCAACTACAGGCACAAAGATGGCTGCAAGCATAGTTGCAGCCCAAACAAATGTACATATAATAAAAGGAGTGGTTTGTGCAAGTATATTGTCTCTTTTGCTTACACACATAATATATTATAAATTAATAAGGTGAATGGTGACAATACGCTTATAAATAAACGAATGCAGACACTACATGTAAATAGGTATTTTGCAGTTTAATTAAATGCTATATTTTTATTTTTGATATAAATAAATATGGTGGGGGATTAAAGAAATTATCGTGGGAAACTTAAATGTATTTGCAAGTAACCCAGCAGTAAACATGTTTCATTTTGATTGTTTTTATTTTAGATTGTCAAACTTTATATTTTTTTTCTGTTGCATGTTGCATATTTTTTTAAAAAAAAAACAACTTAAAAACAATTTTAATGTGACAACCCATATACAGTTTAAGTTTTATAAATTTTTTTTTAGAACTTAATTTTCATGACTGCAGACTAGCCAATGACCTGTTTTTTTATTGTATAATGTTTTAGGACAAAAAATGTAGAAATTGTATTAGTGGTCATTCGGCTTGATGCCTATACAAAATTATTTAATTAAGAAAATGTGATTTTATTTTATTATTTAAAGAAATCAAGGGATAGGAATTTAAATGGTCTGATAAATTTTTAAATTAAATAAAAACAGAGTTTAGTAATTTAATTAAAACAGAAATGTAAGAGCAATAGCTCATGGAGGGGATAAGAGAATACACCCTTTAATGGGGGTGATATATAAATGCTGGTCAGGTGAAATTGGGTTCACTCTTTTTTTTTTGTTGGCAGTATAGTTTTTGGAAAGTACTGACTAAAAAGTAAAATTATTAGCATAAGAAATATTTTTTCAGAATGCTGAACAAGAAGAAGAGTTACTAATAGCTGAACATATTTTGAAAAGTGCAGACCAAGAAATATAAGAATTATTGACTAAGAAAAAAAATTAAATGAAATTATTATTGTCAAATATGTTTCCTGAAAAGTATTAACCAAAAGGAGAAAGAAAGAATACTGACTAAATAAATAAAGAAGGAAGGAAGCAATATGTAAGAAACTCAGAGATTCAAACTGAAACATTCTTAATGTGAGTCACCATACAGGTCAGACACAATGTTCAAAAACAAAAGAAAGCAAACATGGAGTAAAAAACTCAGTTCAGTACATTCACACTGTTCGAAGCCCCACGTAGCTGCCCAGTGATGTGACTTTTTATTTCTTAAAGTGTAGCTACTATAGACAATTTTGCCAACCTCCATTGAAGCCATGTTAGCAATCACCTGCACAGCAGATATATCACCTTCAGAATCCTAGCCCAGAAAAGAATGAAGCCTTTGGGAAGTATTATTTATACTTATATATATATATATTGTTTCTTTTGTTATTATGAATTCTTTATTTTATTGACAATTGCTAGTATTAAATGAACCAATGACTTGCATAATTCATTTATACATATTTCCTTCATAATTTTAACTTAAAAATATATGAAATTCATTGGAATATCTAAATAAATTATAAAAACAAAAAAAAAAAAGGGAGAAAGAAAATATGAATTTTAATATTTCAAAATAATTAAAATAGAAATAATTGTGGGGAGTGAACTTACTTTTAAATAATTGGAATTAGCTTATTTATTATTTTAGCTATGTTGGATTAGATAGTGATCCACTATGTGCAGGATCACAATAGGAGTAATAACAATTTTTCTTATATAGATGGGCTATTACTGAGAAAGTAAGTAAGTCTACTAACCAACTCAATGGTTAGATCGTTGGATGTATATGTTTTGCCTTTAAATAATGGTAGTTATTTATTTTATCTGCCACGTGCAGGATTCTGAAATTATAGTTTAGTGTGAGTTTGTTTCATTATTAAATTTATTCCATATGCTATGCACAGGATTGTTTTTATAAGGAATAAAAATGTATAAGAAAGTGTTCAAAATAATTTTTGTTATTGTCCGCTACATGCAGGACTCATATTATGGAACTTTTAATATTCAAATATAGTTAACTTGTGGCTAAATTTTTATTTTAATTTAGACAAAGCTATAAATCCTCATAAATGGAAAAGTGAGGGTCATTTTATTCTGAAACACGTGCACACCATGGCCAATACACATTATATTTTCGCATAAGGGAATTTATTTCAAATTTTGTTTTAAAGTGTAAGCAGGGGAGAAGCTCAGATCATTCCTTCCCATTTATGAAACTATTTAAAAATTATATGCCTGAATTTTAATTAATATTTTTTGTATGCATGTGTTTCTTTTCTTCTTTGTTTTGTAAATATTTATATTATCATAGAGGGCTTAATAAATTTAACATCTAATTTTAAAGTACAGCATTGTTCTGTGTAATTTATAATTGTATTATTGTTGAAACTTTCCTGTTAATGAAGCAACAAACCACCTTCCTGAGTTAAAGAGTAGATTGAGCTAGTCAGGGATTAATCTTTATCAGGACCAAGAATCATTTGTTAGGCATCCACTTTTCTGTTGATTTTATATATAAAAAATATAAAAGAGATTCTAAGTATTTAGTAGTTACATGACCATATCCCTTGGGGAGGGGAGCAGTCCCTTTCTTGAGGTGGCATGCAAATGTTGCTGTAAATAAACCTTTCAAAGGTATGATTATAGTAATATATATTTTGGATGCCACTGAATATTTCTTAATTGCTGCTCCATTTTATGATATGCATTTCATGTTCAATGCATGTCAAGGTTTCGAGGCATGTGACCAGTACATAAGTAACACTAATATTAAGAAACTTAACTAAAGTTTGGGATGGATTATGAATGATACGCAACACAGTTATCATAATTTAATGTTTTTTAATTAATCAATATAAATAAAATAAACAAGAGTGCATTAAAGCACACACAGGTGTAAAGAATGATGAGCAAGTTTGACAACAGTATCACATCAGATGAACTATATTTCAAAAGAAATGATTACAATTTTAATAATGTACAGCTTCTAATCATGCCCTAATTTTACTATGCCCACCCTATTATGCTTGTGACAGTTAAGTCGGTGCAAGAATGATGATTTGTCATCTTGATATTTAATAAAAGTCATTTATTAATACTTAACAAGCTGTAATAGGCTCTCTATGCAGATTATTTATGTACAAATCAGATTACCTATTCAGATCAATGCTGAAATATTACATTATGGTGGGAAGAATGGGAGCTTAATAGTATAACATCAGATACTATGGTGTTAGATATATTACTAGAGAAGTGTGTCTCAAATGTGTAGTTACTCAGGGGATTCAGTACCAAGTACTTGGTTCCCATGGACCATACGACTTGTTGCAAATAAATTGAACACATAGTTCAGTGATTGGAGCAGCTTATAAAAACAATCTGGACCCTCATGTTCCAGTTCTAAAGAAGAGCTGTCCAATCTAAGGAGATGGGATAGCCATTAAAACCAAAAGCACAATCATATAAAAAATATACAGCAAGGTGTATATGCACATATGTGCTTCCTAAAGACACATTCATCACACTAAACATAATATTACATAATAACTAAAATATGCAAAATTCTATAGTTTCATTCTGCAAAACTACCATATGCCAGTTCATAATTAGCATTTTTAAAACATGCTAAGAAGAATACTTAAAGTAATCTAATTTTATTAGCCAATCTGAATAGTTTATAATATAACTAAAAAAAATAAAGCACATCTGGAACTTAAGTAATACATATAATATACTTTCTAAGTCATTCTTTTATTTATTAACTAATTACATTATTATTGGCAAACTTAACTTTAACAACAATAATAATCATAAGCTAAACAGTAGCTTAATGAATATATTTAGGTTTTCAGAGTGGAGATTTGTGTGTGTGTGTGTGTGCTAAAGAGCAACATTACTTAATTTGGAGAAAGCCTTTAATCATCTCTCCCTTTCAAACTTTATTCATAAAATCAATCTCCAATCTAAACTGGGCATAGCATAAATTATAAAATAAATACGTAAAACAAATAAGGAAAGCATTATTGCAGATTAGAAAGATAGAATAATAACTGAATAAGTTATTATTAACAAGTATTTAGATTTTTAGAAGAAATAGGCAAGTTTACAGGCATTATTTTAAAAGTTAAATTATATTTTACAGATTAAATCAGTTTTTAGTTTATTAAAACATTATTACAGTTTAATTTAAGAATTTGTGCACATTAATATTAGCTAGCTTAGAGTTTTAGAGGTTCATTAACAAATTATTAGAGTTATTTTTAAAGAGCTCTGTGGGAAAGATTGTTACCATGTCTTCATTGTTGAGGCTTCTCAATAGCTGATCACCATCATACTTGGCTGGGCTTGTTCATTTCTGATGTTTTCTGGGCAGGCAGTGGGTCTTGAATGCCAGCTTGAACCTTGACCATTCTCCCAAGAAGGGAAGGACAGTAGTTTCTTTACTCAAAAATTCTCATTGTAGAAAAATCAATGAGTTAACCTCCCTACTGAAAATTTAAAGTTATTTATACCAAGAAAATTGATAATTTGAGCGACCTATTTACAACTTTTTACAAAATTTCTCAATAATTAAAAATGCATAAAAATGAAAGCTTTGGTAATTTCTTGGTGAAAACAATAGCAGCCAAACAGGTCAATCCTTGTTCTTAGTTTTTATTTTTAAAAGACATTAAAATTTTGTCTCCAAGTTCGATTAATTACTTGCAGATGGTTTTCTAAGAATTACATTTTTTTTATAAAAACAGCTAACTTTTTTTAAAAAGAGTTTAAATTTGTAAACATTTTAATACATATGTGTGAGGGACTACCACAGGAATTGAAATTTATATATGAATGCCTTTAAATAAAGCTTTTAAACAAGAATAATGCAAATTTAAATTAATTAAAAAGAGTTGTAATGCTTTTAAATCTATTGCATTATGGTTTCTTTTGCATATATATGCAGGTAATTACACATATCACACACTTAATTTAAATTAGATCATTTTATTAAATTTTAAGTTCATAACTATGTATACATTATACACATACAAATATTAATATGGCTGTTGGATGTGTGCATATATACAAGTACATGCACATACATGTAAATATATATTATTTCATATAAAATAAATCCTTAGAACCTTATATATGTGGACTGGGATGGGTTTAAACTAAAGAAAAAGATACTACTATGGAACAGGATGGCTAAATAAAACCATTTCAATATATATATGGCAAATAAACATTTAAAATATATGCATACAATTCTATTATACTTTAAGCAATAGGTTTTCAATTGACATTAATTTCAGATTTAACCTTTTTGTCTTTTGCTTTTCTGTTTTTCTTTGTCTCACATATCAACATAAAATATATGATAAAATGATTATTGCATATCAGAAAATAATAAATTCAACTTCATTTGATAGATATTTTTATTTGCTACTGAAATAAATTTTAAATGTTCACATTTTGTTTCTGTAAATATTAAAAAAATGAGACCATAATTAAAACAAAGAGTTTACATGTCATCATTTTTAGAAAAATTATTTTCAATTATTTTCAGTTTACAAAATCAATGAAATTTTCTTTATTTCTGATTATTTTTAAAACTTGAACAACTAATTATTTATTTCTATCTTATATCTAATGAATTATGCTTTAAAAGTTTAATTTTGTTGAATATTTATTGCAAATTTATGATTTTTTCTTACTCGTAAATATCAAATAGGTTGTTTACATCAGAGCTAAAAAATTTTAACTTGCTTCAGGCCATCTGCTAATATAACAATAAAATTTTGAAAATAAAGTATTTCAAGTCAAAATAAGTTATTAATAATTTATATTTCTTGATATCTAATAAATATAGCGTAAATTATTTTAAAAAATATCTAAAACCGTAATAAATTTGCAAATAAACATGTTTTTGTCTCATTTGGGAACTTCAATGCCTTCAAACGCTGAATGTTTTACAGCCTCGGCAATGGACAATGGCTGAACATGCCATGGTGGGGCTTATGTCTATTGTAAGAGTGGGAATTTTGAATTTTTTCACATTTTTTCAGAATTTTTGGTGAAAAAATTTATAATATACCATTTTACATGCATTTTAACGTATAATACTTCCAAAAAGTTCACCAGGAGGAAATTGGCCAAAAGTCATTTCTTTGTTGTCCAAAATTCTGAAGGGTTAAATAGGTGATTGCAATTCAATCCCCATTGATGAGATATGAAATACAAACACATATGTCTATGTAACATATAAAAAATATTGTTGAATGTTAATACTTTACAAAAGATAAGAGAGTTTAAGATATATCTTTTTCTGTACTTAATATAAAAATATAGTTAATTGAAATATAAAAAAAAATACACACACATATATAAAATAATTGACTTATTTGTTTATATTAATTAAAAGAATAAAATAAATGCTAATTATGATATAATCTTTTTGAATTCCTAATATAAGTGACAAACTTGAAGTTAATTTATAATCAATAAATAAAAAAAATGAATATTTTAAATTAAGATAATAATTACTATACTTCACAATATAATTTAAACTTAGAAATACATAACTCTCTTACATTTAGATTTGTAAACAAATCAATAGATAAACCAATATTATAGTAATGTTTTTATTAATAAATACTATACATTTTAAATGAAGAAAAATAGCAATAATAAAGATAAATATAAGCAAGCAAAGTAATACCATAGTTCTAGTGTTTATTTTATTATTTTTTTAAAATTGCAATCTGAAATTTTTTATCCTAGAAAAAGTAGAAATATTACAAAGAGCTATAACTCTGAGATATTGTTGCTCCATATTTGTGGATGAGTGGGAAAAAGTTATATAGTTGCTACTGAGGTTCTAGTTTATCTCAGGTGTTCAATTGATAATTTCATGTGCACATACATGACACATAGATAAAATATAGAAAATGAATGATATCATGAAATGCTTATTTAAATAACAATAAACATCTGTTATGTGTATTTATATAATGTTAATTATTATTTTAATTGTTACTGAGTTTCAAGTTTAGTTCAGGTGTTCAACTAATAATTTAATGTGCACATACGTGACACATAGACACATAGATAATATATAGAAAATAAATAAGTTATGAAATTCTTATTTAAATCACAATAAATATCTTATGTATATTTATAATATTAATTATTATTTTGTGTGGTATTTGAATTCAAACATTGTGAGTGAATTGAACAATGAATTAAATTAAATGCAGCATAGGTGATATAGAATATCCCTTTTGTCTGCTGCATTTATGTTTGTAATCACTCTGCATGTGTGCATTCTGGCATCAACATCATCACTGTAAATATACTACTGAGTTGGCATAACTTTAATTGTTTGTTCTTTCCTTGTTATTCATTCCTACAATACTTTAATTCTTTGTTACTATTACAAGATATATATATTATAACGATCGAAATGAAAGTGAAGATCGAATCTAACCGCAAAACGATATCTGCAACTACCAGGGCGCCATCTAGGCATTTGAACCTAGAAAAATTTATAAAGTAGGCAGATACGCGCTGTTAAGATTCCACTTTATTTAAATATTCCGATCATTAGCCCAAGTCACTAGCTCAGCGGAGAAGCAGAGATAATAAAATATATCTTAAATATAAAAGAATAAAAGCCACTGCCAGAAATTAACACGTAAAAATATTTATTTACGCACATATAAAATAACATTTAAATTTTGAGCAATAAGTTTAACATTTTAGATTTTTATATTAACTTAATTTTACATTTAACTAAGTTTCAATGAGTTTAATCTTTTGTTTAGATAGTCAAGTATGAATAGACTACATAGATCTGCATTTGAAAAGAAAATATTCTTCCCTGATTTAACCTTAGGCAACAAATTTCGCAACCAAACTGGCGCCAATCCATCTGATACATTCATGTATTCAATGTAGCATGATATGACAACACAAAAGACTATACTGTCAGGAAAGTACATCTGAACAGTAAGTAGAATTAGAGAAGACATTGACTCTCCACCAACAGGAATGTGACATCTGTTGGCAAGTAGAACAATAAACAAAAAACTCCATAGGAATGGACTGCGGTCTTCTGCCGACTTACAAACCCATCCATAGGCAAACAGAGGGTGTGTGGCATATATCTATAATCCTGCCTGTAGCGGACCTCATACTACATCTACAATTACACAAATATATCCAATCCATTGAACCAATTCAACTACGAAATGAATAACCTAAGATTACCCTCCCTTAATATAACTTTACAAACTATATAGCCATTCACGCCCGACTTAAATTTAACATTTTAGATACGTTCGCACAAATGCATTTTATAAAATTTGTTTTAAAATGTTGAGTACAGATCAGCTGCACAGATTTCATGGTCAAAAACATTCCAAATTCAACACAACCGATCAAAATACAAAATCATCGATAAACGTCACTTGCATAGGGAATATACAAATCCCATTAGCATTCATCGTAAGATGCTTGCAGTGATATCGTTGACATATATTCTAATCGAATGTGAAAACCACAACATTATCAACCGCTAACGAATCTATGCAACGTCTATACCCAACCTTAAATGTAATGCATTTAATAATTTCTACAATAAATATTACTACAAATAAAAATAATAAAATGGAAATGATTTTAGCAAAACTTAACTATATAAATTTAAACAATCAATTATTAATTTGAAAATCAAATAAGAGTTCATTTTAAAATTTAAATTAGCTGAATCTTTAAAAGAAAAATCAATGATGAAAGTTCTTAATTACTTTTTTTTTGGTTGTTATTAATTTGTAAAGTTCATAGCTCGACGGTAGAAGAGTTCAGGTGTCTGCTTTTAATTCCCACGATGTCTCCATTGAAAGATAATGTTCTGGAGATGGCAATAGCTGGTTCAAGGTATCACAGTCTTTTCATTTTTCCTTTTTAAATAGAGAGTGTGGTATATGCGTCCTACCACCTCTCAAACACCCAACACTGGAACTCTCGAAAAAACTGTATTTCCCTTTTTATAGTAAATCTCCAGATTGAATGAACAAAGACGTCACTAATCCAAATTTTCATTCGGGTCTGGGCTGAGGCTTGGTGCTTCCATTGGTCAAGCTAATTCTCTTTATTTTCTTATCTATCTTTCATCAGATTTTTTAATTACACAGCTTTTAGATAATTAATAAACAATCATTTCCATTTACAGATTACAGGAATTAATTAATACCTGTTTTTATTTTAACTTGCGTTATTTTTTTATTAAAATATTTTTATATTTCAATCTTGTATTAAAAAAAATACGTTCAAATACTTTTTTTTTTTTTTTTGTTTATGAAAAAAATATTTTTAAAGTTTAGCATCTGTGCGAATGTATATACGTTTAACAAAACTTTTTAATTTTAGTGTTTAGTTTTTTACTTTTATTTGCGAACTTTTAAGTTTTTATTTTAAATTAATGTAACGACATATTTATATATCGTTACATATCAGTAAACTTCCTCAAAAAACAAAAAACATTAAAAAAAAAAAAGAATTTACTTAGTGTTAGTAATTAAGTTACACAAATTGATTATATATGAAAATTTCAAAAGGACAAAACTTTTTTTTACAAAACAAAACAGTAATTACACACAAATATAATGATTACAAAAAAAAAAGTTGACTGTTGATTCCTTACTACCAGCTAAATTTCTGCCCCCTCCCTTCCAAGTTTCATTTCTCCTACCTTTAACTATTACTTAGGCAAGTTTGAACGATTAGATTTTAATTTAACAAGACTTTTTTTTTTTTTTAAAATATGATTTAGATTTATTATTACGTTTTATTTATTAGTTTTTATTCCTCAAATTTATCTCTACATATGCGCAATTTTTCTTACTGGCAGCACTTTTTTACACAAAATTTAAACTATAACTTTACGTTAATACAAAACATATATCTATACTCATTTCAGAAAAATTATTACGGGCTTCATTTTCAAGGTACTCGTGGTTTATTAATATCGGACTATAACATTGCGTTAATACACAAATATATATACTCATTTTTAAAGAAAAATCTTACTGGCATGATTTACTTTTAAAATTCTCAGGGCACTCATGATTTATTAAAGATAGAAAATTTCATCATCAATTCCCCTTCTCAGGGTCAATCTCTGAGGTAAGGCCACACTTGGGATGCCAATTATAACGATCGAAATGAAAGTGAAGATCGAATCTAACCGCAAAACGATATCTGCAACTACCAGGGCGCCATCTAGGCATTTGAACCTAGAAAAATTTATAAAGTAGGCAGATACGCGCTGTTAAGATTCCACTTTATTTAAATATTCCGATCGTTAGCCCAAGTCACTAGCTCAGCGGAGATGCAGAGATAATAAAATATATCTTAAATATAAAAGAATAAAAGCCACTGCCAGAAATTAACACATAAAAATATTTATTTACGCACATATAAAATAACATTTAAATTTTGAGGAATAAGTTTAACATTTTAGATTTTTATATTAACTTTTAATTTTACATTTAACTAAGTTTCAATGAGTTTAATCTTTTGTTTAGATAGTCAAGTATGAATAGACTACATAGATCTGCATTTGAAAAGAAAATATTCTTCCCTGATTTAACCTTAGGCAACAAATTTCGCAACCAAACTGGCGCCAATCCATCTGATACATTCATGTATTCAATGTAGCATGATACGACAACACAAAATACTATACTGTCAGGAAAGTACATCTGAACAGTAAGTAGAATTAGAGAAGACATTGACTCTCCACCAACAGGAATGTGACATCTGTTGGCAAGTAGAACAATAAACAAAAAAACTCCATAGGAATGGACTGCGGTCTTCTGCCGACTTACAAACCCATCCATAGGCAAACAGAGGGTGTGTGGCATATATCTATAATCCTGCCCGTAGCGGACCTCATACTACATCTACAATTACACAAATATATCCAATCCATTGAACCAATTCAACTACGAAATGAATAACCTAAGATTACCCTCCCTTAATATAACTTTACAAACTATATAGCCATTCACGCCCGACTTAAATTTAACATTTTAGATACGTTCGCACAAATGCATTTTATAAAATTTGTTTTAAAATGTTGAGTACAGATCAGCTGCACAGATTCCACGGTCAAAAACATTCCAAATTCAACACAACCGATCAAAATACAAAGTCATCGATAAACGTCACTTGCATAGGGAATATACAAATCCCATTAGCATTCATCGTAAGATGCTTGCAGTGATATCGTTGACATATATTCTAATCGAATGTGAAAACCACAACATTATCAACCGCTAACGAATCTATGCAACGTCTATACCCAACCTTAAATGTAATGCATTTAATAATTTCTAAAATACAAATAAAAATAATAAAATGGAAATGATTTTAGCAAAACTTAACTATATAAATTTAAACAATCAATTATTAATTTGAAAATCAAATAAGAGTTCATTTTAAAATTTAAATTAGCTGAATCTTTAAAAGAAAAATCAATGATGAAAGTTCTTAATTACTTTTTTTTTGGTTGTTATTAATTTGTAAAGTTCATAGCTCGACGGTAGAAGAGTCCAGGTGTCTGCTTTTAATTCCTGCGACGTCTCCATTGGAAGATAATGTTCTGGAGATGGCAATAGCTGGTTCAAGGTATCACAGTCTTTTCATTTTTCCTTTTTAAATAGAGAGTGTGGTATATGCGTCCTACCACCTCTCAAACACCCAACGCTGGAACTCTCGAAAAAACTGTATTTCCCTTTTTATAGTAAATCTCCAGATTGAATGAACAAAGACGTCACTAATCCAAATTTTCGTTCGGGTCCGGGCTGAGGCTTGGTGCTTCCATTGCTCAAGCTAATTCTCTTTATTTTCTTATCTATCTTTCATCAGATTTTTTAATTACACAGCTTTTAGATAATTAATAAACAATCATTTCCATTTACAGATTACAGGAATTAATTAATACCTGTTTTTATTTTAACTTGCGTTATTTTTTTATTAAAATATTTTTATATTTCAATCTTGTATTTTTTTTATTAAAAAAAATACGTTCAAATACTTTTTTTTTTTTTTTGTTTATGAAAAAAAATATTTTTAAAGTTTAGCATCTGTGCAAATGTATATACGTTTAACAAAACTTTTTAATTTTAGCGTTTAGTTTTTTACTTTTATTTGCGAACTTTTAAGTTTTTATTTTAAATTAATGTAACGACATATTTATATATCGTTACAATATATATATATATATATATATGCATGTGTGTGTACATGTGTGTGTGACAATGATGTATATATTTGACAACACAAACAACAATTTCTCAACAAAGCAAAGAAATTTATTCTATATTCCTTATTCCATAGATATTTCAAATAAACAAGTATCCTATATATATATTAAATGTAATAATATTCAAGGCAAATGGGTTTGTAAGTAATCATTAAAAGCCAAAAAATCTTAGATAATTCCAATATCAACAATCAAAAATTTTAAACCATTGTCAAGGCAACCTTTTAACAATAAGGTAGAATCCTTTGAAATTATTGATACAAAGAAGTTTAAATAAACCTCTTTAAATAGGTAAATATAAACTGTTCTCAATGCAGAATAATAAATAGTCTATTATAACACTACAAACTGGAATTATAATTTCCAAATTGCACCCAAAGTATTATTTAAATAAGAAGTATAATAAGACTCAAGGCAAATTGGGTTTGGAGTCCACCTTTATTGTTAAAAGGAGGTTATCTTGACAACAGTTTGAAATTATATTCTAATAATGAATAAAATAAAATGAAAGATAAAAATGAAAATGAATGTTCTGGATAGCTTGTGAATTTGGATGCATGATTAAATATGTTTTTTGAATGAACCCAATGTATAATGGATAATACAAATAATAGACTGCTTATCATAGGAGACAATAATATCATAAATAGAGCTGACAATTCAGTAAATGCTCTCAAACTAGGTAACTACAAATGTAATGAAAATATTATAACTGAGCAGGGCTATATGACCTGCAAATGCCTCACATATTTGGGTAACTACATGCAACACATAATTATGACAGGATTTTCTCCACTTATGTATTATATGTTTGGATAATCTATATGTACTGAGTAAATGATGTACTGAGGCAATTTAGGATATAATTAAAAAATAATAAGATGAACAGAAATGACTTTATAATAGTTTATATCTACATATATAATGGACTTATAAATTTGTAAAGAACACCAATGGTTCATATAATACTCTTGATTGACAAAGAAGATAAAATTTATTAAATAATGTTGTATTTGATAGTGAGATATAACAAGGAATGTATTGTAGGTTAAAATAAAAGTTTTATATTGATTTATGCAGTAGTAAATCAAATCACTTCAGTTAATAATAATATAAATTTATTAAGATAAACATTAATTGGTTTGTGGTGGTAAAAAGAAAATATAAAGAATAATTTATAACAGCAATTAACATCAAGCAATGTACATTTATAATTCACCATCATTATAATATAATTAGATATGATACTAATTTATAATTAAAATTATAAATGCATATAGTCAAGAAAGAATTAACTTGAGATATTCTTCCACACAATATAAGAAAATAAATATATATATGGAAAAATTATAATATTATCTTTTAAATAAATAAAAACCAAGTAATAAATTTTATAAAGGTTATATATAATTTAAACTATGTTATGGAAATACTATTTATGTTTTAGTTGATCTTTTATTTGATTTGATTATTATTAATTAAGTTATCGAATGGAAAGACCAGACTGCATTGTAATTAATACTACTAATTTAGAAGAAAGATTTAAAACATTTATAAATGACAGTGTTGTACCTTTTTAACTATTGTTAATAAGTACAATTTTTCTATGAGCATCGTTACTGTTAGCATATAAAATTTTCGATTTAACTTTTTATCATTTTATTTGGTATCTTCATATTGCCACATACATGTAGAAAGCCATAAACATTTTTAATTGTTAAAAGTTATCCAATTAATTTTTCTTTGTCAATATTGCTGTCCAAGTAGTTTTAATAGTATTAGATTTATGGCAGTCAGTATAGCTTTTTGTTGTTAATAATTTCATTCAAATCACAGGCATTAAATGGGAGGGACAACTGCTCTCCTCTTCCAAGGTTCTCTACTCACAATACATTTATCTTTACTGCAAGTTCAGAATTTATTTATAGAGTAAGATAAGATTAAATAATTTTTTTAAAGAAAAGTATGGGTTTTTCTTTCTGAAATTGTTTATGTATGTATAGTAACATAAACAATGCAGTCTATAATTTTAAACACTACTTTAGAATTTGTGATGTGATTTTTTTGCCTCTAATTTTAATAAAACATTGTTGTCATCCAATATAATTTAACAATTTTTTTTTAATTTTAATAAATAAATGACTGATTTAGTCTACTTTTATTTAAAACATCATAAGCACATTTTTATTAAACCCATGACGGTTGGATTGCCTTCTTTATTTAAATTCTTATAAACTATAGACAAATAAATAAAAATATGTGCATATCACTATATATATATATATATATTGTGACAGCCACATAAAGTCGTCATCACACGTATATATTTATTAATAAAATTAATAAATTACTACTAAATAATAAAGGTAAATGGATTAGTACTAAATTTTAAAAAAAAAAGAAGGAAAAGAAAATTGAAATTCAAATTCAAATTACTTTGATTTTTAAATAAGAGAAGGGGAGGGGGTATAAAAAATTGTCTCTTTCTCTCTTTTTTAAAAAAAAATGAGTAAGTCAAATGCTTGAAAGGTATTTCTATTTATTGTGGGAGAGGGGAAGGGGATGCATAAAGAAATGCATCTTTTCTCTCTTTTAAAAACTATTGTGATAAATTAAAATAAAGTGTAAAACATAAACTTGAAAAATGAATTGTAAACTTTTAAGTAAAATGAAATGTAATATGTAATGTAAAAACAATATGGCCAGATAAATCAGAGGTGTTAAAGGCTGTTGGACTAATTAAATTCCTCGGACAAAGAAAAATATATATAACAAGGAAAAGCTTATAATTACAGCTAAATTAATTAAAACCTACATTCCAGCCACTAATTAAATAAAGAAACATGATGATTAAGAATTGGTTGGAAATCTAAATCTTAATTAAAAATTTACAAAACAATGAACAAAGGAAAGACAGTAAGACCAGAGTGACAATTATTATCTGAGGATTCCGAGTAGAGATTTTGAGGAAGCAACAGCTAAAAGAAAAATGAAAGAAGTGTGCAGCTAGAGGCGTTAAAGGGACGTGGGTTCGTACTCGATCCGTCTGACCACTGACTCACGATGTATAAGAGCTAAGCCTGACCTGCTAGAGAGAGACCACCACTTCTGTAACTGAACAACTTAAAAACTACTTAAAGAATCAAGAAGAATTAAGAACTGGAATGAGAAAATAACCAAATCAAATTCAAAAAGAAATCAATTCAGCTGACAGTGTGAGGATATACCATCTCTACAAAAGAAGGGATGATCTCCCACTGATGGTATGAGTGCTTGGAAAAGACTGCCCATATTCGCAAATAAATAAAGAAGGAAAGAACCAGACAATAAAATCTAATTAAGAAGAAATAATCTTGATAGACTTAGAACACTGTCCAGTATAATTTCAGGAGAACTTAAATATGTAACTTTAATATTCAATATGTTTTACTCTATTTATCATTCTATTAATTTATATAAGTGTAAATTTTTTATTGTTATCATTATTTTTTTATATATGTGTGTGAGTTTATTAAACATATTTATTCATTATATTTAAAGTGTTTGCACTTCTTTATTCTCCTATAACCAAGCTACGACAGGGAGGAAATTGTAATTTAGTGATTAAAGGGTAAGGCTGATTTTAAAAGATATTGTGTGCTGCTTGTTGTGAGAATCTTCCCAATTATATAAAATAAATACAAGTCTGACATTTGTAAATTTCTTAAATAGTTTTGCTTTGTTCACAGCCAAGAGTTATTGGCGAAATATAATCCAAGATAAATTCTATTCCTCGTTCAGTCAATGGTACAGATATGAAGTAAATTTGTATCTATTTCTCTTCTTCATTGTAACCATTGCTATTAATTAAATTAATAAATAAATAGAAAGGAAGAATCAAAGGGAAAAAAAAAAGAAAAAAAGAAAAAATGCTAAAAATAAACGAAAAAAAAAAAAAAGAAAAAAAGAACTAAGAAAACAAAAAACAACCAACAAAAAAATTCCACAAAAACCAACACAAACAGCCAAAAACAACCATACAATCTAATATTCACTTAGATAAATAATGAATTCATAGTATTATTTCTAGCTTCCATATAATAAAAATACAATAGCTAAATAGCTGACATTTCAGTACAATAGCAAACACTCTGAGCAGAGTAATGATAAATAAAATAGAAAGTCATATAACACTATAATAATTGCCAAAAAACAAAATGTTAATAAATTTTTCTCATGGCCATGGTTTCATTTATTAATAAAGAGACATTTTAAAGTGAAATTACAAACAACATATATATTTAAATAAAAGAGTGTTTAAATTTAAGCATATGCTAGTTTGGATAAATTCCCAACATTTCAAGAAAATAGCATCTACAATTGTCAAAGTTAACTTTTCAAAGAAAAGCAATTAGATCTCAAATAGTAATAAGATTGAGTAAGAGATAAAGAATGAGATTGAGAATAAAGTAGTTGAGCATTCAGAATATTTGGATTAACAAAGTGTTTATTTTCCTCAATTTCACCATTAACTGATTTCAAATTTATATCAAAAGAACGAGATAAAATAAGTGGTCTCCTTAAGGCTGGAATACATTATGCTTCATCAGTTATACTTAAATCAGTTGGTCTTCTTAATATTTCAAACAATTCTCTCATGGTTCTAAAATCATACTTTTCCAAATATGCAAATAGTTTAGTATTATCAAAATCAGGTTTGTGACCAATTTTTAAAATATGTAAATTAAAAGTAATATATTTTATTTTTTATTAAAGGCATTCTTATTTTCATTAACTCTGACATTAATTTATGTATTAGACTGACTTACATAGCTTTTCAAGTAGTATGAACATGGATTTCATAACTCCTGATATTTCAAAAAGTGATCTGTATTTAGATTTGAAGAAAAAGTTGCCATTTTTTTTTTGCTAATAGAAAAAAGTCTTTATGTTAAAATTAGAGTCCTCTACTCATTTTACTAGTGATTTTTTAATACGAGGTAAAACCATTCAATAACTAGTTGAATTATCAATTTTATTCTCTTTCTTTTTTTTAGTATCAATGCTATAATGCCTTATATATGATGTTTTTATTGTAATCATATTTTCTATAACAAAAAGAAAAAATAACAACTCTTCAATTTTTTAAAAGAAAAAATAATGAGCAAAATGATAGTAGATGGACTCATGCAGTATGGTGACAAAATAATGTTATTGAAAATGTATGGAGAATTAAGATTAACAATTAAAAACTGCAAACATCAAAGACAAAATATATAAGCATGAGCCAGTACTTAACATAGTTTTTCAAAAATAAAACATGTCTGCTTTAAATATAAAATAAATGAACTAAACTTTTAAAATATAATTCTTTCTTCTAGAAATAAAAATACAAGTGCTATAATTTACAATTTGCACTTTAGAATTGCTAAAGACTTTGTTTCAAAAAATACACTTCGAATTAAATACAGGTTAAAATTTATTTTATTTAATGAAAATAAATTGATTTTTAAAAATGAACATATAAATGTATCACATGTTTGTTTTTTAGCTAAGGGTATTTGTTATAGGATTTATTAAACTTTCCCTATATTTGCCATTATCCATAAATTCATAATTTATTTGCTCATACAAGTTAAAATTAAGATATTCTCTACAATGTTCTAAAATATGATCAAGCATTTGAGATATATTAACAAAGGTAGGACGATTTTCAGGATATTTTTCCCAACATAACATCATAATGGCATATCTGAAATAATACAAAAATAAATTTGAACAATTTGAAACATGATTTATAAAATATTATTTACTGTACAAACATTTATTTTTTTTGTTTTAATTTCCAACATTTTGATGAAATGACATTCATCCTTGTCAAGGCTAAAGTTTTAATGAAGAACTGTTATATTTTAAAGAATAGCAAAATTGATCATCATTATATGATTCTTCAGAATAGGTGGATTAACAGAAAAATGTTTACTTTTTTTGTTTACAATTAGTTGATTTCAGAAGATAGAGAAAAAACAATTAGTTTCCATAAGACTGAAATACACTGTATTTCATCATATTTGTTTAAATTATTTGTTTTTTTTAAATATTTTTATTGATTCTCTCAGAGTTTATAAATCATATTTTTTCAAATTAGCTAGTATTTTAGTATTACCAAAGTCAAGTATGTGACCAATTTCTAAAAAACACAATGTAAAAGCAGATATAATCAACTTTTGATTGAAGGCATTTTATGCTTCCTAACATAGCTTTATTAGTGTTGTGAATATGAAATTTTATAGACACCTTCATATTCTAAATGAACTTGACACTTTAGATTTATGGGAAAATTCACCATTTTTTTTGCTTGTGGAAAAGGTAGTCTTAATATTGAAAGTAGATGGTCTTGTACTAATCTTATCAATGATTCTTTCAATATAAGGTAAAACCACTTCATAAATGAGTTGTCAATTTTGCCATCGTTTTTCTTCTTAGTCTTAATACTATGCAAAATCTTATATGCAATGTTTCACTGTAACTTAGATATTATACTATTTGTAGTTAGTATTATTTCTTGAACAAGATTAAGATGATCACTATCAGATAAACTATATGCTCTCATCAATCGAGTTTTGGTAATCCAGTATTTACATTGCTATGACGTAATTAGCCTGAAGGCACACAACTGTAATTATCCGATATTTGTTTATAGATAATCTACTTAGATAAAGAGACATCTCAATTTTAATTCCCATCATTATCCTGCTCATATATTTTCTGTGGCAACTTTTATTTGATAAGAACATATAATTTGTCTGATAGAAATCATTTTGCTCAAGTAATAGCACTAACTAAAATTATTATACTCTCTAACGGTTACAGTAAAAAAAACCTTACAAATAAGGTTTTACACAGTATTTACCCTGAAGAAAAAAAGACAAGAAAAAATTGACATCTCAAATAGTTATAGAGTTATTTTATATTATATTAAAGGAGTCACTAATAAGATTATTAGAAAACTATCTAATTTTTATATTAAGACTGTTTTCCATTACCACAAAAATTGGTGATATTTTCCTCATAAACCTAAAGGCCAAATACTTTTAAAATAACAAGGTGTCTATAAAAGTCCATGTTTGCAGTGAACAAGAATCTTTGTGGGTCAAACAGACAAACATATTAGTGTCAGAGTTAGAGAGCATAAAAATGCATTCAATCAAAGTTGATTATATCAGCTTTTACACACACTAGACTTTGATAATATTAATATATTAACTAGTTTGGAAAAGGATGTTTTACAAACTATGAGAATGTTCATTGAGTTATTAAAAAGACCAAACAGTTTAAACAAAAGTGATAAAATATAGTGAAGTCCAGACTTTTGGAAATTAATTACTTTATCTCTTCTTAAATCAAATTTGTATCAACTAATTATACAACACAAGTAAAAAAAAAGTTATTTCACCTATTATGAATGACGAACAGTCAAATATATACGTGAATGATTATTCTTTAATTTATGTACAATCTCATTATTACTTTATTAAATGTTTAGCCTTGACAATGATGACTTTTATTTCATCAAAATATTGGAAATAAAAACAAAAAAATAAACAGATTTTATTTTCATCATATAACTATAAAAATATTCTATGTAATATTTATTTATAAAGTTGAAATAAATATATTGTAATTTCTTTGTCAGAGTTGACATGCATGGTTATTTGGTAAATGTATATGCATTTTTTAATGTCTTAGTTGATACTTTTAATGTTGAGACAATCATAATAATATTAAAATTTGTGATGCATCTGATATTGGTATAGTTGAATCAGATACTTCAGTTGTTGTTAATGAAGAATACAGTACACTTGTTGACTGCTCTCATTATTTTCTGTTGTAACTTTTAATGGATTGTTTTTGTAATAATTTACATTATTTTTGTCAAAATCTCAGGAGCCTTTGTACAAATGTAGCTGAATTTTTAAAAAAATTGTTAACAGAAAATTATGACATAATTTGTCTAACTGAAACATGATTAAATAATGAATATCAGAATAAATGTCTATTTGATAATAAAGAAACAGTAATCATGATGATAGATCATTACCTAATTTACTGAGAGGTTGTGGAGTTTTAATTGCATTAAAAATATTTGTTTTAATAGGTTGAGTTATTTAGAATCAAATAATGAGTGTATATTGATTGAAATCTCATTAAAAATAATAAAAAGAAATTATTAAACTCAGGTGCTTGCTATACATGTATATAATTTTAATGCACAAATACGCGCACAACAACCGAGCTTCATCAGGATTAAATAACAATATATTATAAACTCAAAATAATTATAATATCTAAAGAATAATGCCCGAGCGCTTTCAAGAGAACTTAGCTCTCATAATCATGGGCAACAAAGAATAAGCATAGCGTGTTGGTATATGCTAAAATATGCTGATATATGTAAATTAGTTGAAAATAAATGCGTCAGCTCTAAATGATCCATTTCTTAGAGATTTTGTAACACGCATCTTTCCTATTCATAGCCTTATCATCAATAGCAATAAAACATGCTTCTTTAACTTTTCTCTTAATGTCATTTCTCTCCCTGCAAACTATTCTTGCATTTTAGGTTCACATGCATGACCAGCTGATTTCTGATGTATTGCAAATATTGAGTTGCAATTTGGGCCCAAGTAGACCCAAATTGCAACTCAATATTTGCAATACATCAGAAATCATCTGGTCATGCATGTGAACCTAAAAATGCAAGAATAGTTTGCAGGGAGAGAAATGACATTAAGAGAAAAGTTAAAGAAGCATGTTTTATTGCTATTGATGATAAGGCTATGAATAGGAAAGATGCGTGTTACAAAATCTCTAAGAAATGGATCATTTAGAGCTGACGCATTTATTTTCAACTAATTTACATATATCAGCATATTTTAGCATATACCAACACGCTATGCTTATTCTTTGTTGCCCATGATTATGAGAGCTAAGTTCTCTTGAAAGCGCTCGGGCATTATTCTTTAGATATTATAATTATTTTGAGTTTATAATATATTGTTATTTAATCCTGATGAAGCTCGGTTGTTGTGCACATATTTGCGCATTAAAATTATATTAAAAATAATATTAAGTTTCTTTTGGAAATATATATGTATGACCTGTAGTATTTATTGATGAATTTGATAATTTTTTAAATAGTATTGAATTTTTATTGTTGAACTATTATAATAAAATTCTAGTGATGATTTTAATTGTCTTTTAAGTTTAAACATTTCTTCCAATACAGGTGGCAACTTTTTGAGATTAAATGGCTTTATAAATTGTATGAATCTGACTCAGAACAGTTATTGTGTTAATAGTTTAAATAAGGTTCTTGATCTTATATTGTCAACTTTTATTACTATTACAGTGTATGTGAGTATTCCACTTGTGAAGTCTGCTATGCTTTATGCACCTCTTGAATTCTATATTCCTGTTGCTCTGAAAAAAAAAGTATTAATCTATGATAAGGATTATATCAAAGGAAAATATATTGGTTTGTATTTAGAATTGGATAATACTTTTTGGAATGAAGTATATAAGTGTTTGAATCCAGATATTGCAGCTATAAAATTTGATGAAATAATTATATTGGTGATATATAAATTTATTCCTTTGAAAATAAATCAAATGAATAATTTTCCTGCTTGGTTTTCTAATAAACTTATAAAAATAATTAAGGCTAAAAATTAATATCATATATTGTTTAAATCAACAAATTCTTTATTATATTATAATGTTTTTTTGAATATTTGATCTACTACTAAAGGTAGACAAAGAGTTGATTTTAAAAATTAATTACTAAAGATGGAATGTAATATGCAAAGAATCTCAAAAGTTTTTAGAAATTTATAAAAAATAAATAAAAAGTCATATTGTGAATCCTCATTCAAAATTAATAATGATGTGATAACCAACTGTTTGCTAATATGTAATTGGTTTGCACATATTTTTAAATTCAGTAATATTTCATCTAATCATTCATATAATTTCTCTGACTATATTATCATTTCTGATTCTATGCCTTGTGTAAAATGTAATTTTCAACAAGTATTGGCTGCTTTTTGTAGAATAAAAAATACATCTTCAGTTGGTTTTTATGGCATACCTACATTTATTTATAAAGGTTGAATGAATATTGTAGCTCTTGTATTTTTTTTCTATCCAAAAATCATTTTTTCCTAATAGGTGGAAAATCATTAAAATAGACAAGAATAGTCATAAAGATGGACTTGAAAATCATATACCAGTTTTGATATTACCAGTTCTGGCTTAATTATTTGAATTGATTGTATATGAATCTGTTTATACTTACCTGAAAAAATTATTCCAAAATTTCAGCATGCGTTTATGAGAAATAGATCTATTATTACTAACATGATACATTTTACTGATGTTGTTGCACATGTTATTGATAATCAAAATCAAGTTGATACAATTTTTTATTTGACTAAGGCATTTGATAAGATTTCCCTTTCTATACTTAGTAAGTTAGATTATTTATGATTAACTAAGGCATGGTTAGAATGGTTGCATCTTTTTTTTGCATAAAAACACATTTTGTTAAATATTTGAATTGTGAATCAGGTTATTATTTTAATGATTCTGGTGTTCCTCAGGAATTTAATTTGGGACTATTTTTGTTCAATATACATACTTTTGACTTAAATTACATAATATCTTATTATTGCATTTCATGCTTTATTGATGCCATTAAGATTTATAAATACATTAAATCATCTAATGATTGTAGTTATCTACAAGATTGTATAAAAAGATTTGAATTATGGTGTATTAAATTTCTGTAAACATAAATGAGGATAAAATCAAAATGATTACTTTTTCAAAGAAAACAAATCCTACACTATTTAATTATATATTAAAAGATAATAATACTTTGAGAGTAAATGAATGTGAAGACTTAAATATAATTTTAGATTTTAAATTACTTTTGTAAGTCATATACGTTATTTATACTCTAAAGCTTTTAAAATTGTGGGTTGCATCTTTAGGGAAATATGATTTCTTTATAGAGAAACTTATGAACATCTTTTTATGTCTGTACTATTAATATCAATCAGAAATTATGTCAGTGTTACTTGGAACTCTGACACTCTTATAATAGTGCTCTAGATGGAGTACAAAAAAAATTACAAGTTATTATAATGCAAAGTTTGGAGTATAATGTAACTCTCTTCATGTTTCCTTAAAGCTATTAAAAATCTGATACTGTTCTATTAGCCAATGTTGGCTGCTTTATGGCATTGTTGCTACGCAAAAACACAGAAATATAATGTTACCAGTCCCATCCCATTATTTCTGAAATAATAATAATCATACGGGTTAATGTAATTCATTTATTTTCTTCCTTAATTAAATTACTATAATTTATAACAATTTTACATTAACATACATTATTGCAAATATTATATTATAGTATAATTTCCCATGTATATCAACATTGGCAAAACCATCACGCCTCTCCCTGCAAACTTTACAAAGTCTACTATCATTGTTTGAGATATAACTACATTGTGGTGGAAGAAATGATAATGCTTTAATTACTGAACTGTATTTTACTTTTTTTTGTAATTTTTGAAAAGGAAAATTATTTATTTACTACAGTAGCATCTTCGAAAGAATATGTGACTAAGGTATGGATATTAATGGCACACCTATTAATAATGATTAATAATTTCCAATTCGATTGGTTATTGTTTTTTTTTTTTTGAAGATTAATAAATATATTCTTTTGGTCTCTAGATAAAACTATGAGAAATTTTACAGTCACACCTTTTATCATATAGGTTAACAAAATTCATTTATTTCCTTAATCAGTTACTATAATTTATTCAACAACAATTTTACAATAAATTTCAACCTTTAACAAGTGCCTCCAAATTTCATATTAATTCTGCAATGTAGGGTGGAGATGATATGCCTTTTCATACCCGCAATAATTAAAACTTATAAATTAACATATGTTATTGCAAATATATTATAGTAAAATTATTTCCCCATGTATGCCAGCACTTTGCGCTGGCAAAACTATCATTCCCTCTCTCTGCAAACTTTAAAAAGTCTATTACTATTGCTTGAGAGATAAGTAACTACATCATGGTAGAATAAAGATAATGCTTTAATTACTAAAGTGTATTTTATTTTTTGGTCATTTTTGACAATGGAAAATTTTTTTTTTCAAACTATTTAAAAAATATGTGTGGTTGGTTTTGACACATCTATTAATAACGACTAATAATTTCCACCTTGATTGGTTGTTTTTTTTTTGAAAGATTATTTTTACAATTTATTTTTGATTCTATATAATGATGAGAAATTTTAATTCTCATAGATATTCTCACAAACTGTGACTTTTTTTGGGAAAACAGTGAAATTGTGGTTTCCCATAACCATTTCTAATTATTTACACCTTACATGTTGGGTTTGGAAGCAAGTTAATGGGCTTATAATTATTACATTAGTTAAGTTGTACTGTAATTACTTTTGTATGCAGATTGCAATAGTTCTGCAAACTTTAAATCCACCCACCCTGAAATGGTACCGTAGCGAAGTGTTAACATTGATAAAAGATAGGATTGCATACACTCACACAAATTGTGCAAGACAAAGCAAGTCATTAGTTACAACAGAAAATAAAAGTTTGTCTACTTGGTTGAGCTTTGGCAGGCAGCCCACTAAAAGGCATTATTCTGTGTTTTTGCATAGAAATAAATGCCATCAAGTGGCCAACACTGGCTAATAGAACAATACCAAAAATATTAATGAAATTTTATTTTTGACAAAGGTAGTGAAAGGATTAATCATCATAGTAAACTGCATTAGTGAAATTTCTTACAATGATCCTGACATGCATTTGAAACATGGTAAGCCTTTTTACATTGCAAAATTTAAAACTAATTGTTTAAGAGACTTTACATTGTTTGGACTTCCAAGAATGTTTAATATATTATATATTATAATATATATTATTATAGTCATGCTGATAGTTATCATTTAGCTGTAAATGACATAAAAATGTAATCAACATTTATAAACAATTGTAATATACTTTTGTATTTATATAAATAATATTAATTTTGTTTTTATTTATTTTTTACTATTAATAATTGTGTTTTATAATTAGGCTTTTGATATTTGGCTGTAGAATACATTAATTTAAATAAATTGAAATTATTATTAGTAATAGTAGTAAAGACTATTTTCAATTAATTTCCATGCATGATGTGAGTGTGCTTTATCTTCATAGTATGAATTTGGATTTTTAAAAAAATATCAATGAATGTATAATCATTATTCTAATAATGTGTGCTTCATGCTAAGTCACAAGTTCAAATATTAGTAAAAATGTAAATTTGTAAAAATTATTTTTCAATAATAAAGTTCATTTTAGCTGAAGCAGGATTTACCTCTCTCTGAAGTACGATTTATCTTATTTAACCTTTCCCTTCTTTTTTTTTTGTTTTTTGTTTTTTTAAAAAAAAAAAAAAAAAAATAAAAAAAACAAAAAAAAAAAAGAAAGGGGTCCCCCCCCCCCCCACAAAAAAGACTTAAAGGGAGAAACCACAAAAAAAACCCCCTTAAAAAAAAAAAAAAAAAAACGCTGAGATTTTCTTTTCTAAGGGTTTAAATTATTAAAAAAGAAATTTTGAAGTAATTAAAAAAATTTTTAAAAAAAAAACAAAAAAAAAAAAAATTTTTTAAAAAAATATTGATATATTAAAAATAATTATTTAAATTAAAAAAATTTTCTTTTTTTTTTTAAAAAAAAAAAAAAAAAAAATTCTTCACCTCTTTTTTTTTGTATATGATTTTAAATTTTTGGAAAGAGGATTTTTTAAAAAAAAAAAAAAATTATTTTTTTTAAAAAATTTTTTTCTTTCAATAACAAAAAAAAAGTAATAATATTTTTTTTAAAAGTTGGGGGGTATTATTATTTTAGGATATATTTTTTAAAAAAGGTTTTTTTGTTTGTGGGTGAATGAAAAGATTTATTTTTACCTCCTACAACCAATAATATAATTAGTGGTTTAAGGGTTAAATATAAATAAAGCTATTTTACCAGATGACTCTTCTAGATATAAAATTAAAAATATTTTTTTTTTAAAAACCCCCCCCAAACAAAAAAAAAAAAAATTTTTTTTTTTTTTTTTTTTTTTTTTGGGGGGAAAGAGAAAAAAAAAAAAAAAAAATAAAAAAAATTTAAACTCTTATTATTTTGTTATTAGCGGGGACCGTTAGAAAAGTTCCGGGGGCGGGGAAGGGGCGGGGCCAGGGGTGAGACCAGACCTATATAGAGTTGAACTACAAAATGATGATGAATTATAGAAAAATAACGGTTATCATTAACAAATTGATTTGCAGTATAATTGAAAGTGAAATAGTATCTGGTTTAATCATTATTATTGCTCTATGATTTATTTAATCGTAATATAATATGTGTGATATTTTTATCAGATTTTAAATTTTACTTTGAACAATGTAAAAATACAAGCAGTAATTTATTGCATCCAGAAGGCCATATGATAGAAGGATTAATGTATCTGATTGCTCTGCTCATGACCTGGAGTTAGGACTATTTCCTTAAGTAAATGATTCCTAGCCAAGCTTACTAATTATTCAGTAGTGGTTGATAAGCTGATAGATAAATGATAATTAGAAAGTAATCTTCTCAAGTTAATTTAAGTTAATCAGATTAGTATCAATGGGGTGCTTATATATATATTAAAAAGTGTCTATAATATAAAACCTTTAACATTAATGAGAGAGATAACCATGTTCCTGTGGGTATTTAATCCATAGTTACACGACTTTTTTACACATATAGACAATACTAATTATTTATTTTGAAAAAATAGGCAGCTTGTCAAAATTATATATATACTTTAGTTCTATTTTTTAATATAAAAAATATAAATATAAAAATTTTAACCAATAGGTCAGTGATTAAATTAAGGTATTTATTTGAAGTAGATGATGAATGTATAAAGATTGACTCTTGCCGATTAAATTGTAAGAAAATACTATCAAATGCTGAATAATATTGCATATATGATAGATTCTGATTTGGCCGACTGAAGAGTGTTAGGCATGAAATGTATTTTGGATATTATATATATTTTTCAGATATTATTATTCATAGATTTGAGTTGTAAAATGAAAGCTTTTAGTATATCTTAAATATTTATTAATATCAAAAATATAAATACTAACTGTACAAAATTATATGTATATGTATGTATTGTTAAAGAATACATTGGACTCTGAAAATAGACAAGTTATGCGTTATAAATTTTGATTTCAAGTAGATGAGAGAGAAAAAGACCAAGGAAAAGGGAAAGAAAACAATATTTTGAAATGCAGACACCAATACACAAAGCTCATATGAGATTGTAATGTGCATATATATATAAGTGAATATACATGTGTATATTTTATATTGTTTTAATGCGTAATTAATTAATTTAAAAATAAGTACTAAAATTTGATATTAAACTAGCATAGTAATATTTTTTATTTTTTTTCCTGTCACAATCAAAAGCAAATTTTTATTTTTGGAAGAAGTGAGAATTAATTAATTTTATAGATTAAAGTAGGAATTTGTTTGTATTTTGTATTAGTCATCCAGAAATTTTGAAAACAGGAAATGATAACAGATATAATCGATATAACTAAATGTCGGTTTATACGTTAAAATACGTTCAAATGTTAGTACTGGGAAAACAACTAATTAGCATTCCAAATGTGAACTTTAATCCTTCAATTAAAGGAATTAAATTTTTATCTCGTGTTTTTTTATATATACAAAATATTTTTAGATTAAATAAAACGTTACAAGATAAAAAAATATTATAAGAGATAAGAAAAATTATATTTTAACTAAAGAATTTATTCCCTAATATATATATAGTAAAATGAGGGAAGATTTTCGTGAGCTACAGATATAAATGACATATTCCCTGGGTTTATTTATGTATAATATATTGCAGCGGTCCCCAACCTTTTTGCACTTAAGAACACATTCTATAATGCCGACCAGGTGGCGGGCACCATTTATTTTTTCAATGTAACTTTATAGTTGGATATTGTTAATAATAGTCCCTTTTATAAACGCTGTAAAAGTATAGTATGACCTACAATTTGATTACAATATAAGACAATAATTTATAAGAAATCTTAAAAATTAAATTTATTTGTATCAGATAAATATTTTTTTATCCTGTTCGGATAGCGGCAGGCACACGTAAAATGGTCTGTGGGTACCATGGTGCCCGCGGGCATAGGGTTGGGGACTCCTGATATATTGTATCAAATATATACTTATCGGTATATATATCTGATACAATATATTAATCAATAAAGAATAAATAAACAAGGAAAGAAATGTTGTACTTGGAGGTGAGTGGATAAAGGCATAATTTGTTACATGGTGGAAGTGTACAAGAAGAGGCTAGCTTAAGCTAAGAGGGAGAATGTCACACAGAAAAAAGTAGTAATAGGTTGAAAAAAGCACTCTAAAAAGTAAAAATAGAGTAATGTAATAAAATAAATAAGAATATGATCAGTGGAATAGTTAACACATAAGGCTATAGGATTAAGCAGCTATATACAAAGTTTAATATTATAATGCTCACCAATATCTAATATAAACCTAATAGTAGAACTTTAGAATTAATTAATAAATTATGCTGATACTTTTACATAGCCAGGTAACTTGCTAAAACTATAACTATTTAAGTCATGTAGAGTATTCATTGCATAAAGACTGCTGCCTAAGAAATAGCAAAAAGATTGAAGGAACACACCAATCCTTTAAATTGCTATCAACCTGTGAAGAAAATGTCACAATTTCTCTCTTATATAGTATAAATTTGACAGAGTTGTATTTTTTTCATTGTTTAATCAAAAAGAAGAAATATAACTAATAAAGAAAAATATAACTCTCAAGGAATAATCCTCAGAAAAAAAAAACATTCAAATGTAAAGACTTATTTTAAAATAATGGGTAGTTGTAAATTATTCACTGTCCAGCATGTGGTGATGCTGTTTCTATTTAAAAACATAGCGATATAACATTAACGAGCCACATAAGGCTATTTTTCTTTTTAATATACACCTGGGTCTCGTTTTACACGATAGATAGGTTCCTCAGAAAACACGCACAAACGAAATCATGCAAAAATAGACGTAACTTGCCTTGAAAAGGGGGGGATATGGACTGTGATTTTTTAAAACGCACGTAAAAGCAAAGCACCAACGTAAAATTTACTTTAAAATTCAAACAAAAAAAAAAATAAGGAAATAAAATATGACTAATAAAAAATTTCAAATTTGAAAAAATTGATACAAGACAAACTTTTTTTAACTATAATATTTAATTTTATTCAAAACAATATATTTTTATGCATAATTTACAGTAATATATAATTTTTTATACACGTTTTAATTATTATCGCTATTTGCCGGTAAACAAGTTCATTTGCAAACTGATAAAAAAATCAGATTCTTCACAAGATGAAATACAACTAGCACCAATGTCACTCTCCTGTTGTGTTAATTAATGGTTTTCTGGTGACAACTTAATTAGTAATTAATCTACCAACTAAAAATTAAATTCTTATTTTTGTCTTTAATTTTCAATTTTAATTGTGCCCACTGCTATTACTCATCTTTTAAAAATAAACTTGCGGACACTAAATGATTAATAATTGATTAAACGTTCTTTTTTAAAAAGCAAAAACAGAATGTGATTTAAAGTGCAAAATTAACATGCACAATGTTTGAACAAATTTACATTATAATCTTGTAAAATTTAATGTGTGTATACATAAAATGTGGAAATCATGATTTTAATTTCATTATTGCATAAAATCTTACTATATAAAGCACTGACAATATTGAAATTACTAAGTTGAAAGTCGAATTTCAATAATGTGCTATTACTTTCAATATAATGTGACTGCACAAAATTTATTATTTAAAGTATTAGCGCACTATTGGAGTTCGACTTCCGGTGAAACACAAATCGCGTAACTTCAAAATTGTGTTAAATAAGTCAGCGTAAAAAGAGACCCAGGTGTACTGTTTTTTTTACATACTTATTTTTTTTTATTTGATAAATAAATTTAAAACTATAATGGACACTTTTACTTTTTTTTTTATATCAAATTTACAAAATTTTTACATACGACTTTTTTTTTTTTGGATTATAATATACTGGGTTTTTTTTTATTTTTTATATACGTCTTTTAAATTTGATAAATTTAAAACTATAAGGGACATTTTTATTTTTTGGATCTCAAATGTACACAATTTTTACATACAACTTTTTTTATTTGGTTTTAATATACTGTTTTCTTAACATACATCTTTTTTTGTTACATTATGTGAATTTATTTTTCTTTTTTAATTATTGTACAAGTTTGTTAAATATATATATATTTTTAAAAAAAATCCTTGTTTTTTTGGACATTATGTCACTTGTTGGCTTCATTGTAAAATCTACTTATACTACATGTTTTATAAAAAGATGTATTGTTTAGAAATGAAACACCACATTTTTATGTTAAGCGACTAATATGATCGCAGTCATGTATTAGCGTAGGTTCTGGCACAAAAGCGGTATTATTCTGTGTTTTTACACAGAAACAGTGCCATAACACATGGTACAGTGAATAATTTACAAAAAAAAGGAAAAACAAAGAAAGATGTTGTGTGGTCATAAGAGATTATATATTTTAATTGTATAAGACCTTATTAATTGTGTATTTCCTTTGATGCATATTAATATAATATTTAAATAATGCTTAATAGATAAGAACTATATGTTATTAACTCACGAAAGAATCATTTGTTATTATGATATTAGAGTGATAGTTAGATCATTATATTCACATTTGGCCAATCTATTAATGATATTTTATTTCTATTCATATTTTTTATTGACATTAGAATTATAATCAATTCTTTTTATATATGTATATTGGTGGTAATAATGGGTTATTATTTGTTTGCATGTATGGTTTATTAATAAGACATAATCTATTAAAAATTATTTGCACCATCACTATATCTTCTAAGAAACTAGCTACCAAAATAAGTCATTAGTGGTCATGTTATTGAAGAAGTCTGATGGTGTATTAGATAGTTGCTCATCCAGAATATTCTTTCTGTTGTAAAATAACATCCACATATCTATGAATTAACTCTATACATGTATGGGTTTGTAAGCAAGGCCAGTGAAAGCAGGCCTTCAAAGACTGCATTGCTCAGGGCACCATGGCCCTCTTTCAAAATACATTTTTTTATCATGCGATAATTACTGTCTATATATAACTACTGTTTTCATTGGAACTGTTAAAAACCTTTTTTCGTTTAAAATGACTATTGCGCCCTTGACGGTGTTTGATTGCATTTTCTTGCTAGACTCTCAAGATTGTTTAGCTAGTGTGCATTGTTAATGTTTATAGTCGTAAAATACTATATTTTATTGCTTTTAACTATTTTTTAAAACTAAATTATTATTTGTTTTTTAACAGACAAAATTGTATTGTGTGATAGTATAAAATGTTTCATTTGTTCAGAATTTGTTTTATATGGCTTCTTTGAAATTGAATGATTGTAAGGTCTGCATGTAATTCAATTCTCAATAATCAAAAAGCATTCGGAATACAGTGGTAAAAACAAAAAAAATTATTAAATTAAATATATGGGATATTTGTACTTGTAGACAAATCATTTTGATAACTACTTTATTAATTAAATTATCTATTATGTGATGTAATATTGCAGTTTTTAAATAGATTTATTTTTTATAATAACTTGAAATATATATATATGTCTGTTATGTTTTTTAAAATGATTTAGTATAATATATATATTTTAAATTTCAGTTCAATTTTAAAAATAAATAAATTAATATTAAGAAAAAGTCATCCACTGCCCAAAATCTAAAAAAACAAAGCTAAAAAGAAGCATAGTTAAAAAACAAGTCAGTTTGTTTTTAAAAAAATAATTTTATTAAAAAATTTAAAAATTCTTATGATCACATAACCAGTCAAGTAAACCAGAAATCAATAATGATAAACCTGCATAATCCATAAACTCTTATACTGATGTAATTAAGAAAGAAGATAAAGAAATACTGGAATTGTTTATGAAACAACAAAAAATAATTGACAATGTAGACAAGTCCTTAGTTTTTGATAACATAGATGATATAGGAAAACGGTCAAAACTTAATGAAAAATTACTAATAGATTTAACTGAAATTGTGTGACGTAGTTGACTGATAACCAGACAACATTATTGGTTGATTTATCTTACCCCATATTGAAAAGTACTGCACAGAACAAATGAAGAAAAAATAACCAGTTTGCAAAATTTACATGTACACACATTCTCTGTGAATAATAAAAAAATTGTATATGCAATAGAATTAATCTCACTGTTTCAGAAGAAAACTTAGATAAAGTTATAATTTGCCTTATATTTATATATTACTAACTGTATCTGTTGTAAATACTAAATATTGCTAATCATATAACTTGTATGTTTCTGTCAGTCTGTGAATCAAAAGGTAAAGCTAAACCTACTCGTGCATCAACAGTAAGGAATGGTTAGAAAGTCTTTAGTAATATTCAGTGCTATATACACACATATATTTTCCATGTATTATTATAACTATATATCATATAATTTTATTACACATCCAATTAAGAATTTGGTTGTTTTTATTCACCCCACTCAACTCGATAATACAATTGGCACAGTCAAAATGTCTAAAATCTGTACAACTTAAATGATTGGAATAAGTTAGAGATGGTCATCATCTTACCTATGTTGATTAAAGAATTTGTCATTGAGAATTTTACCAATTGGTCACTATACATAAAACTTGAAAAATTTTGCTTAGTAAATAATATTAAGAAAAACAATATAAAAGTAGCCTCATTATTAGGTATCACAGGATTGAAAGTGTTAGAAATTGCAAACCATCTATGCAAATTAACAGATCTTAAAAGTTTTCCATATAACGAAGTAGTCAAAAAACCAGCAGCACATTTTTGCCCTCCTCATTTGAAACACATTGTGAGGCTACATTTTAGAAATCAGCATCAAATAAAGATGCAAGTTTTAAAGAATATCATATAGTCCGCAGAGAGTTGTCAAAAATTTGTGCCTATTGAAAATTTTTGGAAGAGGCTCTTTTTAAACAATTGCTGTGGGGTGTCCAAGACTAAGCTTTGAGAATACCTCCTAACAGATACAGACCTAAATTATAAAATGCCATTAAAAGATATTGCACATGAATTGATGATTGAGCAATCTAAAGAATATTTGGATATCAATTCTAATGAAAACCATTATCATAGAATTCAAGGAAACTTATGAATAAAAAAACAAAAACAAAACTAACAGAATATAAATGAAAATAAAATTAATTGTTATTGCTGTGGTAAACCAGATCACAAAGTTTGAAAAGAAATAAGGACATCTGTACAAACTATATACTGAAAGGCCATCTAGTGAGAGTATGCTGAAAGACAAAAACTAAGAGAAATAACAAAAGTAACATTAATATTAAAAATCTAAAATGCAGTGAAGCAGATTTTAAACTTCCAGTACCGACTGAAGGGATATGTTTTGAAATGAATGCTTATAGCAGCTCAGGTGTTACATTAGTGTCCCTTAAAGATTGGGAAGTTATCACCACTGACAGATGTAATTCTCTAAAATTGAGGAAACAAATTTAAACACTAAAGATGTAAATGGCAATATGGTGGAAATATTTAGAATAGTAAAAGCACAAGTAAAACTAAAATTTAAAACAAAAACAATATCTTTATACATAGTTTCTAGATACATAAACCCATTAATAGGATAGAACTGGTTTAAACCTTCTGGGAATACCATTAACATAAAAAAAATAACATCAAAAAATAAATTCTTGAATCTTTTTAAGTCAAAACTGGGGGAGATAAAAATAACAACTGTTCAATTAGAACTCAAAGGAAACTCAACCCTAGTCATTTTCAAGGCACAGAGTACCATTTCCACAATGAATGAAATTAGAAGCATTTCATCATTAATGCAACAGGACATTTTAAGCCCAATAGAAGATTCAGAGGGGGTTATCCATTATCATAATAAATAAACCAGACAGGAAGGTGTGAATTTGAATAGACTCTACAGATTGACAATTAACAAAAACCTATATAAATCCACTCTCCAGTACAAGAAAAATCCTAGCACTATTACAAAAGCCATCTTACTCCACTAATCCTGAGTTTCATGCAATTTTTCACCAAATACCAGTGGGCAAAGAAACTTCAAAGCTATTAACAATTAAAACTCATTTAGGATTATTTAACTATAACAATCTGCCATTTGGGATCAGAGTCACACCAAAAATATTTTAGGAAAAAGTGGATTTGTTGCTTAATGAATTAGAAGAAGTAATCTCATATTTCAATGATATATTAATTAAAGCTAACTCAGAAAACATCCTTAGAAATATATTCAAAAATTTCAGTGACCCTGAATGTTGAAAAGTGTATATGGAATATCAAAAAATTCAAGTTTCTGGAGTATATCATATCACATGATAAAAAAGTTCCAGCACCTGATAAAATAAGAACAGTTAAAAATGCACCCATACCAAAAAATTGAAAGAGCTTCAGGCATTTATGGAACTAATTAATTACTTTGAAATTATTCTTAAAGGGAAAACACACATGGCCCAACCTCTATATAACTTACTGAAGAAAAATCTTAAGTTGGAATAGGCAACTACCCAAGAGAATGCATTCATCAGAACAAAATTTTTACTAACATCAGATAAATTGCTAATACATTATGACAAAAAATGTGAAGATAATATTAACAATAGATATCTCAGACTATGATGTGGGAGTCACATTAACCAACTCTCATAAAACAATGAAATAACAATAACATATGCATTGCAAACAATGATAAATGCAGAAATAAACTACAGAGATATTTTTTTTATATTAAATGTTTTTATTGGCCATGCATTATAAAGAAAAAAAAAATATTTTTTCTTCAATCACAATTGGGCTCTCCATGCTTTCATTTCAAATGAAATAAAAAAATTCTAATTGTGATTGAAGAGAAAACTATTTTTTTGTGGTTTTCAGTGCATGACCAGTAAAAGCATTTAACACTAAAAAATTATCTCTATTATTTTTAAATTTGTAGTCTTCAAAATTTTACAACCATCTTTTTGTTAAGAAATTCATCTATATATTTATTCACATTTAAAAAATTATCTATAAAATATTCTAAAATCTTTAAAAAAAGTTATTTATTATTAAAAAATTGTTCATATTGATATTTTAAAATTCCAAAAAAATTATAATGCCAAAAATGTGAATGTGTTTTGAATTGATGTTTGTGTCTTTTATTCAATATATATTGATTTATTTATCACTCTATATATATATTTGTCAATGCTTCATTATTGAAAGGTTTTTCTACAGTCAATTTTGAGCATTCCACTTGTTCTATTCTAAGACCACCCAATGATCTAACATGATTCAATGCATTTTTTTTTCAAAAAAACTTTGGTACCAAATATTTAACTGTGTAACTTTGCATTTTATATATGATAAATGTCTATGAGTGGATTAATGGCGTGGGAACATTTTTCTTTCAGTTGTTTTATAACATTATTTAGCAGGGAATTGTATTGATTCTGATAGATCGTATATATTCCACTTTTGCCACAGTTAACACACACTAATGGTAAATCAGACATATATGTCTATGTTCAATGAACTTGGGCATAAAATGTCAGTGATAAATCCAATATTTCCATTTACCAATTCTTTTGAAACATCAATATTGTACCACAGCATAACTTTTGCACATACAAAAATTTGCAATTCTTTTGGAAATCCTCCATTTATTGATATCTACTGGAGTGATATCATCTAAGTTTGCATTGTTGAGAATACATGTCATATCTACTATCTGATCCTGTGCTCTGATGGTATATATTCTGACATTATAAATTAATTATAATGTTCTTTATACTTTCAAATTTCTATCCATGTGTGTATCTTTTTAAAAAAGGTTATTTAAATTTAATTCTAGCTTCAATCAAAGCACTAAATTGAAACAAACTATGATATATATATATTACACAAAACATTATAATTTTTTGAATGTCTTTTATATTTGACATCAAAATATGTGAAATTTCATCTGCCCACTGCTCTTTATTTCTGAAAATAATTACCATAACTAAATCAAAATGTTTTTAAATTGAAAGAAAAAATGTTTATATTGTCCTATTATGGATAATATTTAATGCAAATAAAAGTTGTAAGGAGAATTTGAACTGTCATACATAAAATTATTGTATATTTTGAATATTTTATCACTCTATGTTCCATATCTAAGAAATTATGTGACCTTCTGGAAAGATGAGTGTGCCATATGGATTAGACTGGTTTTACTTACTTATATATCAAATTTTAAGCAATTCTATTAAATTTAAATTTATGAAATCTCAATTTCAAAATTCCATTCCAACAACGAAAAGATCAAAATTTGACAAATAAAGAAAGAAATGAATAAACTTATATTTCAACTTCAATAAAAGCATTTAAAAGTATTTTAACTAAAGAATTTATTTTCTATATGCACATATATTTATATATAGTATTTTTAAATTAAATCATTGCAACTGCTTAATTCAACAGAATAGGTCTTTTGCTCTAGCAAATTACAATACATTTTAAAGTAAAAAGTGATATTGTTTATTTTTTCCTTCATATATTAATCTTTTTATATTGTGACAGATGTTTTTGTTCTCACTTTCAATTTTCACTTTAATATTAAACCATTATTATTGATCAGAATATAATAAATTTGACTCCATTTAATAGATATTTTTGTTTAGAAATTAAATAAATTTTTAAAAAATCACATTTGATTTTCAGAATTATTTTTAAAAATTGGATTTTAATCCATACAAAACATTATTTCATCATCAAATTTCAAGTAGAGCAGACTCAATTTGAAAAATGAACAAAATGTATTTTGTTTGATGTTTGTTTTAAAAATCTGAACAAATTATTTTTACTATCTAGTAAATCTATCAATTTATGCTATAAAAGTTTTTTTTTTTTTGTAATTTTTACAATATCACTAAATTTTATAACAGTCTGTTTAGTGACTACTGTTTAGTGATGACATTTCTAGACAGTTGTATCTTCTGTGACTATAATCTTTATGGTAACATTATTCAGTAGAATATTTTGTTTTATATTTAAAAATAAAACATTTCAGTAAAAAATAAATATGTAATAAAATGTATTTTTGATTTTCAATAATTATTATCCAATTACTATGCAAAAATGATCATAATCATTTCAAAAAATCAAATTTATAAACCATCATAATGTTTTTTCAATGTAATTTTGCATGATTTGAGATGGACATATATATAACCATAGGGGATTTAAGAAATTTTGAAGACCTACTTATTTGATTATCCTGATATCTTTTGAATTATTTTGAAATTAAAATATTAGAAAAAAATATATGTGAATTTTAAAGCTGTAAAAACAAAAAAAGGTTTGCCAAATTTCTCAGTAGAGGATGAAAACACAAATTCAATTTTTTGACTTCTGCCTGCTAAAACATAATGAAAACAAAAAGATTACGAAGATTGTTTATCCTTTGCTACAATTGATGACTTTAATCAATCAAAACAATATTTTCATATTTTTATACTGTTATATCAAATATCAGATTTATCAGATTTATATATACATGTCAATAAGGGTTAAAAATATTTAGAAATAAATTTCTGATTTATTAAGAAGTCATCTGTTCTAAAATTATTGTATTTTCCTGATATATAAAGAAGGAAGAAGTTAAAGAAATATCTTTTTTACTTTATAAGTGTAATGCCATTTGCTAACATCGGAAAGCTATTCAATTATATTTGAACACATACAATGTGTTAATCCAACAACATTACATATAAATATTTAGCACAGTAAATTATTGTTTATTACAAAATATTAAAATTTAAAATATCAATAGCAAGTTTAAAAATAAATGAGATTTTATATTTTTCAGATATGCATGTCAATCTTATTTTAAAATATTTAGAAATAAATTTCTGATTGATGAAAAGCATCATCCCTTCTATAAAAACATTGTAGACAATACTTCTGATATATGAAAGAGAAAAAAGTGAGTAAGGGTTTCTCTTTTATTTTTAAATTGTATTGTCATTCGCTAACACTAGGGGTTATTCCATTATACTTAAATAGCTGCAAAGATTTAATCTCAAAATATTACATATACATATATCTTTAATAATGTAGAGCTTTATTAATTGCATATATTGTTTGATGCATATTATCTATATGAGTTTAATAACATAGGGGTATGTGTTATCTATATTATGTAGATCGTTATATCATTACAGTCATATATGATTAATGTACTAATCATATTTAATATTTTATTTATATTCATATTTTCTTTATTGACGTAGTAATATAATGGTGGTAAAATGTGTTAGGCTATATGTATTTATTTGTTTCAGTACATGGATCATTAATAAAACGTAAGTTATTAATATTATTTGCATCATGCTTTTCCATCTTATTCAAACGATATGTAATAGTTAGACCTATCTTCTAAGAAACAAACTCCCAATATATCTCATTAACTAACATTTTGTAGGAATATTCTGATAGTGATTAAATATTGGGACATCTATAATATTTCTTTCATAGAAAAGCAGCATAGACATATCTATGAACTAATTCTATACATGTATGGGTGTCAGATAAGATTGAGTGTCAATAGAAGTAAATAAAAATAAAATTATATTTTCCATGTGAAAATGCTTTGAATACTACCACAACTTTTAGGGCTTAAATTTGTTTAAAACCTAATTCCCATTACAATATATATATTGTAATCTCTCTGTCATAGATCACATTTATAACTTTCAAAAATGAATATAAAAATATTTTATGTATTTAAAAATTTTGTAAAAAGTTTATTTATAAAGCAAATCATAATGTATTATTAACAAGTAAAAAAGTAGTAATAATAATTTATAAGAAATGAAAATATTATTTCTTTGTTTATTTTAAGGAAATAATTTAAAAATAAAATTCACTATTTTCAAAATATTAAGTGTCGAATAAAAAAAAAGAAAAAGAAAAGTTAATTCAGACAATACAATGGTTGCTATGAAAATTTGGAAAGTTGTCAGACAAAAAAAGAAAAAAAAAACAGATTATCGTCTGCATAAAAAATTGTTGAGATCAGTTTAGTGTAAAAATGATTTGGATTTTTGTATATTGGTATATATTTATAATGATGGGATAAAATGTTTAGTTGGAGTGCTAAGTTCATCTTTTTGAAAATATAGCTTTCTTCATGTAACTGTGATAATGCCCTAAAAATACTAAATAATGCTTATTTATATCTATTAATAAATAAATAAATTTAAAAGTCAACTATGGATTACAAAAATAAATTACCGATGAAGAGGAATATGTGCATATTAAATATGCCTGAATTCCTATAAAGCATGACTACAAAAAAGCCCCATTTTTTACAGAAAAAATATTCTAGTTGAATTATTTATAATTTAGATGTGAAACTATGATAATGCATTTCTTATAATCAAAGATCTCATGTTAAATTGGCATTGGTGTCTAAAATGTGTTGAGCTTAACAGAAAAAAAAAAAAAACAAGAGAAATTTGCTAACAGTTATTGAATAAATAATAAGTTGAAATATAACATCAAAAGAAATATTGTTTTGCAAAATAATTATTTTCTATTTATGTAAAAATTAATATATTGATATTTCCCCCTCTCTTGGTTATATATTTCAATTCAGACAAATAAGAGAATGAAATCATTAATTTTAAAATATTAAAAGAGTTATAATTCATCATTAACTTTAAGACTAAGACATTGAGAGGTCAGCGCGACCGCCTTACAAGCAGTTACCCGGCTTGCGGGTTCGCGTCCCGGCCGATACTATGACACTTGAAAAAAAAAAAGTTTGGAAAAAATAAAAAAAATACGATTAATTGATTTATTAAGGCAGTTTTAAATGTTAAATTTCTGTCATGAACTTTCCATATTCAATTGTACTAATTACGTAAATATGTAAATGTAAAAGCTGTTACATTGTTTATATTTTGTTGTTGTATTAAATACATTTATTAATGTAGTCAAATATAGTTTCTAACAAATTTTCTTCTCTGATAAACAAGTATGTTATTTTAATATTTATTATCAGAATAAAAATGTGGAATGATAATGATTAGAAACTATAACTGTATTTTTCAGTCTGATTAGTATCCATGGCTATTAATACAATAAAATAACATTTCTTAATAGTCACTCCACCATGTACTTGATCACTTCTGGTCATTATTGATGAACAGATAATCATTTCCCATAGACAAGAATACTATCTTTGTGGGTGATATATATATATTGAATATGTATGTATGTTGATATGCTTTACAAAGTATATGATTATGTTTTCTTTAATGTTTTCAGTTTTCTATTTAGCTTTATATATTTACCATGCTGGGAACCATAATCATAGCTCTTTTATTAATTCAAGAATGCATGCTGAATGAAGTATGACAATTATAATTATGTTGCACTGCTCAGTAAATATATTAAATTGAATGGAAAATCAAAAACCTCAAAGAAAGCATAAATTTACATAAGCATATGAATATATATGCAAAATTTATTATTTATAATAAATGAAGCTTAAAACAAAATTATGTATATATATACCTTGTTGTGTTTATATAACTTAGAATAAATGCAAACAGAAGTACAGTTTAATATTAATTATTAAGCTTATATACAACAATACTTACATATAGCGCAACTGGTATTACGTTTCACTGACACTTTCAGCTATACCATGGCAACTTACTTCATATCAGGTTTAATATTTTAGCAGAATGCCTAACACTTTCAATATTTGGCTAACTTGCCTTGCATTAGGTTTAAATACTAGCAGCTTCCAGTTCTAGCATAAACTTGCTATACTTCCTTAATAATATAGATGACAATGTGAATACTGCTGTTCAGCTCTGACAGTTATTTGCTGCTGTCTGACTTGACCACCAAAAAACCGCCATTTTATAGTTAGGTCACCTTCTTTATTAAAAGCTTGTTCATTTAGTGAACATCACTTATTGATTTATTTCAGTCATTGGTTAATTTGTTTGTTCATAATTTGAAACATAACATATATAATTGATGTATGCATGGTGAAATATTTGAAACAATGTAAAGAGATGCCATCTTTAATAATTGTACATGAAACTTATTTCTATAATTTCCAATAATACAACAAATTTGAAAAATTACTCTGCAAATTTCATACATTTCAGAAAATCATCAGCTGTCTTGAATTAATGACAACTATCATTGCAAGCATATTGATAACCTCTTTTATATTAATAAAAAAATTTATTTGATGATAAAGTGAAAATATTTAAATTTTTTATGTGGTGCGGCAACCAAATAATGAACTCTAACTTATAGTAATTAGAGCTAACATCTCTTCAGATTTGACAGAAATATTTTAATTGGCTTTATTTATTATATATTTCTTGCATGGGTTATCAATTTAATGTCAGTTAATAAAATGAATTCTTAATTTTTCCTTGGGTAATGTTTAAGTTATCTTGGAAGAGGCTAATTTATTCATATTGCAGCATTGAATGTTTTTTCTTTGACATTATGTCACTTGATTCATCAGGACATAGTTATATATGAATTGAAGATTGAAATCATTGAAGACAGCTGTTGATGAATGTTTTTAAATGCATATATGTTGCACAATAATTTGTTAATTTCTTTACATGGTATGGCAATCAATAATACATATTACATGCACTATGATTTTCATTGAAAAAAAAATCTTCTTATTTGTTTTATATATGCACATAAACACCAATACACTAATACACATATATAATAAAACAGTAATACTGGTGACATCTGCACACTTTCCATTATACCAAAATAAAAAGTATAGCCTTTTGGAATAATTACCAACCTAATAATATTTACTGTAAATACTGCTCAGGATGGAAGTTATGTCATAAACTAACTATAGATATCAATTCTTTTTTTTGGTATATCAAAAGTTGTAGAGTTATTTTTTTTTAACAGTGATGAAACACTTTTAAAATTTATTTTAGATTTCAATAAATTATTTATTTTAAAGCTTTGTATATAATACGGAGTTTAATATCAACATTAGATTGCTCATATATTTATGCATAGAAATCAAATCATCTCAATCCTCATGCTTTAAGAAAATGATATAATTAAGCCAGAAAATTCAAAGACTTCAGCTAGCTATGTATTGATATTTATCTGATGTAGATTTGGCAGTTGTTGTGGGATAATTTTCTGATATGATTCATATGCACATACACCTATACAATATATATATATAAGGACTTGAACTCAGACTTTTAAGCTCCACGCAGTTATCCACTACATTTTACAAAACGATTATTCATGACCACATACATGTGAAAAGACAAATGATATCCAATATATGTATTTCATGCTGAACGAGCACTTATCAGTTGGTCCAGATCCCCATCTCCCATGCACATATACAATAAGTGCTCAGTTTATATTAAGATAACAAATATTCAAACTTTAATGAGCAAGCTTCAATCTTTTCTACCCTAGATGGCTGAAGATGTAGAGGGTGGAAAAGATTGAAGCTTATCCATTTAAGTTTGAAGATAATATAAACTGAGAACTGATTGTATATATGTGTGAAGATGGTGATCTGGACCAACTGATGAGTGCTATCTCAGCACAAAATACATATATTGGAGATTATTTGTCTTTTTCGCATGTAGGCGATCATGTGTAAAAGTTGTATAGCTGTGTGGAGCTTGAAAATCTGAGTTCAAGTCCTTTTATTTAAATTAAGTGTAGTATAGACAACATACATGTATTTATATATATATAGCCAAATGTACATAATACTCAAGATTATTTTTTGAAGTGACTGTTCCTATATACAATTAATCTGTCTTTTAGGCACTTTTTATTGTGCTCTATATAATTACTAGAAGTTTATAATGAATAACTATATGTCATATATATCTTGATTGATTGAATACTTGTTCTTCTAACTGAAGTTGTTCATGAAAAATCTTTAAATAACTATAGGGTATAGTAAGAGATGACTTTTTTTATTATTGCATACATTATTGGATGCTTATCTAGATGACAGATTAATTACATAAGGAACAATCATCTCAAAAAAATAATCTCGAGTGTTACATATACATTAATTTATATAATTATAGAAATAATAATAATAAAAATATCTTTTTGCTATTGAACATACTGCACTAATAAAAATAGTAGATGATATCCAAGACAAAATATTAGTGTAATACTAAAAATAATCTATTATTAGCTACATAGAAATTCTTGTATACTATATAAATATTTTTAAATGCAAAATGTTTAAATGACAACTTATTGTTGATATTTCATTGTTTCATTTAAGCATATGTATCTATTTATATGAGAGAACAATGATCATTATCCAAATACTTACAGTTCTTCATTACAGTGCTTCAGTCGAGGCATACGATAACCATTGGTTACAGCACCTTTGACTTCATATCCATTTTTCAAATTACTATAAGGAACACCACCTGTTATAAAAGTAATCAATATTTAACATATTAACTATACTAATGATCAGACTAAAATTGTCTACAAATACACACACTGGGGCCATATTTGAAGACTGTTACACCCATTCTATAACTGCTAGAAGAATACCTGTTGTGAATATATTTTATTTATACTAAAAATAAAACATTTAGGCACTACATAAAATTAACTGGAATATTCCAAGAGAAGATTTTAAATGCTCTCAGCACATGATTCCCCAGCTAGCTGAAATAACAAGAAATTTTCCTGACATAGGCTATCAGATAATGCATATTTAAACACACAACAATATAATCGACAAATTTCTTTAACTAAATGTTATATCCTCAGACATGGAAAAAAATAATTTAGGCTAAATTAACAATTAAAATAACATATTTATTTACAATTAACATTATAACAATAATAAGAATAAAAATGAAATGAAATTAAACTAATTACAAAGTTATTCAATAGAGATCAATTTAAATTAAGAAGTAAGAGTTTAATCATTTCTAATTTTAAAAAAGGTTTATAAAGTGAATGAAATCTTATTTCTGTATGTCATTTAAGTTTAGATTTTGAATTATTTTTTTGTGTTAACCTATGTTTTGCTATAGCTTTTCTGAAGTGATCATCTATATCTTCTTGACAGTTTGTAGAATTTGTGGATAGTTTTCTTGAACAGGTTTTTCAGTTTCTTTAGCAGCTGGTACCTTTTTCTTTCTGGGGCAATATGTATCTTCATTACCTTGTTTAGCAGAATTTTTCAATAATGATGGGCAAAGATCTCAGCAATGGCATGCGAATAAATTTTGTCACATCTCAGACTATCAGATGTATAAGAACTGAATCTAGCATGATATGGTGATGTTAGGATTTCCACACAAATGATTATACATTGCTGGAGAACAAAACTAGGCATTCATGATGTAAGAGATTACACAACAAAATTTAACAGCAGCAGGATAGCCTAAAAAATTTCAAACTGTTGAATAATTTCATAACTTGGCTAAATAATTTTTTTAAACAACAACAAAAATAATAATAATGAAGTAATAATAATTTATTACTTATATTACTTGACAAACTATTATCTGAGATTACCTACATCATTAATCAGTTTTAATCTTTTCTAATTAATTAATTTTTTTTAAAATTATAATATTAATTTTAGCATTAATTATTTAATCAATTGATTGACTTTTTAATTACAGTAAAAACAACATAATTCTTTCTTGATTAGATAATTTATAAAATTAATTTTAATCTTTAATTAGATTGTAATTTACAAAATTAAATAATTTTAGACAATAATTCTGTATGATTATTTATATTTCAATTTATTTGTTCCTTTATTTTTCCTTAAAATTAATTAGTTTCTGATTATTTCACAAAGTAAATTTTATAATTTTTAAGTTACCTTTATATATTTTGTTTTCTTTTATTTTCATTATACTTCATAACATTTTGGAATTTTTAAATTTATTTAAATAATAGATAAGCCATTCCTTCTTAATAGTAAATTTAACTAAAATTCTTAAACTACATTTTACTTTAATTATAATTTGAACAGAGTTTTATTTTTCATTTTGTTTACTTCCTAACTGGCCTTTTGTTCTATTCTAAAATCTCTCTATTCCATTTATTAAACCATGAAGCACTTTTTTAATAAAAAAATATTATTTTGAATATCCTTAACATACCATTTAAACATTTCATGTACCACATATATTTACTGTGAGGGTAGCTCAAGTTTGCACCCACAACAAACCTTATCTATCTAAAAGAATAGATTGTTTTTTTTAATTAGCATGTAAAGATCAAATAAAGATAAGTTTTGCTAGAACACCTTTGGAGAAAATAAATGTTTTTATATTTGTAACAGTGTACTAACTACATATTAAGCACTGGGAATGATGGGAAATTTACAGTAAAACACACATATATTAGTAATAAGATTTTACTGTTTAAGAAAATATCAATCTTGATAAAAAAAGCATACTAATTTATATATACATTGATAATTGTATTGTGGTGATTATATTAAAGAGACAATGACTTAAATGAAAAATAATCATAGCAATAGAAAATAAATCAAGTATTGTAATATCTGAATATAAGAAAGATAATAATAATAATATTGCAAATTTATTTTATAATTTGTTTTATTTTTTTTAAAATGAATCTATAAAATAAAAATATTTTAAAAATACAACAATAGGAATGCTGGTATAAAAAGGAATACAATTAAAAATCATTCTTCTTTCTTATTCTGCATTTGACATGAAAAATCATCGTATTGAAGCAATTATTATTTTAATATTTTTCTGCAAAATGGACATTTTTTAAAGCAGCATCTCAAAAAATATTAATGTTTTTCTAGTTATTTGCCAGTCAGAAAAAGTGTAAAGGAAATGAATGGAACATTCTTATTCTAATCCAATAACCAGATAAGTTAAAATAATTAATCAATTTAAATTTAAAAAAAATATTATGATTTTTGTTTAAAAGAAACTAAATAAAAAATTAGAATAGTTTATTTAATTTAAAGTTTATAAATTTATATAGTCAATATTACAAATAGTAAAGAGCTTTATTCTGTCTATAAATATATTTTTATTAAATGCAAACTGCATATATATATAAACCTACGTATATAGTTAAAATATGGGATATGTTGGTTAGAATGATTGATTGTCTTCAGGTGGAGCATTTTTATCGACTATGGCCATGTGAAAATTAATATTTAACTATCTAAAATTTAAGTGCCTGATAATCTGGATCCACACAAGATGAAAATCTACATGAGGAGTAACCCAAGACTACCTACTGCCAACTTAAATAAATTCAGAATGTGCTATATAGGATCAATCAGGAGTTTTCAGTATCTATAATGAAAAAAATGCATAAACTATACAAACTTTTTATGTAAGGAGAACTCTGAAAAATAGTGATGCCTGATCATATCGATTCATAGATATTGTAAAATTATGTTTTATTTTCTGTTGTATAGATTTGTATTTTTATTTTTATTTATTATCTCAATCTTATATTTGGGAAGTACTACATATAATTCAACATGGAACAGTTCATCATAAGAAAATATCAAGAGAGTAAGAGGGGGGGGGTTTGAAAAGCCTTTTTTCATTTTGTTTTTAATAAAATCTAGGTTACTGTCTGCCAAAATACTTGATTTTCAGCTATGAACATAAAATTAAGTGCTCCAATAGAATACTTAAATGGTAAGAGTTTTCTCATTTTTTAAAGTCACTGAAATAAACAATGCCATAACATGACATGACTTATTTGTAGTTTATAGTAAATGTTTTACTAACAGTATCCTTAAGATCTTTATAATGAGTGAATGATTAATGTTTTTCAAATTAATATTCTTTATAATTTTCTGTTCTATCATATCATGTTTTATTATTGTACTTTTCTATACTTAAAATTGCATACTACATCTGAAGTTGCATTTAAATTTTCATTGAGTTAGCAATATCACTTTTAATTAATAATTTTTTTATTATCTTGAATATATAGATGTCTATATTATTGGTGTCTATCATGGGAAGGGTGAAGTAAAAAATGATAGATACTCATCATAGACATAAAAGCTGTAAGCACATAGGGATATATCCAAATAATTTATTTGCACTTGTATTTTTCTTGTTTGAAAATTTTTTTCTTTTCTACATTGATTGAGAATTTATTTTATGTTTAAATATCTTTTCTTGTTTTGTAAATAAATATATTATGAAGTTTTGTTAATTGACAAGGTCTCTGTAGTTTTGTTGATCCAGCATTTACATTCAATCCAGCATTTACATTCAATCCATCATTTACATTCCATCCTATAACCAATATTTTATACATGCACATACATACATTATTGTTTGATAAGCATGTGAGAAAATGTTAAATAAAGGTTATTTCTTTCTAATAGATAGGATTAATTATTTTAGTTGTTGATTAACAGTTTGCATAGGTACATTCCTGTTAAGAGAGTCGAATGTAAATTCTTCCTGAGTTTGAATATCTGAGGCAATGGTTCTGTGGTGAGATGTTAGATGAACTGATTTAGATTACATGTAGATTTAATGAATAATGCTTAGGATAGTCTATTAAAGATGGATGTAATCATGAGTCAGGTACTTCATCATGTTATCTTTAGCATCCTACATGAAGACCCTCGGTCCATCAATAGTTAGATGTGATCTTGCTCTCTGTCCTGTATATGTGGATGGACTGGACTGTTACATTTGGCACTATCAACTGTAGGACCTGAAAGATAGGTGTACCAGCACTTTTAGATTTGATGTAAGTTAATTATATATTGTAGTCAAACCAACTGATTGTTGAAGTTGATAGAGGTATCCAAGTGTATTTGTGGACAGGCATATCCGGGTATATTTTACCAACCATTACATTACATATGTTACATTGCCCTCTCCCAATTTAGGAGTACAATATGACAATTCCTTTTCTTAGGCATTGACCGATTTTAATTCTAATATTTTTTTAAACAAAATTATAATTAAATAAATTTCATGATGAATGAGATTTAAATGAGTAAGAGATTTAAGAGAGGCATCCAACTTAATGACTTTACATATCACACTCAGATCGATTCTGTGTTAATTAAACCACATTTAATTTATTGTGGAACAGCATAAGTTCAATTTTTATGCATTACAGATACCCTGGACTTTGAAAAATCATCTGCAAATGATAGGACTGTTTCTACAGCACATTCAGTTTGTGATTTTTTTTATTAATTGGCTGACAATTTCTCTTTCAGCTATATCTTTACTGAGCCAGGACATTCCTCTTCCTATGCAGCATGACCATCATAATAGGGGTTTCACATACAAACCTATCTGCAGATCAATGTTTTCACAAAGAAAAAGCTTAATCAAACACAATATACAATCTAAAATTCTATATTAACTTACATACACACACATATTTCAATTTATTCTCCTTACTCATCATCACTCAACATGTACTATAACAAATGGTAATATTATTATTTTTCATTTATGTCTTATATTTATATCGTTACATTATTATTTCTTTCATTTATTTTTCAATTTTAAATGCTTTCATTTAAATTTTTTTATTTAGTCACACTCCAATGTGTCAAAAGCACAGACTTATGAGCTGGGTTACTCAAAATTTTGGTTGACATAATTCAGGGATTAAAATTATTTTTTCTTTCAAATTTTTTTCTATTTACTATTTATCGAGAATTATTAATTATACAATTTCTCTTGAGGTATCCAACTTTTATTATTTATTTATTTTATTTTTCTAATTCAGATGCTAAAAAATTCTTTTATTGACATTTATTATTAAAAAATCATTCTAAATTTAATCATATTTTCTTGAACACTATCCAGGGTCATTATTCATAAGGTCAAACCTGCTAGACCATCTGTTTATTAGACTATTTTTTAATTGATGGTTCATTATCTTTTTGGTTTCTAATTAATTTCAGAGGCTGGGTGCTGTATGTTCCCTTATCTATATTTTCTTTAGTCAATATAAAGATGTTTTTGTCATTTTGACCAACTATATTATAGAAACCCTCATAAATTTTCTGGATTTTTTAATAAACATTTTTCCAAGCTATCAATGCTTTGGTGAGAATTGCAACTCCTTATCCAAAAATACACATATTTTTAGAAACTGATTGACTATTGCAGGGCTATTATTCTATATGTATGTGGTTACATTCATCTGCTCATGATTATTAAAATTTATATTGTTTTTTTTTTTTTGGTTTGTTTCACCAATTTCTCTAAGTCTCTCACTTTGCCTACTGTTATTACAATCTATTTTATCAGCTAAACTATTAATTTCTGCCTTAATGTTTTCAATTATCTTTTCATTTTCTGTTTTATTCTCTGCTGCCATTTGTGGTAACAGCGTTATTTTTTTATCCTTGTTCTAATTTAATTTTTTTTCCAATTTTTTGATATGCTATATCAATTTGATTTTTTAATTAATTTATACTACCACTTATTTCTTTCATAATTTCTTTTGTTTTTTCATAGTCTGATTTAATATGATGCTCTAATTTTTCAAGCATTTGAGTTTGGGTTTTCTAATTTTGTTTGTTTTGTTATTTTCCTTTTTAAGCTCTATGGCTGGCTTATCATTTTTGGTTTTCAAGCTCTTTGGCTGTCACTTTATTTTGGTTTTAAATTTCTTCAAACATTTTAGTCATCATTATTATGATGCCATTGTTTTTTTGTTTATTCAAAACGTTTTATTTTTCAGTTTTATTTGTTGTTGTGAAACCTTTGTTAATTCTTTATCTTGAGCTTCCATTTTGGCTCTTGTTTTCATAACTATTTATACTCTTTCATTTTATTATTTTAAAATGATAACAGTTACTTTTTTTTTTCAATATCACTATTCTTTTACTAACTTTTCTTTAAACTAATCTATTATTTTTTTATTTTTTCCCTATTTAATTAGTGTGTTCTTCCAATATTTCACACCACAATCCTTTCTAACATTACCTGCCTGCTTATTTCTGATTTTTATTTTGCTGTTTTGCACCATCTACATTTATAAATCTTTCCATAATAACTTATTTTTCTTTGTCTACCTATGTATTTTTAAAACTTTAATTATATTACTTATCTTTTCTTTTTACTGTATGCAGACATATGCACACACACAGACACACACACACACATACACACACACACACATATATATATATATATTCAATTATTGTATAAAGTTATTATTTTATTGTTGGCTATTTTCTCCACTGCATTTTCCACCAAATTATTATTTTTAACTTTATCTGAGAGCTGAGGTCATTTTCGGATAGCAATTAGGCAATTGCTCATTCAAACACTCACTAGAATGGAATTTTCAAGCACACAGATAGTGATGATTATTTATTTTTAAATATAATTTATTTTAATAAACTTAAAACTGCACCATTATCTAAGCAAAGGAAAATTATAGTCAATATTTTACATATTAACTATATTAATGATCAGTTCAAGATTGTCTAAAAATACATGACCACATTTCAAGAGGGTTACACCCATTCTATAGCTGCTACTAAAAATATCTCTCCTGTGAATATTTTTTATTTATAGTGAGAACTAAACAAAACCCTCAAGTGCCATCCACAATTAATTTGCATATTCCAAAAGATATTAAATGCTCCCAGTGTTTGATTCCACACAGCTAATTTAAATAAATAAAAAACTTTCCTGATTTAGGCTATCAGATAATCATATTTAAACACATAACAATATACTTGACAAATTTGTTTAACTAAATGTTATATGTTGAGACACACACAGATAATTTAGGCCAAATTAACAATTAAAATAATATTATTATTTACAAATACCATTATATCAATAAGAATAAAATAAAATTAAACCAATTACAAAGTTATTTAGTATAGACCGATTTAAATTGGGTATACCAATATAATCATTTCTAATTTTAAACAAAGTTTATAAAGAGAATGAAATGTTACCCCTTAACTCTAGACTTTGAATTATTTTCTTATAAGGAAGAAATGATTAATTTCCTTACCTCAGTAGATTATGAGCATTGTACCCTGAAACTATTGGAAATGACACAGAGTCCCAAGAAAGTTAATGTCCAGATGGGATACAAAAGGAACAACTTAAGGAGTAGGAATGAAGCCATGAACCTGATCAGGAAGTCACCCCAATGCACAACAATGGTAAAAGACCAGAGGCTCAGTACATATAAGAAAGGTGAGGACCTAGAGGGAAAAATCTGGATGAAAAACATACCACCAGCTGTTCTGACTCTTTAGAAATGATAATCCTTGAGGGAGAAAACTCACTAATTAGGATGGATGCTAATTTATTCTTGACATTGAAAGTGAGAGTAAATTGCAGAATCACACAAGCATTAGTGGACTCTGGGAGCCAAGTGTCTATCATATCTAGTTAGTGGATACAAAAACTCAGCAAGCAAGGATGAGCACACATACAATTCCCAACACATCCTATTATGTAATGATGGCAAATGGGAGAAAGGCAATAAGTGAAAAATATCAGATCTGGTTAAAAATCAAATTTAATCAAAAGACAATTGGTTATACCTTTCTGATTGTTCCAGGATTGATCTATGACATAGTGTTGGGGTGCAACTTTTTGACCTGACACAGTGGGGTCATTGATTACCCTAGGGGATATAATACTTGCAAAATGAGCCTTTCTGATTTGAAATCCTAATGTCACTAACCACTGAAACAGTTAGTTGCTTCATCCAACCCATAGAACCAGAAATCATCACCATTAAAGTCCAAGAATCGGCACTTAAGGAATCTGGAAACCAACTCATGACAAAGAAGGTTTTGGGAGAACTATGTGCAAGTTTTTTCTAATGTCCCAGGAAAAATATGGGGATATATGCACTGGATACGTGTAAATGAAGTATCATATGCATAAGCAAATACCTACCTGATTCCATTCAAATAACGAATTGGAGGTTGAATAGCAGATTAACTAAATGATAGAGTGGAATATCATCAAGCATTGCCCATCATTCTATAACAACCTTTTGGTGGTCATCAAAAAGAAGAATGGATATCTGCATTTGTGTCTAGATGATACCTAAGAGAAATGTGCCACTTTCCAAACAAAACATTTTGTCAATCTTACAGGAAAAACCTTTTCAATGTTGGATCTTAGCACCAGTTATTGGAAAATGGTCCTGAATCCATGTAACTGAAAATACACAGCCTTCAGATAAAGCAGACAAACCCATGTTATTAAGAGGGTCCCATTTGGACACATCTATATTGGAGCTGAGCTTATGAGATACCTGAGATGAATACTCTCTGAGGATAAGCAGAGGCACATGGTCTGCTATGTGGACAATATCATCATCACATCTTCAGACTTTACACAACACAAAATATCTAACAAAGTTCTTCCAAGAATGTGCCTGGAAGAACATTATGATCAACTTAGAAAACAACCCATTTGCAATGAGGAAGATCATGTTTGGTCACATTATAACATGGTATTGAAGTTTACACAGATAAGGTAAAGTCCATCATGAAGTTTCCTAAACCAATGACTCAGAAGCACATCAGATCCTTTCTAGGCCTCTGTAACTTCTACCACAAGTTGTACCACATGTTCATCCCAAAGACAATTAATCTGGTAGACTTATTGTGAAAGAGAAGAAATGGGAATGGACATACATCCATGATCAAGATCTAAGGGCCATCAGAACTAAGTTCATCCATATCATTATACTTAACCATTGTGATTTAGAGTGCCAATTTTACATACAGACAGTAGCAGGAAAGGGTTGGGCATGGTGTTATTTCAAGTGGGCCACATGGAACACCAAGTGCTATATTTTAGCAGTCGAACTGTAAAAGGATCAAAAGTCAACTATACAACCACGATTAGGAGATGCTCACCATTGTATGGGTCTGTCAAAAATTCAAACAATTCCTCCTGGGAACAGAATTTATCATCGTCATGGGCCACAGATGCCTGAAATTTTTGAACAAGAACTTTTTGACAAAATGATCAGTTAATTATGTGGAGCCTGACTTTGCAAAAATTCTGCCAAAAAGTAATGTATTGGCTTGGACTAGAGAACATGGTTGATGATATATTGAGCTGGCACCAAATACCAATAGAACAACAAAACTCCAGAGGTATGTTATAAAGCCCTCAGAATCATGGTAACCACCAAGAACACTGATATGGATTTGAAACTAAAAAACCTCCAATATTAGCAAAATAGGAAACCCCACATGTGTCCATCTTCTGAAAGCTTCAGTCAGATCAACTATGGAACCACCTCCAAGGAGGCATCAGATGGAAATCACACTACTGGCTTAGAGATAAAATTTTACAATGTTAAGACCAAGAGCAGGGACAAATCCTGGAAGATAGTAACCCATCATAAATTAAGGGTCTGGTTAATACATCATGTACATGGGCCAATAAAAACAAGTGGATATCAGGCAGCAATTCTACTGGCCAGGCATATATATAGATACAATATGTATTAAGACAATATGATATATGCACTCAATGCAAATTTCCTAATAGATTGTATGCCAGTGCTATTCAACCTGTATTGGTTGCTAAATCTAATGAACTATTGGGCATTTATCACTATGGCCCATTGCCAATATTTCAAAGTTTTCAATAACTCCTCCTAATATACAGTGTTTTCTCAAAGTATATTTAAGCTTAGCATCATATGGGCACTTCCACACAAACAATTCCCAGAAGTGGGAAAGTGTACCCTCCTACATTTTGACCATGGGATGGCATTCATGTTGAAAGAATAAAAAGATTGGATATCAAGATAAGAATTAACCCATTGGTTCACCCCCACAAAAAACCCACAATCCAACCTGTGTAAATGGATCATGTGAGAGATAAACAGGCTTTTTTGTACCAACCATGCTATGAATCATTATGGCTGGGTGGACAAGAGTAAAGAAATAGTTAACTGTAGGAATCACATACTAAACAATTCAGTGGGATTCACATCAAACCAACTCCACCACAGAAACCCATGTCTAAAAATATTTGCCAACTCCTTTACTGTATGATGAGAACCCCATTAATCTGATCAAAGATCAAGAAGATGCCAGGCTGCACCTAACCTGTATGGCAAAGACCCATATACAAAAGGGACATATCCCATGTCACAAATTTCAAGAAGATGCAAGGTATGGTTAATGAACTCTAAACCTAACAATTTGGATAGAAAGGACTTTCAGAAGTTCATTCCAATCTATCATGGACTGTTCCACATCCACTGGAAATGTGGAGAAAATGCCTTCTTGTTGGAAGGAGCTGATGGAGTTAAGAGAACATTCACTATGTGACAGTTGAAATTATATGAGCCCCAGATTAAAATAAACAGAAAAATTCATAAATTAACCTGACTAAAGAGGTTCAACCATGCTAGGTGATTACAGTAATATGAAAGTGAAGAAGGAGTGAATTTTTTTTTAGAACAGTCAGGATATATATATACATATATATATATTGTTGATGCCTTTGCTCAAGATATCAGTAATAATTCAAAGTAGAGAAAGGTTCAAGAACTGAGTAGACAATGTCAATCAGACACTTTATCTTCTAGATGTTGGTCCCATTCCAAATCTGGTTGTTCTTTTATTACTGAAACATGAAATAGACAATTTATATATATATATATATATATATATATCTATATATATATATATATATATATATATATATATATATATAGTCTGCAAATAATATTTTAAACTTCTCTTAAGAGTTTTATATCCTGAAATATACATATATCAAGATTTTAATATTCTTAATGAAGTTATGATGAATAACTTGATATAAGATATGAGTACTTACATATCAGACCTGCACTAGATTAGATCTGCTATGCCTTTTAACCTTTATATCAATTCACTGATAAATTTCTAATCTTATGATGTGACCAAAGAATCTTGTATAAAGTTAAAATGATAAATTCATCAAAATAGACCATGTTTGCATGATATTTTCACAAGATTTACAAAGTTATATGTGACAATAATTGCACCAGACTAAATCTACCAATAATAAAAATATTAATTTCTAACAATACTATAAATATGAATTTCACACAAAACTAAATCTGAAAAAGTTTTATGCAATTTCCAAATGTTTCTTTAAAAATGGACAAAACAATCACTAAATTACAAAACATTTACAATATATATGTAGCATTTACTGTTTAATATATAACAGGAATTGTCACAATGAAACAATCCTTTCATCTGTTCTACGTTATTTTAGGTGGATAAAATTTTGTTTCAAAATGGAGACTAAAGGTAAAATTTTTCATTTTTCCCCAAAATGAAGACTTACTTAATATGTGATTGTGCAATATAACCCATGCATAAAATCTTAACCAAAAATGTTAATAACTTTTCAAAACAAACAAAAAAAAATTAAATTACTATGTAATACTAAGCATTTTATACACAATTAATGAAGCTATACATAACAATTGATAAGTTATGCACTTTTAGGAATTCTATGTTTCCATATTCATAGCTCTTTACACTAGTAGTCAGTGAATACCACAGTAATATATGCAAATTTATTCAATAATGTTTAAATGGCCCACTTTTTAAAGGTAGTGAAGTTGGTGTCTCTTCAGTTGATTGCGTTGGGATTATCTGCGATAAAACAAGACACTTCCATTTTGCATTTTACATTGTTGTGCTCTGTGCACACTATCTCAGTTGAAGCTGGTTGGAATGTATGGCCAGTGATCCTTTCATGCTCTACAAATATTGAGCTGACTTCAATCTTAGTTCACACTCTTTGTTACATGTATCAGTGTTACAATACCCTAGTGGCAATATTTGCTCTAGTTTCACTGTAGTATGCTGCTTGGCACCCTCATTGGGGACCAAGTCATTTTGTAAATGATATGGGGGTTAGTTCAGGTGTAATTTATGTCCTTTGCATTGTTGATTAATTTATTGGTAGTTGGTGGCAAATGAAAGCCTACTTCAAAGTCATTGGAAAGTTTTTTGACTAAAGGTTTAGCTATGGAATATATGTATGGTTGCAGAATCAGTGGTTTATTTTCTAGAACTGGGTTGAATCTAAGCTTGTGATAAAATTGTTTAACCTTTCTATTGATAAGTCAACTTTTGTATCCCCCTTCTTCAGGTCTGCCACTAATTGCATCAAATTATCCTTTTTGTCAACCTCAAATTTTTACATAAATGGTGATTTTCTAAAACAAAATGAAGACAAATCTGCCATCTTGTAGGCCTTGGGTGCATTTAAGCTAGGATGGATATGGCCTCTTATTTCTGGTAGTTTAAATATTCTATAGTCAAGTTGTGGTTGGTTTCTTTGAATTTGAATATCAAGATATTTGACCTCCGCTTTTCATCTTTCCATGTAAAGTTCAAGATTAATTTTGTAACAATATGGAGGTCATTGTGAATATTACAATTTCTTCAATGTGGTGGACTAATATTTTTGATGTCCAGTATGATTCACATGAAAATGATCAGTAATCAGCAGCTCATAATTCAGCAGTTTTATAGGCTTTCCAATAGTCTGAATAAATCATCAATTCTTCTTCCACATTTTATATGATGGCTTCAATCAGAGTTTCTACTGTTTTACCATGACTTCTTATAGTGAAACACTCATCAGTCTCCTGTTCTAGAAGAATTCGTCTATCTTCATTTTTTTTGTAAAGCCTCTTTTCAATTTCAAGAATTTTGTTAGGGTCTCCATTTTTACATTTTTCTCTGCTAAACCAAGCTTTGTTTCTCCTCATTTTATTGATGTTAAGTTGTGAGCCCAATTGCAAATAAATTGGATCACCCTAAAATTGGAATTCTGGAACCTTTCAATCACATTCCCTTGCAAAGGCCACTTTTATTATTACATTCTTAAATGTTACAACATTACTGCTTATCCAAAGAATTGATGTACTCATTCACATTGATCTCAGTAATGAGTAAAACATTTTGTATTGTTTAAAAAAATCGTAGTATTAATCAAAAAGTAAAAAAAAAGGAAATCAGCACTGAAGTAAAAAACACTTTGAGAAGAACTTGTCCAAATGAAATCTAGACAATAAATGAATAAATAGATGAGATCACAAGGTTTATTTGATGAAATTGCAAGGTTAGACATTTATCACAAATATGAAAAGGTGTACCATCTCTCTCACATTGCAGAACTAATATGTAAGTCTTAATGAAAAACTAATAAAACAAAAAACTGTTAGGGAAAACAATATTAACAAGTAATAAAGAAAAAGAATTTTAACAAGCAATATCTCTAACTTTCAAAATGTCTCAATGTTTTTTTTTTAAAACAGAAGATTATCAATTGTTTTTAAATACTAACAGACTTTAACTTGGCCTAAATTAGAATAAGATATTTTAATTAAATTTTTAAGTGAGAGAAAATAATATATGAAGAAAGGAATATACATATTTTTAACACTGATTCACTTTTAGGAAATGAATATTTTGAATTCTGTAAACTGCAACAAAAATTATTAATATTAATGAATTTAAACAGGCTTTAGCCTGTACTCAATGTGCTTTAAAATTCACAATAATCAAGCATATTTTGCCAATAGAGAGAACTTTCCAAAATCAAGATGCTTCAGATTTGTTTATATAAGTGGACATTTAGGTTAAAGATAGGATGGCTGCTCTTATATTTATAGAAGTTGCTATCTTGTGTTGTGGTTTGGAAATTTCCTCTACGGAAAAATATGCTTGATTATTGTGAATTCTAAAGCACATTGAGTACAGGCTAAAGCCTCTTTAAACTATTTACATATCCTTTCTATGCACTCAATAAATTAATTACTACTCTTTAATATTAATAAAATTGTAAATAGTATTTTAAAAGAACACCAATCTCAAAAATATAGAACAACATTTTGCAAATGTAAAAAGTAGTTTTCAATCAATATGAAGAAAAGATGTTAGTATAACTTTTTGAGGAACTACTGAATAGAATGATGGACTTTACACAGAAGCTAAAGCCTATTAGTTCCTATTTTTATGATTATTTTTTATAAATAAGAAAATGTGATATATATTTATATATAGGATTAATGAAGAAATCTATGAAATAGAAGATGTCAATGTCTGAAGGATAACAATATATTAGATAATTGAAAAAAATGCAGTAGTGATATTGATTTTTAAGAAAAAAAGGTATTAGAAAATACAAATTTATTAATTTTCTATTAGTTTTATACATTCTTCTAAGATTTTAGCAAGTAATGCATAAAAAATAAGCTAGATTTGAAGATAAATTGTAGAACAATACATAATATCAAAGTATTTAGAAAAGAAAATATCAAATAATATGAGATACCAATTCATCTTAGGCTTGTAGATTATAAAAAAGACATTTGATTCTACAGGCATTTTAGTGTAACAAAGCTTTGGAACATAATACATACATCTGGAATATCATCAAATTTGGAAATATATTTCTTAATTCATAATAGTAAATGCTGATAAGATTAATGTCAATGTTAGTAGATAATTCAATTTTTATACTGCAGATTTATGAATAATTTAAAGATTATAAATAAAGAGAATACAAAATAAATGACTACTTAATTTCACCTACATTTTGTAGATGATGAGATTGTCTTTGAAAATAATGCTTTGGAGTTTCAGGAAATGTTCCCAGTAGCTCTCAGATAAAAATAAAGACATAAAATTAAGCACAAAAAATACTCAAGTAGTTTTCAATGATTTCAAAAAATAAGATAAATATTTGAGTGATAAGTTAGAAATTGAAAAGTATATCTATTGTTTCATATTATTAATACAAAATGAAATTAAAAATAGTATAATTAATCATATAATTAATCTTGGATGCAATACTTTCAGTAGAAATCATTTAATATTAAAAAATATATATTTACACACTGTGTGTGTGCTTGAATAAAAAGATTTTAATTTTCTTTTTTAATGTTTAGTTATAGATATGAACTTGGACACTTAATGAAAAGATTATACCAAGATATAATACCACATAAATTTTGATGTGATATGTGTTTGGCATGACCAAAAGAGTTCCAAATGCAAAATACATATTATTTTTAAAACAAACAAGCATCATTGATATCATGGTAAGATGGAATTGAAATAAACATGTTGTTAGAATAAATGGTAGTAATTAAGAACTAAAATCATAAATGAAACCTCAAAACAGAAAAATAACATGCAAAAAGTATGATTGTGATTAGAAATTTTTTGAAACCACATGAAATACAGAAATTAAAAATGTGAGAAAATGAATTAAACTCTTACAAAAATGTTATTCTGGATGGTTTCATAAGGGTGGAATAATGTTCAAGGTTAAATGGGTTTATAAGCAATCATTAGAATCAGCCAACACTTAGACAATCCCAATATCAATAACAATCAATAATTTCAATCTGTTGTTAAGGCAACCTTTTTTAAACAACTTATTAAAAGGGGGTGGCCTTGAATGCAGATAGAAATTGTTGTTATTGATATTGGGATTGTCTAAGTGTTGAGTGGTTTTAATCATAAGTGTGGAGAGAAATATATATATACAAATATCTTTAAAACATTTTTTGATAACATTGAATGTGTAATAATAATTGTAATAGCAAACTAGATAATACATATATGTAAATTACCCCTCCCCGTTAATTTGGGAAGAAAAAAATTAAAGTCCAACATTAATTAAAATATTTATTGATTTTATATCCATTTTCTCATCTACTGTCATCACAAACTCCACTTTGATATTTTAAAAATTTCTGCTTTTATATTTTATTGGATAAATCTTCAATATTGTTTTAGCAGTTGCTACTTGCAACATTTTCATAACAGAAAACAAATTTAGAATAATTTTTATGCCCAGTTAATGGCAGGTGAAATTCAACTGAAATGGTAAGTACAATAATATTGTCTGTTAATGATATATGGTTGAACTCATCTATATATAGTTTATATTTGTTGTTCAAGAAAATCTTCATTATAAGACATATATAAATACATATAATTTTAAAGATGCTGTTAATTTTTGAAAATAATAGCTGAAGTCAAGTGAAAAAATACACAAGTTTAAAATTAATACTACGGAAATTTTTTTATTTAAGATAGATTTTTTTTGTCATAATTTTCTTTTATTCAAACACACACGTGTACATTGATTGTATTATTGAAGCCATCTTTCTTTAGAAGATTGGCTACTATATATAAATATAATTTACCTAAAGAAACAATTTCCCAGAGAACTATTCCGTATGCCCAAACGTCTGTTTTCTCAGTAAATATATTATTAATCAAACATTCTGGCGCCAACCAGCGAACGGGAACAGGATCCTTTAACATGAAAAGAAAAAAATATTAATGGAAAAATTTGTTCTTATCACAGATATATTGACTTTTTTATTGTTTTTAATATCACTTTTTTATGCTTGTCTCTATTTGTCTGGCGTGTTTAATATTAATTATTTTCTGTAGAGTTTTTAGACATATGTAATTTTTATTATAGTTAATTATATTTTAATTTTCATAATTTTATACTATTTAACTATTTTTTAAACTTTAATGTCATTTCATTTTTTTACTGTCATCATGTTATCAGTAAGTATTGAACAACGGAAATGGAAATTAAACTTTGATTGAAAAGCTTTATTTCTTAAACCTTATTTTCATATCCGCATGCAAAACATAATGGTTTTTTATAATGTAATTAATATTAATAAAACATTATTAGGTAAATTAACAATTAACAAACAGTTAAAACTCATAAGTGTAATTATTGATGTGTACAAAATCAACTTTTGCATTATTGATATTAATTTTTGCTGTGTTTAGTAGATTCATTATCCATATCAATTTACATTAAGAACTTAATAAAATAAAACAACAACAATAATAATATATATATATTCTATAATCCTAATATGTAATAATTTTATGAAAGAAAGTTTTACTTGTGCGTGTACATAATATATATATATATATAGATTAAACACTAGACTTATTAACATTTTGACATTAAGTCCATGTGCCTATTACAAATGTTACTTGCTGACATAACAATAATATGAAGAAGATGATTCAGAGCTTTCCCAATTTGCATAGTGTGACAATTTGTCAAATTTTATAAAGCTTAAATATCAATTTAATTTATCCATTTTATATTAGTGTATTACTTTGACACAACCCCCATGATCTTTAGATTATCAGCATAATTGTCTTATCAAACATCAGACCGTTACTCTTTATGATGATATGATACTGTGTATAAAATTTATTTGTAAGAATAAACGGTATACTTTAATTAACTCTTACTCATTATATTAAAATTAAATGTAACTAGGTTTAAAATGTTAATTTTAATTTTTTATTTATATAGTCTACTGTTTGGATAATGATTTTGTTGCAAAATTAAATAATTTTTTTTATAATAATAACTATTTAAAAAGTTTATAATACTAGTAAAAAAAACAAAAAAACTTAACATTGACACTATATGTGAGTTGTGCCACAGAACAGATGAAAAACAAAAATATGTATTGTAGGCTGTAGTAGTCTACAATATTCTCGATCTTATATTACAAAAATTTACCAGAAAAATAAATGCCATTATACATTCAATTATAAACTTTTCCATAGACATGCTTTGTAGAAATAAGAAGTACATCTTTACTATATACATTATGTTGGACTGCAACTTTCTTTACAATAGTAATACAAGAAGAGATCTGAATACTTTTAAAAACAACATAGTGAACAATAATAATAAAGTTAAAAAATCATCCCATCAGATATTTTTTGCAACCACTTGGTCATTCATCCATCAATACTCTAACCTATAGTAAGATTATTTTCTATATGTTATTTTATTAAAAATGTTCAGAACTGTAGTATAATTCACTTAATGCTATTGAAAAATATAGCATTTTCTGATTAATTTTATATTTTTTCCTTCTAAAGTGAAATATCTGTAGATTTATATTTCCATGAATAAAGTCCTTTCTAAAACTAAAATACAATTAGAAAATGATGCAAATGTTACAAGTGTATTTCTATCATTTTCTATTATTAATCCAGATGGTAGTTTTTATCAATGCTCAATATTTCATTTCTATATAAAATTTTTGTTTTATACTAAAAATCAATAAATTGGACTTGATGTATTTTTAATTTAATTGTGCAAATAAAAAACTTTGTAAAAAATTATGTTTGAACTATTCAAATATTGAAAAAAATAAGTTGTAATAAGAACAAATATAAAATATCTTTCAACAATATGAAGGAAACCAGTCTTCAGAAAATCAATAATTTTTTTTGAAATTTTTAAAAAAAATGCAAACAGATAAATATTAATTTTTGATAAATTGATGAAATTCTGTTTTAAAATCTTAAAATTGCATTATAATTTTTAAAATATCTCAAACAATTTATATACAGTGTTGATTTTGCCACCTAATGAGGCTACAAAGATATTAAATATTGAAAGACGGACTAATTCACAGAACGTGATAGCTGCTCCTAAACAAAAAAAATGTTTACTATACTTACAGAAAGACAAACTAAACATTAGTCATTTTTTAATCTTTGAAACTCCCAAACCCAGATATATGTTTATTTCACAGCAGTGTGAACATTTCTTAACGTTGGGAGTGATTTGATATTTGATTATTTATTTCAGATAGCGGTAGGCATTAGAACTATTTTCATATATATAACAAGCTATAAAAACAGATTCATAAAATTATATTATATGCAATTATTAAAGTGGGCATAAAAAAATTCTAAGAGAATAGAAAAACTTTCAGTAAAAGTTGTACACGCATCTCCGTCAATGATCACAAATGCTATGATACGTCTATTAGATGACATATTTGCAGTTGTGTAAAATGATATAAAGCTTTCAAAAATAACAACGACTTTCTAAAATTACTATTTTCTATAACCTTATTCACTTTCACATCTACTTTAGTAAATAGTAACTATAATATTTTTATTACGATAATTTAAGCCTTTTCGTTTGTAGTTTAGTTTTTTATAAAATCCAATGTAATTCAGTGGTGTATTTATAATTTCTAAAAAATTATAAAAGATTATGACTTTTTTTAATTATTTATTTATTTTTTATTAAAATTAAACTTTCAAATTTATATTTGCAATACAGCAATTAATTTTATAACACATATTTTTAATTTTGTTTTATATTTTCCTGTTCGTTGGATATATGTATATACTGGGGATGTTGAATATTATCTTAAATGCATAGATTTCGAAAGTACAGTTTACAAACAGACTATTTAGCCTATTTAGCCAATCTCATTACTAAATAAAACTCTGTAGTATATACCTAAAGGAAATAATAAAAAAATAAATTTCAAACTTAAAAAAAAATAGAACGATACGATTACTTAGTAAACTAATTTTTGATTTAATTCACTTTTAATATAACATATTATTAATGACATATTTTTATGTTGCTATAAACACTAAACAAGTTTTTTTGTGTAATTAATTATATCAAAATAACGAAGACATTTTCAGCTTTATTGTTAATATATAAATTAACGGAAATAATTCATTTTATATAACTCTACAGTATAATTCATCTAAAATAATATATATTCTTTTATTAACAAAGATTAGTAATTAGAATTTATATTCCGATTGACATTGCTACTTTGAGACCACTAATTATTCATATTTACATAGATATATTTACAGTAAAAGGATAGAGTGAATTTTTTGAATGAAAAATTAAACAAGGAAAGGTATGTGATGCCTTGTTAAATATATATTGTATTAACAATAAAAATAATAAATATAACAGTAATTTACTATTATATACAGTATTTCAATCTGTAGACATACTTTTGGTTAATTTCTTAACTCTCCTCAACTGTCATTAAATTTAAAAAATACATTACAGAAGTAAACGTCATCAACTCAAATCCCATGAATCCCAAATTTTAACATTAGCACTTGTCTATTAATTATATTCATTTTATTTTCCTTTATTAAAATTACCTCCTTAATTTTTCTTTTATTATGGTTTTTCTCTTCCTGAAGAATCTTCACACTTTCAATATCAAATTTAAATTTATATTTACATGTCTTTTCATGATCCAAAAAAAAACAAAAAAAAACTGAAGAAGTCATTAAATCACTATTATTTTTATTTTTCACATTCTTGTATAAAAATTCATGCTCCTTTAATCTTTTTTCAATACTGTACCTTGATCCACCTATATATGATAGCATATACCCACAAAAAATTGATAAACAACATTAATTTTCTGTTTGAGAATTATTCACTAACTTATTAACATTAATTGTAATACAAAATGAAACATTAAACACATCATTATACATATCCTTAAAAAAATTCACTTGAGCATTTGAAATATATGGAATAGATGTCCATTTTTAATTATCAATTTTCAATTTCTTTAAATCATTATAACTCTTTTAAACTGACACAATGTATTGTTAATCCGTTCAATCTTATAATTAAATTCAAGCACTTCCTTGGCAAATATCTCAATGTTTTTAAACTTATCACACTTGTAACAACGTAATTTTTCATTACAAAACAAAAAATATCAAAAACTTCTCATCTTATGCTTAATTGATACTTTTAATTTACAATTTATATATTCTTTTTTTGCAATGGTTTTATTATTAATTTAGAACTTAACATCCTATTATCTTTTTTAATAATTAAATCCAAATACTTGATAGTTTTATCATGTTCCTTTTCAATAGTCCATTTCAAGCCATTCAAATTATTTAACTCCTCTACATAAAATTTACAGTATTGGTATTTCCACAAACAAAAACATCATACATATACCTTTTGTAAATTTCAATATCTGTAAAAGTACACACATTGAGATATTTGCCAAGGAATTGCTTGAAGTTGGTTATAAGATTGAATAGATTAACAATATATTAAATCAGTTTAAAAAGAGTTATAATGATTTAAAAAGGTTGAAAATTGATAATAAAATATGGATATCTATTCCATATACTTCAAATGCTCAAGTGAAATTTTTTAAGAATATATACAGGATAGGTTTAATGTTCCATTTTGTGTTACAAATGCTATGAATAAGTTAGTGAATAATTCTAAAACTAGCAAACCTGTCAAACAGAAAACTAATGTTGTTTATCAAATTTTTTGTTAATGTATGTTATCATGTATAGGTGAATTGAGGTGCAGTATTGAAAAAAAATTAAAGGAGCATGAATTGTTATATAGGTGTGTAAAAATAGTGATTTAACAATTGCTTCAGTTTTCTTGGATCATGAAGGGACATATGAATATAAATTTAAGTTTGATAGTGAAAGAGTTAAGATTCTCCATGAAGAAAGAAACCATAATAAAAGAAAAATTAAGGAGATAATTTTAATAAATAGAAATAAAATGAATATAATTAATAGACAAGTTGCTAACTAAAATTTGGGATTCATGGGGTTTGAGTTGATGATGTTTGCTTCCATTATGTTTTTTAAAATTTAATACCAGTTGAGGAGGGTTAAAGAATTAACATAAAAGTACTTCTGGTGATTGAAAAACTGTATATAATAGTTAATTAATGTTGTGTTTATTATTTTATTATTATTACAATAGTTTTTAATTAACCAACATTATATATATATATATATACATTTGTGTTAGGTGATTTAAAGATTAAAATTATTAATGTTTAGTTTGTCTTTATATGATAATTGTAAAACATGTTTGTTAGTAGCAAAAAGTTAAGATCTTTGCTTGCTAAAATTTCAAGTTCTTTGTTTGAGTTTGTACGTACTTCAATATATATCATCATATAGCAGACAGTTCAAAGCGGTATCGTTTTGAGCTGGGTATTTTGAAATACGAACTCTAATCTATTTATATATTAGTTCACAGAGGGCGTACTGGATTTCTTAACCATGTGGGGTGATTTAATGCTTAATATTTGTATATATATATGAGCTTCAACAATAAATAAAGTTTAATTCCACATATTTATTCAGAGACTATCTTCATTTTTATTATGCTATGCAACTAGTAATTTCAAATTTCAAATAGACTTATATAATTATATATTCTAGTGGATCAAAAGTAACTCCACTTAGCATACAATTGATGTCAGTAAAATATATAGCTGCAGACTTCATATTTAGTTTGACAGAATAAAATAATCAGATTGGAAAAGGCTATTTGAAATCTTAAATTATTAATTGCACAGCATAACAGAACTTAAGATAGTCCCTAGATAGATATGTGAAATTAACTTTTAGTTATTAATACTCAATAGTTGCAAAGATAGATGATAGTTTGTCATAGTCATTATGTGTTAGCTAATTATTTATCTTTGCATAAATGACTTTAAAAAAAATGTTGTGAAGAGAATGCTTCTGTTAATGTATATAATTAAGTCATTATTACATTTTTTGAGTGTAATTATTAAATTACTTATTCTAAAATAAGAGTATTAAACAAATTTAATAGCATTATAATTGATTTATGTAAATTATTTTTAGAATTAACTAATCAGAAATAAAATTGAAAAAAAAAAAATAATAATAATATTAACATAAACAAACTTACATTTGAACTCATTTCATATTCATTATGAAAAGAAATATTTTTTGACAATCCGAAGTCAGAAATTTTACACTCTTCATTCTTTCCCAAAAGAATATTTCTGGCTGCTAAGTCTCGATGAATTACCTATATTGAGGAAAATTATTTTTTCTTACCAGTTTGTTTGTTCAAAATATAAATTATTGGTACATTAAAAGAATAAAATTTATTAAATAATAATATAATAAATTCCAACCACTTTAAATAATAGTAGTCAATAATATGTAAAAAATACATATCTACAAACAACAAAGATTATACAAATTATATAATTATCATATAAAAGCCTTTTGTGGCAAATTATATTTTTTTGCCCTTTTCAATATGTTTCCAGAATACTATGATTTAAAGTATGTACATTGACATCTACATCAATACATGAAAGAAGACAGATAAACAATAAATACTAATAAATAATAATGTGAATATGAGTAGTTTTTTAGGGATACTTATAAAAGAGAAGAGAAAATATATGCAAAAGAAAAGAGTAAAATAAATATCAATATATTTTTTCTTTCTCTTCACTAACTTAATTTTGGTACTAATTACTTAGCCAGGCTTGGTTGCTTGATGGAATTGTTGCCAGTCAAAAACAATCCAATGCAACATTACTGGGCTGTGATTTTTAAAATCTGGTGACTTTTTTTTTGTCTTTATGTCAATTTTTTTGGCTTTATTTGTATTACATAATTTCTATTTACTGCCCCAATTTTTAAAATATGGCGACTTTTTTTTTGACTATACGGTGATTTTTTTTGGCTTTATTTGTATTATACAATTTCTATTTAGCAATGTTTGAAAACAACTTTTATTATTAATTAATTTTTTTTATACTTTGATTTTTTTCTACTACGTCTTTAATTTTGTATTTTTAGGGTTTTTTTAACTTTCCTACTAACAAATTACAATAATAAAAATAATACATAAACACATCTTTACTGCTGACATAGTACAACTTTTATTTGTAAAACCAATTTCTATTACCTTTTTTTAAAAATAAAAACAAACCAAAAATAACTTTTGTCTCAGTAATCACAAAGTATTTCTCAATCCACCCCTCCCCCCAAAAATAAAAAAAATCTATTGAATTTTTCAATTTTTATTTTCTTTTTTGTACTAATTTATATCATAGAATCACGTTTTGTTTTGGTAATGTATGCAATCAAATACCTTTGGTTGCAGGAGCCTGACTGACATTGGAAACTGACACAATTTGAAAATCTGATTGCTGCAGTGCACCATTTTATTTGTCTCATATATTTTCTCATGAAAGCATGATTTTTCACATGAGCTCAGTCAAATCATGTTCATCCCTGTCCTTTGACAATGTTTTTCACATTTCAAATTGTGTAGAAAAGGGTGGGGATGGTGTAACAATTCTTAGTGAGTCAGACTGCATGATTTAAGTAGAAATGAAATTACTCTGCTATTGACATTTCAAATGTCATGGCCATTTCAAATCCAGACACCACTAGACAATACAGTCGCCAACTGTGAATTGCGCAAATTTGCATAAAGTGTCGCAAAACCTAAAACAGGCTATAATATTTCTGTGCAATACCATCAATTGGCCTGCAATGGCTAAGATAAACAGAACTGTTTTTTCTTAGCTGTAAGTCTAGACCAGGTAAATAGCATTTGTGGGTGTTTGTAGCTAGCCAGAATACCACCAAGTAGACAAGCCTGGCTAAGTAATGAGTACCTTAATTTTTTTTATTAGTTTTTAACTTTTGACAAAAATAGTAAGAGAGATAAATAGATAAAATCTTAAGTCATGTTTATTAGTTTTTAAAGAAAAAGAAGACTAAAAAATAAAATTTCAAAATTTTTATTAATCATGCTGTTTTCATTAATTAAAATTACTTTTTTTTCTTTTTATCTTTCTAAAACAAAAGCAATGTTATTTAAGTCAAAGTGCAATTAAAAGATACTATTTTGGGTAATTATAAAAATAATAACTATAGAGGAATTTTAATAATTATAATTACAATGCTTTTATTTAAAAAAAGCAAAAGGAGAGAAATAACATTTTTGTAAAAATAAACTCTATTAGTCAGGATTTAATGATATCATTTTTAAAATATCAAATATTATATGATTATATGAATAACAAGATTATTTCAAAAAATAAAAAAGGGCAAATTAGAGCAGTAGATCTTTGTACCTAATCAACAATAGTCACTCTTGATCCAACTATTGAAGTAAACAGAAAAAGCAGTTTAATTGTGAAGAGAATAGTGAGAAATTAAACTTATATTCTGAAGTAAGACTATCATCACTACTAATTGTTTAAAATGTTTTTGTAATTGATTTAAATAAATCCATATGCCAAGCTTTTGCTAAAAGCACCAACCCAACATATAGCTTGTTTACTAAAATAAAAAAAAGAATATCTCTAAAAGAAATCTGCAACAAACATTTTTGTCATCCAAAAGTATGACTGTTTCAGTGTCTGTTAACCTGACTTCAACTTATTATATTGGAAAATAAATAAACTCAACTTGCACTAACTTGATCAGGAAAACTATTAATGTGAACATTATTATATTATATAATGGATAAATTTTATTTGCATCAATCCATCCTGGAAATATGTATTAAGGTGGAAGTTATCATTATAATAAAAATTTGAAGCTACAAAAGAAAAAAAAAATAATGGCAGAACTTCCTTGATTACTTAACCTGAACACTTCTAAAAACACAAATAAAAGCTGTTCTGGAAAGTAACTTGAAATATTCAAAGATGGATTAAAAGAAAAAAATCTATGGTAAAACGATATTGTAGTATGCACATCTACATCTGCAAATAATTTTTAGTATAAGTAATAATGAATGATATTTATTAATTTTTTCTTCTTGAAACATGTTTTTATTGTCCTCCAAAAAGCTAAATAAATATGGGATATTAAAAAAGGGAAGAAGATTTTAGCTAATCATAATTTGGTTTTAAGATTTAATTATTAAAAAAGGAATAAGCCAGAAAATAAAGGTTAATTAATTTAGTAATAAAAATTAGTTGGTTTATCTTATTTACTATATAAAATTATATTTTTTTTGGAAATGGGTTAGATTTGGAATTATAGATATTGTCATATTTTTTCTGAATTTATTAATTTATTGGTTAATTTCATTAAATAATTATTAAAAAATAATGGCATTAACATATTTATTTCTTCAGGTGTCTGTTCTATGAATTGATAGTTTGCATGACATGTTTTCATTATAGATTAATGCTTTAAAAATATAGATTGTCCCAATAAACTATTTCATTTAAGGAAGATTAAGCAGATACATTTATATTTTCTCTTGTTCATAGTCTTTAAGGTCCTTATGATTCTATGCTAGCTCTAGATCAATAATGGTTAATTTATATGTATGTGGGGATATATGTTTGTTTTTGGATACCCAGATAGCACTCTAGATGATGCAAAGTTTAAGATCACATTTAAAGTTTATTCACTGCCCTTTACCTTTATACAAATAAGAAATTACTTTATAGTTGGCCTGTACAATCATGGTGTCATATGGTTAGAACACTAATGGTGATCAACAATTATCAAAATCACATTATTTTATTAAGATTAGCACTTATGTGCATGAAGTTGATTGATTTCTATTATGCCCTAAGTTTGGCATAAGCTACAAATGTAGCCTACTTTTTGATATTGGACCTTTTAAGACCCTGTCACAAAAGGTGACTGTTAATTATTTGACTAATTCTGGTGATATTGTTATGTTCATAACTTGATTATTATTTATTTCCAAATTTTTCTTCAATTTTATATTTTTAATGACTATTCATTCACAATATTAATAAAAATGATTGCGATATTCATTGATTTTAAATATTCAGTGGGGATGATAATGTTTGCTAGCTCCCTATATTTATTTCTGTAGTCAGTCTATTACAATATATATTCTATTTCAGTTTAGTTATCATTAGTTAAAAATATAAAATTTTCTGTCATCCAAGGGAATAAATAAATTTTCATGTTGTTATTTCATTTAGTTATTAAATAATATTTAACATTAGCATTAATTATAACAATTTATTTTATTCTTTATTTTAGAACTCTTTGTGCAAGTTTGAGTGATCAGTGCATACCAGGTAACACTGACAACTAAATTTCATGACTAGATATGAATAGGAATTTGTCTTCTCATACCAAGTTAACACAATTTGCAAAGAAAGTAGATGATGTATTTTGTTTTTTTCTCCCAAATCAACAATTAGACTATAATATGTGTTATGTATGCATTATTTACTTGAAAAGTGATTCAGTTGTTTCAAACTCTAGAAATATTGAGAAACTGCTAGTCTGGTGGATGATTGCAAGATTTTGTGTTTTGGTCTGCATTTTCCAAATCAACAATTAAATTATAACATGTATTATTCATATCTTACTCATGCAAAAAGTGATGTGGGTGTATTAAAATTCATTCATAGTGGAAGATATCAATTTGACTTTTGTGCTGATAGGTATTTGTAAAATGAAAACACTGATAAAACAAAACTCTTCAAAATATATATGGTAGGATAATGATTGTACACTCTTTCACAACATGTTAAAAGTGGATAAAAATTAGTTCTTATTTTGTGTAAAAGTGATGTTGTGAAAGTTATTGTACTGTTAAAAAGGGCATGGGGATTTGGATGCTGATATCTCTATAACAGTAGACATTACTTATTGAGATTTAAAATATATATTTAGGTCATGGATAATTCGTAATCTAATACATGAATACTAATAATCATTACTATAATTTATAGAACATGTTTGTGTCAAAGTTGTGAGACCAGAAAGTTTAAACTCATAAATCAAACTGTAGTAATTTGTTATCTATAAATACTGAATAAATGTATATAAAAGAATATGATATGGGTTAATTGTTAAGTACTGATTCAGCACAAAATGCACACCTGAAGAATCATTTGTTTTTTTTCATGTTTTTGATCATATGTTTCAGGATTGTTTGATGGAATAGAAATTTAAAAAATATATAAAAGTATATATAAAGATAAGTTTAAAGATCTATATATATATATATACGATATTAAATTATAACACTGTTATATAAGTCTTACTTGAAAAGTGATGTAGGTGTTTCAAAATGCATTTTGAGTGAGGGAGATTAGATTGATTTCTGTGCTAGTGGTAGTTTGCGGTATAATAGAGATAAGGTGAAAGATGCAATTATGAAAAGAAAAATTAAAAATATAATATTTGTTCTTAATTGAGAAAACATATGTGATATGTATTTCAATATTTTTTAGTTACCATAGTAATGATTTAATATACAATAATAAATATTAAAAAATAAATATTAAATATAGTTTTGATAAAAAAAATGTATATATATAGTAAAATAATAAATTATTAACGGTGATACTAAATATTACTAATAATCATTATAAAAAGCTGAATAATATTTATTATGCTGAAAATACTTATTTTTTTATTATTATTATGATTATAATTTATTTATAACAGGTTTGAGGCGAAGATAATATTTTATTAGCGAAGTCTATACTCAATTTCCTTTCATAGATGCATTATTTTATCTCCATGGTATACATTTATTTGTTTAAACATAGTTATGACATTTGCAATCATTATTTTAATGCTAATTAGGAAGGGAAACTTTGATATAGTGTGAAGGATTTAAATAACAAATTGTAAAAACATTTTTTCAACAATGAACAGCATGTTCTAAAATAAAAATTAATATATATATATTTCTAGTATAAAAAAATATTTCCACCAGATTATTCTATTGTTTAAAGTTGAATTAAATCGATGATAAATTCTGAAAATACCAACATTCATATTAGGTGATTCATTGAAGATTAGTTGCAAATAAAATGGTTTTTGATTTGATTATTACCATTGTTCTATAGGTGGAGTAATCCTGTAATACTATCAATATAATGCATTATAATATACAAAATTTAAAAAAAAATGATTTAATTACATATAATGAAGTATATTATGTGCAATGATACCAACCTTATACTTGTTATAATATATATGAAAATATCCCTGTGCATAACTCTAACTGAAAATTCAAATACAAAATTTTTAAATCGTCCTCCCAAGCGTTATGTTTTTTTTAGCAATGATCTTTGTGAATGCATATAAAATCTGCTGTTTGAAGATCAGACTTTATATTTATTCACAGAGAAAATTTCTGGAAAAAAATTAATATCTGGGAAGGCGATTTTAACATTATATATATATATTGAGATGGATTGGTCTCATGACACAGAATGTAGTATGTCTGTGAATATATATATATACTGTACCACCCACCCTTTTTTATATGTCAACAAAGGGATGGAAACATGTATTTACTTTCGTTCCCTTTCATTTAATTTCTATGTACTATCTTTGAAGGCTGCCGATCTTTCAGGTAGATAACAACATCACTGGTAGCAAACTACCAATAATATTATTTCTCTGCTACTAAATTATAACACTGGTCATCCAAGTACTTTATTTATTTTAAGAAAAAAACCCTTTAGGTGCCAGTTAATTACAGGAGTAACTAACGTGCTTGCCCAACCAGCTACAAATTTAGTACCTGATCTCCCAGCTAGCTCATCAGACTTTAGCTATTCTCAATTTACCTATATTACAAATATCTTTTCCAAATATTTATGTCACAAATATTTGATCAATAATGCACACATACATTATTAACTCTATGACATGAATCCCTCCCCTACTTTCAATCTTACTTAACGATAGTTAAAAAGATTTATCTCACAAATATATGACCAAAAGAATACACCTATGCTTTCAATCTTACTTAAGAATAATTAAAATATTTATTCCAGCTTTCCATAAATACTCATTCTTGTTTTATAATAAACGCATATACAAATTATATTAAAGTATACATTTAATATGCTCAAATTACACACACACATAATAATAAAATAAAACACATTTAATTATATAATGCACACACATAACTAACAAGGTCTTTGATTTAAAAGTCTTATTGTGAAAGCTAAGCTAATGCATACAGATAGATCATTAATAGTTCTAATTTTGTTTAAATTTAAATTATAGTTATTGAAATGCTTAATATTGAAGACAAATTAATGTTTACCTAGGATTTGAACATGTGAATAAGGCAATGTAGCTTCTGCTGGCTCTCTTGATTCCAACTAGTTGGGATGTATAGGAATTTACTTGTGGATTTTAACACGGACATTCTGATGTTTTCCAGTTTACACGGATATGATTTCTTCCTCGAACTGACTGCTGATATTATTGCAGAGAGGTTCAGGCCAGCTTCACAATCCGATGGATTCAACAGTGCATTCTATATGATAGGGTATTTATTCTGAATAATTAATAACTTTTATTTTGTAAATGCCTGATTAAATGATTAAATTCAATGAATTGAATTGAATAAATAATAAATAATACAAAATCTCCATTTTTATGGCTAGTGTACCTTATCTATCGAGCAATTTGATTCAATTCTATTGGGAATTCATTCCTTTTATTTAAGAGTTCAAACTTCATTCTAGTCCTTCCATTGGTTATTTTATTTTAATCAAATAGTAGTCTTAGTTTTTTTGTTTGTTAATTATTTCCATTGTTTTGATTTTAATTTTCATTTCTTTTATCTATCTTGCATTTTTTCAAAAAGAACATACCTTTCTTTTAATTATTATTTTTTTTTTTATAGACACACACATTCCTTATTACAAGACAAAATGAGCGATTATATCTTATTAATTTAAAACTCACAACGCTAATCGTTTTTTCTTTAATTTTTATTTATTATCGAAATCTTTCCCCCTCCCATTTCTTTTGTTCTTTTCCTTTTCTCAAACTTTCATGAAAATCTTTCTGAAATTTAAACTAACATTTTTTTTCTTTCTAAAATAACATTTTTAGAATTTTCTTCCAATAAAATTCACTCTTGTTAACTACTAGAAATATGTAATGACCTACATCGCTACAATATATATATGTAAAACTTAAAAAATAAAAATAGAAACGAATACAGACAAAAGCATGTATATAATTATTTGGAAAAAAATTAATAATATTATTTGACAATATTATAAATTATTTAAATCAAATATCAAGTGAGCATTTTCTTTATTAAGATAAAATAAACACGCTTTAACTGCCTGACTCATAAAAAAACGAGTAGATTTGACATCACTCTAAATCGGTTACTTTTTATCCCACGTATACATATTATACATCATTCGAAAGAAAATCAAAAGTTCTGTAAGATGGTGCCCTCTTCAGAATTATTTTACAAGTAAAAAATCAATAAAAATGACCATATATGTCAAACAAAACCAAAGCACCGCCTCCTCACCACCTTTTCTTGAATCTTATTGTCTGTCCAACTTCTGTCAAAAAGGGAAATGGCTGCCAAAAAGTAAAAAGTTACGTTCATTTTGATTTTTATTACGAAAATGATAAATGAATGTTTACAACATTTTAAACAATATTTGAATTGAATTACAAATTATTATTGATAAAATAATACTAAAAATCAAATTATTTTAGAAAAATAGTTAAGATATTACCAAGAATTATTTACTTATTGCTACATATTTATCATAACGTTAAAGTGAAAAAAAAAAGATTGCTGATGCAATCTGTTTTGGTTGGTTGAATAGCGGTTACTTTTATTTCACCACAATTGAATATTTTTTAAATTATAAATCAAATTTTATTTTTGAAAAGACTTTCGTTCACTTTCGTAATCTGACAATTTAGTAATATACTTTTTACAAATGAAACTAACGTATTTATATTATTAAAAGTGAATCTATTTTAACAATAGATTTTGTTAAAGTTGTGAGTTGGCCAATTAAAAGTTTTGATTTTTAACTCATTCAGCCAATTAAATAATAATCATTGAAAGGGTTAAGTAAGATAATACTTAGAAGTTAAAAAAAAAACAAAAATTTTAAAAAAATTCTGTCATATTTGTTTTATAATAGGTTATCTTATTTATAAATTTATATTTTTATATTTGTAAAATCATCACTGGTAATTGAATTAATGGGTTCTAATTAAGTGATTAACTCTTAAAAAAACAGCCAAGAACAGTGAAATTAATTGTCTTTTTTTTTAAAAATAGGTGGTTGTTATTTGATCTTCTGCATCATAAACTGAAAAAGTATTTAGTGGTAACTTCAAAAACGGTAAGTTAGATTGACAACTTGGAAGAAATCACTTGTCTATAAAATCCATACCAGCAAAAACAGTGACCAATAGCCAGCAAAGCATATAGAAGTAAAGGTGAAAAATAAGAAATATCAGCTGCATAATACAGTTATTGATTTCAAATTAGTGGAAATTTAAGAATCGACTACTAGTCTTAAACAAGTATATCAGCTGAACCAATCTTTCAGGACACAAGTTTAACTTGAAATATTTCTAATAAAAGCCTACTGAACCTGCCAAAGGACCAGTTTTAATTTGTAATGTATTTTCTTATTTATAGATGTAACTGATCAACAGTTATTTACTTTCAGTATTAAGAAAAGAACAGGGATTATATAATGTAAATGAAGAAGGAAAAGTTGAAATATTAAAGTTCAAAGAGGATTATAAGAATTGAAGTTATATGTTGGATAATCTGTAATTACAAAATGTGCACTTAGTTTTGCATTTATGAAAAGTATTCCAAAAAGAATAAAGCCATATATTCAAGAAGAGAAAAATACCATCTTGTCACTGTTTCTTGTCATTATAAATCCTCAATTGAATATGCAAAAATAATCAAAAGAAATTAGCAAAATTAGTATATGTATTTTTTTGTCTGAGTTAAAGAATTTAGAAAAATTGAAAATCAACGTTACATGAGTGAAAATGTTATTTTTGTCAAATTCCTTAACCAATTTTTTAGTATTAAATTTATAAAGTATTTTATTATTATTACTATTAGTTAGTTTTAATTATAGATTTAAATAAGAAATTGTATTTTAAACATTTATTTATTTTTTATTAGTGTATACACCCGGGTCTCATTTTATGCAGTAGATAGGTTCCTCAGAAAACAAAAAAAACAAAAGAAATCACACAAAAATAAACATAACTTACCTTGAAAAATGGGGGATAGGTTCTGTAATTTTCAGAAATCGGCATAAAAGCAAAGCAACAAGAAAAAATTACTTTAAAATTTGCATTAAAAAAATAAGGAAATAAAGTATGACTAATAAAAAATTTCAAATATTTGAAAAAAATTAATACAAGACAAACTTTTTTACTTTTTTTATTTACTACAGTATTTAATTTTACATTTTTTTGAACATATTTTAATCATTACTGCTATTTGACAATATGCATTTGTTTATGAACTAGTAAGAAATCAGATTTGTGACATGATGTACAACCAGCACCAATTTCAGTCTTGTGCTGTGTTAATGGTTTTCTGTTTCTATATTAAAAAATGAGATCACAATCAAAACAAAAAGATTATACATTATCATTAGAAAGATTATTTTCAGTTTATAAAATCAATAAAATCTTCATTATTATTTATTTTAAAAATCTAAAAAAATATTTGTTTCTGTTAATATCTAACAAAATACATTTTAAAAGTTTAAAAATTTTGCATATTTATTGCGATATACATATAAATCTATTAATATTATTTACTCATTAGTATAGGTAAATTATTTACATAAAAGCTAACATTCTAAATACAACTTCAGGCAATATTCACATTAGCTGCTAATATAATGTTATATTTTTGGAAAAAAGGGTATTTCAAATCAAAATAAGTTATTAATAATTTAAATTTCTTGATATCTAATAAATATAATGAAATATGAAAGATATTAAGAAGAAACATGAATCGTATAACTTCAAAATTGCATTAAAATAATCCGCATAAAATGAGACCCAGGTGTATATTATTTTTTTGCTAGACATTATACATTTATATAATATTTCTGTAGTCTAATTTTTACTACATCACCCTCATACAAGATAGAGTCTGATTTCTGTTTAAGATTATATCCCTCTACAAGATATTAAAAGTGGATAAAAACCAGTCTCCACTTTGCATGAGAGTGATGTAGTGAAAATTACATTACAGAAATATTATTTATTGAGTAGATAAAATCTAATCAATGAATGACTAATGAAAATTATTGTTATACATTTGTATTTAATGCAGAAAGTTTTGATAGAGTATGGCATAAAGATACTGTTATAATAACTGCATTCTTATTTAATATATCTTATAAGACACTGCCTATTTGTGCCATATTCAAACTTGTTTTAATCACATATAAATAATTATTAAGCATTTATTTAAAATATAATCACATTATTAATAAAAAGTTATTTAAAAAGTTGGGATTTGTTTTAAAATACTGATATAAGAGCCATCGGTTGCATTTCATCAACTACTTAATTTGTAAAAATGGATATATATATATACATCAAGATAAATAATTCCCCACATTTCGAGATAAAATCTAGATTATTTTTAATGCCTTTCCAAAATAAAAGCTTGAGAGAAACATTTTCATTGGTTTTTGTCAAATGAATTATTGACATTTAATTTAAAATATTTTGAAATTGTGAAAATTATCTTTAATAAGTTAATTTTACAATTTTTTGCATTTTACAAAAATAAGCTTTACTATATAAGATAATTTAAAGTAAGTTTTTTTTTTTTTATTAAAACTTACTAGAAATACTTGATTGTAAATTAGAGAAAAAATCTAGTTTAACAATAATAATAATAAATTTTGGCTGAACGATCAGGCCACAACTTCATACCCACCAACCCCGTTATTTTATGCTCAGAACCAAACGACTACAGGAGAAAAATAAAAGAGGCATTCTACATCAACAAAGACATCCATGCAATCAATAGAAGAGACACGTGCTTCGACATTTCAAAAAAATGGGCTACATAACAGTAACTCATTTGAATATTCTAATTTACATATATTTATTACATTTTTCAAGAAGGCTATGAATATGAGGCATGGTTCCTCGAAAACGTTCAGCCAAAATTTATTATTATTATTGTTAAACTAGATTTTTTCTCTAATTTACAATCAAGTATTTCTATTATTACAAATAAGGAGAAAATAAAACCACATTTATTAAAACTTACTGTATAATGTTATAAAACTATATAATTTTACCATATAATAAATATTTAAAACAGCATTATGCTGTTGCACATGCGCTTTGAAGATTTTAACTATAAATGAATGAATACTAACACTCAACCACATTCTATCTTTTCCAAAGACTTTATCATGTGGTTGAGTGTTAGTATTCATTCATTTATAGTTCAAAATCTTCAAAGCGCATGTGCAACAGCGTAATGCTGTTTTAAATATTACAGTTTACAAACATCGCGCTATATAAAAATGATTTATTTACATATAATAAATAGTACATAAATTTAATTTTTCAATTGCAAAAAAATAAATAAATAAATAAAAGCTGCCAAAAATGAAATAATGAATATGTATATCTTTTTAATAAGGAAAAAAAAACATTTTTTATTTTCTTAAAATAATGTTACAAGAGATTAGTGCCCCTTTAGAATACATAACGATGAAGCAAATACATATTTTTGCCTGCTAATCACACTCACATACATAAAATACCTTAAATTTTGTAATATGATCCATACCAGCTGCAATTTCTCTCGCAAATTTCATGCATTTGTAATTTAGATTTTCATAATATTCTGTTTTAGCTTTAACTAGCCGTGACAAGGACTCCAAAAATAATTTATGAAGAAACGATTTTAAAGTTCCTTTTGTTGAAAATTCCATGACAATTCCAAATTTTCCTAAATCATAACAAAGTAAAATAAAAAGTTATATTTACCGTTGTCACAGTCTTTAATTCTGTAAACTTCAAATGTTAAACTTTTTTATATATATATGAAACTCTCTCTAAATGTGAATAACTACATATCTCCACCACTTTACTAAACAGAAATAGAATAGTCAAGCTATATTTCTTGAGTAAATATAATTTTGCAACCGTGTTGAAATTTGTCAGGTAGTAGTGCTATATAGTTAGTAACAAGTATAGAGAACTTGGTTAATTCCTGCGCATTTTCAAATATAGTAATACTGTTTTTAATTATATATGTGTGTGTTTCTGCGTAGATTACTCAGACCACTGATAAATTATTATTATTTATGTAAATAATAATCAAAACAAGTAAAATGCAAAATATTTTTGAATATGAATCAGTGTTTTCAAAGTTGATTATGTGGCCTAGAAAAATGATAAGTTATAAGAAAGTATTCAAAGAAGATCTTAAAATAATAGTAAACGAATAGCGTTAATGCTATGGCATTCATAAGCTGTTCGAGATCTTAAAATGTAAAGAACTAGTAATTAACTTTTTTATTGGAAATTTTTAAAATCAAAATAAATAAATTTGAATATTTAATAGAATTTATCTATCTTTATATTTACCTATCCATCCATCCATCCATCCTACTTAAGTTATATCTGTCAGTTTGCTTATCTACCTATCTGTCTCACTTTATTTATCTATTCATCATTCCATTAAAATATTCAGCTATTCATTTATCCTAATTAATTATCCATCAGTTTTCTTATCTACTTATATATCTGACTTTCTCTATCTGTCTATTCACCCTTCTATCTAAGTAGTCAGCTATCCATTTATCTAGTCTATATATCTATATGTTTTCTATCTGTCCATTTATTTATTCATTCAATCATGCTCCTATTTCACCATTTATTTACTTACTCACTGACCCATTCATCTCTTAGTTATTTATCTTTAGACCCTAAATACAATAAAACCAAAGAAAGTGTTTTTCCATACCAAGAGCAAAATGATATATCAATAAGTTATAATAGTACCAATAAAAGTAAAACCCATGTCAATGTCCTTAAAAAAGAAAATGATAAATTAAAGGAAAGTGGAATTACAATAAATAAGAACCAAAATTCTATGCTGAATTTTCTTGATATGGAAATTGATAATATATACCACAGCAAATAGAAGCTCACAATGAAAAAAAATATAATACAACTCACTGAAAAAGAATACCAAAGAACAAATATCCAATTTAACAACTCAATCCCTAATCTGTTGCTAAATTCTTTTACAAACTATATCAATGACAAAATCCCGATTTTGGCCACAACAAATCATAATGGAGAATTATTTAAATTTCCTATAGAGACATTTTACAACATGATATTTGAAATTGATATTTGGATGGGTATTAATAAGATCTATTCCCATCCAAATGATAGATACATAATTACTGAATTTACTTCATGATCTACTAGAAATTGTTTCAAAAATAACAGATACCTGGATGGGAAGATCAACTGCACAATTGATATAAATAGAGAAATCACACTCAATAGAACCATCAATTTTAATCAAGCAGAATTGGATAACATGCTTGGGAAATATGGAAAAACAACTGGACTAATATACAGATATGATCATCGATTCAATGGCTGCATCCTGACCAACACTGGTACTTTCATTATTATCTTGAAGAAAGGGGTGCATCACAATGACATACTGATGGTGGGCTACTCCAGAGGTTCACTGATGTTTCTAACATTTCATGGACTTCCACCACAATGTTTTTTTTTTTGCTTTGCAAGAAATCATTTCATTAAAGATTGCAAAGCTCACATCTGTAATGTGTGCAGTTTGAAACAGAATAAGATTCACAAATGCAATAAAATGTAGGAAAGCCAACACTAGACTCTAAAATAATTGATGGGGATAATCTGATTGACTTGATATAACTAGACACAAATCATGAAAAAGTCAATCAACCTGATCCAACACTGACAACTTCAGAAGAAATTACTGTTCACACTTCCATATATAAAGTGTTGAATCACAACCCTCAAATATGCCAATCAGCTCAAATGCCACTAGGGGGAAGCTCAAAACCAACCTCATAATCTGACTGAGGATGAGATAAATGGGTCAGGTTAATCTTTGGTGAGAGTGAATTAGACTCTGATGTGACAGTCATTGGCTCCCAAAATGAACAGGCCCATGAAGACTCTAGACTTACAAGAACAAAACAAATAAAAAGATATCAAAGTATAACAAGAAAAAGGGAAATCAAGTCAACAAATCAGGTTCAGCTCAGATAAAGATATTTCATCAAATTCAAATGACAATTCTGAGAAACTAAATAAACACTATCACAAAAATATTGAGATAAATCAGTGGCAGGATAAAAATAAATAAGAGAAGAAAAGCCAATGTCCAATCTTCTATTAAGATCTCACCCAGGACATCTCATGCAGAGGAACAGAGCATGAATCAAGATGCTAATAACAGTCAAGATGAACTTCTTTCATAATCCGTAGTGAAAATAAAATTTCCCATTTCTGAGATGGACAATCAGTCTGTGGAAAATGAACATACACTCAACTGAGTGCTGGAATAAAGTAGTCCAGTTGAAAATAGAATAAATGAATGGCAGATATCAGCCAATTAATAATGGTGGAGTCAATTGAAAACAAATCACCTCATACAAATTTTATGAAGCTAAATTTTTATGGAGTTAACATTAGAGGTCTGAACTCGATTGACAGGGCATTTGCTATTCAAAATTGGATAGTCAAATGCCAGCCAAATGTGGTATGCATGGCAGAAACCAAATTACATGTAAATTCATGTTCTAAAATCGATCAGATTCTCCAAAATATAGGCTTCTTTAAACACTCAATTTCAATGACAGCAGCATTTGGGGTAGCTATTTTAATTGATTACAAGAAAGACCCCCCCTACTAACTTTAAAATTTTGCACTTAGACTCAAATTGTTTAATTGCTGACCTAAGAAATAACCACTTTCAAATCAATCTAATCTACATCTACATTAAAATAACCACAATCTAATCATGAAAGTAATCACTGTTATCAATTCAGTCATAGCCTTAAACTCATTTCCAATCATTCTAATGGGTGACTTCAGTGTGATGTATAGTTCTTTTGATAAAATATATTCATCTCTTTAATCAAATACTGATGAGTGGAGAGGGCTTCTTCCCCATAGATGCCTTCTCCTTCTACACTAAAAATGCCAGATCCATGATTGACCTTGTCTACTACTCCCTGAGTATTCATTTCAAAATCAATACAAAACTCCAACCAGTGATATTTTCTGACCACTTTTCCCTAGAGATATCTCTTGAAACAAACATTGGACATTAGATAGTAGAAAAGAATAACACCACCATTTGAATGTTACCAAAAAGACTGCATCTGAATGGGTCTTTTCTGAGGCATACATTTATCTTAAAAAATTGATATCCTAAATCCAGTGGTGGAAGCATGGTTTGTCTTCATTAACATCCTCCAATCCATAATAAATGAGTTTTCCCTTAACAAAAAAAGCCTAACCACTTATTAGCCAACCATGATGCTATTGACCATAACCTGAAAGAAATTCCACTTGATAATCAATTTGTACATCTTGCTCTTGCCCTGAAGTGCCAATACAGAATAAGCAGAGATCTTTGGCTACACATATGTCAATCAAATGGGCCAAGAGATTCCTATCAGATCAACAATGTTGGTCCAAGAGTTACTTCTGGTGGCACTACGTTCAGGCAGCAGAAAATTCATTCCACTGTCATTAACAATAGACAATAACACTCTTGTGGGCCCAGAAATGATCTGTGCAATTAGAGAACATTTTAGGGCAACACTGCGATTCTCAATGGATTATTCAGCTTAGATGACCACTGACGAAAAGATCCACACACCTCCCAGAGAGGATTCACCCAGAAGTACATGGAATACCAGAGTTTGTCTTTCTATATCTAGAAAAATATTCAGTTCCCATAATTAAAGCCATGATAAACCACTTAGCAGAGGAAAGTCAAGAGATGTTACTTGCATCCAATATCTCTCATACCTTTCCTAAAGAAAAAAGATTCATGACTTAAATAATCTGAAACCTATCTCAATGACTCCCCTTTTAATTATAATTATAGAACAACTAATTAAGGACCAAATTCAAGTGAAAATCTACAAATTCATCTCTACTAACCAATATGCAAAAAAGGGAAGTCATCAATTAATGCCATTAGCCAAATGAAGCTTTTTATTGATGTTATCAGAGCCCAGAGTATGTCAAAACTGATCACCATTCAACTCGACATCTTGGCAGCATTCGACTCAGTCAGACCAAACATTCTGATTGACATCCTCCAGGAATATGGGGTGCCAAGTGTTTATCTGAGGATGACTGCAATCTTACTAGCCAAGAATCATCCACATCATAATGAATGAAAAAATTGCACCTGGGTTTGAGCCCTCCATCTCTATTCCTCAAGGATCTCCACTTAGTGCAATATATTTTATAGCCTATGTCAATGTGATATTTATGAAAATTGAGAAATCATTGCCTGGAGTGTTTGTACCTGCCAATGGAAAAAGACTAAACATTTCAGCTATATGGATGATATATTCATCTGTCTACCATCCAAGAAATATATTACTAAACTAGAGAAGATACTATCCTTGTACTCAAACAATTACAAACTCAAATTCAATAAGGACTAATCATCCTCTTGGAGCTTGCTAACCGGGAAGAAAATTGCTTCCAACTTTACATCTGATACTCAGAAATTTCTAGGCTTTAATTTTTCAAAATTGTATAGTGCTATGAGGAGAGAAATGGAAGAATTCTTCTTGACAGATATTTGCTGGACAAAGACCCTCTTTTCCAAGATATATGTTTCACTTCATGGTATGGTAAGACTTTTAAACTCATTGATATGTCCAAAAATTAATTACTTCCTATCTGGTATCTGCCTCTCTAAAAAATTTATCAAAAAAATAAAACTCTGTGTGCAAACCTATTCTGGTCCCAAAAGGTTGCTTCCATCAGCCTTCAAAAACTCTAAATGCCTAGAAGGCTTAATGGTCTTTCACTCCATTGTATCAAAACCATGATATTTTAGAAAAACTATAACCTACTCTTCTGGCTTCAAAATAAATACTCGACTACTTTATATCAAGAAGTTGTCACATCAATGTATAGACTGCCACCCACTAATAATAGATGGTGGAATTATTTTTGATAATATTCAGAAAATGGTTGTCTTGAATAAAAATCCAATTATATCAAAAATTAAATACTGGAATGCCCATAAGATATTACATGGGGAAAATAACATAAACAAAGGGTATCTTGAGATTACCAATCAGCAGCTGATTTTGAGATCAAAATTCTGGTTCATTGAGGCAAAATTTGAAGATTTTCTAATAAAAATCAACTTGGGACTCACTCCCTATGAACTCATTTTTGGCATACATGAGAAATTTCAAGAAGATTGATCCTGTTTGTTGGATGTGTGTGAGAGAGGAGGAATCAATTGACCACATTTTTCTTAGATGTCCCAGTATGTCCAATTACAGACTGATAACTCATGAATGGTACAGCAATACAAATGAAAACTATAAATCAATTAAAAACTATATAGGTCAGGGTCTATTCATGGACATAAGACTAGTAATTTTTATGAACTATGCTATGTGGTGTGTTAGATGTTCAAGGAACTAAATGTAAGAACATCATGGAGAAAATCATAAAAAGGGACCAATTAATTTCTCCAAGCTATATCACAAGAGCAACATGGGAGAAGGTTGGATCTACTTTGCTTCAAATAGGTATATAATTGTCATTTTTATATTTGTAGCATTCAATATACCAATACAAAAAAATTTCTTTTAAAAAAAACTAATATAGTCAACTTTTGACAGAAATTAACAAATGATTAATAAAACATTTTTTTTATAAGCTTACATAATATTTAACAAAAAAGAAATATCCTTTTCTTTTATCTACAAATCCAAACCCAAATGTGTTAGCTAATAATTTGCCTTATTTAAACAAAAAGAAAAGACACATATTTATAATTCTTTGAGCCACATATTGCAAATTTTGAGGCATGTTTAAATACTTTTTTTAAAAATTAATAATATAAATTTTCCCCTTTTTTGTTTTATTAAAAACTAATGGCTATAATCTTAATTTGCATTTTATTATAATTGAATCATTTGTTTATATTTCGAGTACAATTTAAAATAACCACTCACCTCAGAATTCATATGTTTTCCTTTACTGCTGGAAATTCTCAAATAAACGGGTCTGTTTTGGAGCTGAACAACACATTGAGAACTTCTAGGCAAGGCTTAAAGATTTTTACATTGTTGTGGACGGAGAGAAACAGAGCTGTTTAGCTGGACATGTTAAGTTGGTTCTTCATTGGGCAACCCAATGGTTCCATCTAATTTTCCTACAGTTTGGCTTTTGCTTTTAACTGGTCATGAGTTGATCCTGAAAACTATAACCAACTTTTACTTGCCAAGAACTCATTTTCTGACATCAACTGATTTAGTAATTAATGTCCATATTTCTCATTATTTTCCATTCTTATTTATACTGCTGTCTCACTGTATAGGAATTCATCTTACATGCTTTTGCAGCACTGATCCCATTGGTGGTAATGCTTTTTTTAAATCTAGATCATTGGGCATTTCACCCTTTTAGCAGAAACAGACCTTTTAATTAGTAATTGCTTTTAATTAAATTCTTTATTTGTCCACATGTTTTTCAAAATTGTAATCATTTTTTTTTGTCTGTGGCATAGTGACTTGACACCTTTAATTAAATTATTACTACAACCATTCTGTTTTATAAAAATTTTTCAAACTGAGGTATGATGATTAAAGATTTTTATTTAATTGATTTTTAACTTGAGCTTATGAGTTTTAATAAAGAAAGATTTATATTTTCTTTGATTGCAAATATAAATGTGTTTGATCTTGTTTTATTCTTTTTAACTGAAATATTTTAAATTTGGAAATGTAGTTAACAAGCTATTATTTTAATTGCTGTCAATTTTTGTTAATTCTTTTTTTCATTTTTTCTTTAAAATTTTATTCACAAAAGTAGCAGTAGTTTTACTTAGTTTTAATTTGTGTCATCTTAATTTGGGGGAAGGGATCTTCTTATCTGCCTATGCATTTTTTGTTCATTGAATTACCCATCTATTTAATCATCTATTTACTCGCCCACCAATTCATCTATTTATTATCTATCTATTTCCCCATCTATCTATCTGTCTAATTATCTACCTAACTTTCAATCCATTTATTCATCAAACCATCATCTATTTATTTAAATATATGTATATCCATTTGCCCACTCAATCACCCAACTCTTAGCTATCTATTTATGATTTACTCACTTATCTATCTATCTATCTATCTATCTATCTATCTATCTATCTATCTATCTATCTATCTATCTATCTATCTATCTATCTATCTATCTATCTATCTATCTATCTATCTATCTATCTATCTATCTATCTATCTATCTCTCTCTCTCTCTCTCTCTCTATCTATCTATCTATCTATCTATCTATCTATCTATCTATCTATCTATCTATCTATCTATCTATCTATCTATCTATCTATCTATCTATCTATCTATCTATCTATCTATCTATCTATCTATCTATCTATCTATCTATCTATCTATCTATCTATCTATCTATCTATCTATCTATCTATCTATCTATCTATCAGTCTGTCTATCTGTCTATCTATCTACCTGTCTGTCTATCTGTCTATCTACCTGTCTGTCTATCTGTCTGTCTGTCTACCTACCTACCTACTTACCTTCCTCCCTTCCTACCTATCTACCTACCTACCTATCTGTATTTATTTATATATCTATGTATCTATCTGTCTGTTTATCTATCTATCTATTTGTATACCTATCTATTCATTCATATATTTATCTACCTGAACATCCATTCTATCTATTTTTCTGCCTATCTGTCTATCTAGCTACCCACCTATTCACCTATCTATTTATCTATCTGTTTGTCTGACGATTTGCGATGTTGGCATTTTAATTGTACTTATACGTTGGACTATTTTTATCATCCAATTTTAAATTATGAACATCTTTAGAAACGTTTTAATTATATGCAACTGCTAGTAATAGCACATAGTTTAGTATATGCAACGGTCAGTAGCAGCACATAGTTTAATATATGCACAACATTTTGAATGATATTATCCTCTTCTCTTTTTTAGATGTTGCTGGTCTGATCAGTGACGGTACTAGCATAGAAACAAACCTGGATCTTTAGAATTGGCTAGAGTGATTTTAAAATTCAATGTTCCAGAGTCTAGGTCCAAGTCCGATTCTCATTCTAGAACTGTCAGACCAGCAACACCTAAAAAAAAGAATGCTAATAGTTAAATTTAATATGAAAATTTAAATAAACTTTAATTTTTTTTTCTAAAAACATTTCTGATGTAATGTTAACATTGGAAATAGTCCAACATATAAATACAACCATCAATCTATCTACCTATTCGTGCATCAATCTATCAATTTCTGTTTTATCCATCTATCATTCATATATTTGACTATCTATTTATTTACTCATCCTATTCCAAAAAAAAATATTATTATCAAATAAATTAACATTTTAAAAAAAATAAGAAGAGAATTTAATAGACAAAAAACTATCACATTTTCCTTCAATCTTCACATTTCAGAATCATTAACGGTAACTCTACTTGATATTATTAATGGTTAGAGGGCTAAAGTTGTCTTTTTTAAAAGAAATGTAATAAAAAACAATTAAAGAATCGTTATTATTAAAAAATTATGATATTGAAATTATTTTAATTATGAAGATGTGTGGGATAAAATTGTGAATTATGGGAAATTTAATTAGTATGAATTCTTTTCACATAAGAAGTCTGCTTTGGTGGGAATATCATTGGTTGTGTTATAATTGTTTAGATTTTAATATTTTGGCTACTCTTGTTCTATTTTGAATTTGGAGTAATTCAGTTATTTTATAAATGAGTTTAGTATATTAGACTTTATATATAGTTTATGTAAGATTTAAAAAAATAAAATAATAAATATTCTATTATATATACATATAATGATAAATGCCACCAGTTATCAGCCTGACATATACAGTACATATTTCCAGATCTTATGCTGAAATAAACTAATAGAATATTAGCAATATGTCATCAAGATAAAATATTGTAGATATTTATTGGTTTATTTAAGCATGAGGGTTGCGGTAATGCGATATATATATAGTTTAATGTTGGGAAAATATCCTAAATAACATAAGGTAATAAAATTCTGAAAATAAAATATTAAAATTCATAAATGTACAAAAAATAAACTTTATATAACCATGATCATTATCAACTTAAATAAAATCATACTGAAAAAAAAAGTATTATCCAAGTTTATAATTTTACACTCAGTCTGCTGGTTTAACAGAGTACAATTTCTATTAATAGATATTGTTTCTTTCATTTTCAATTTTTTATCACTTCATTTCTTCATTATAATATCAACATAAATTAAAAAAAAATTAACTCATGATTATTCATTAGTTCAATCTCAGAGCAAACTGACTGTGTAACATTATCGTTTACTTTTTGTGACTTAATTCTATGATGTAACAATTGAAGCTCATTAAAACATTTTATGACAGCAAATCATGATTTTCAAATATATGAAGACCAAAGAGAGCATTTTATTCTATAAATAACATTACTGCTTTGTTCTTTACAAATTATTTCAAATTGTATTTTGAAGCTAATTTGAAAACCTTTGAGCATTTAATTTTATCGAATGAATTGTTAGGTTGAGTTGATTTGAAACTGAGGTACATAATCAATATTGATGTTATTAAATAGAAGTCTGGAGATAAATTTCAGAAAAATGTTATTTTTATTTTACAAGCAATATTCCAATAGAAAAGTAATTTGATTAATCACATTTCAAAATTTAAAAACCAAAATCTTTTTAATCAAGGTACAAAGTATGTTGGAAATGGATAGAAAAAATTACAGTAAGGGTTATACAAAAGAATATTTTGCTATTGACAGAAAAATATCATTAATGTTCAATATTGCTTTGCTGAAATTTTTATAAATAATTATCTATGTTCTTCTGCATATTCTTGAGCCTCCTTACATCATTTTTTGTTAACTAGATCTACTTTATTATCTGTCAATGTTATTATATTATTAGGACTTGCTGCCTGTAAAATTATTTTGCAATATTTTAGCCCATTCAAATATATTTGGGTTTGTTATGTCATAGACAACAATAACTACATACACATTTATGTAGTACATAGGTGCCAGGTTGTGATCTTTTTTTGCTCACTGTATCCCAGATTTTATATTTTATAATGTTATCACCCTGACATAGAAGAAAAACAGACTCAATTATATTTTTTGAGATTTTGAAATTATTCTTTAACAAATTTTAATACTAAACTAGATGTTTTAATAGTTTCTTTTTCTTATAAAACTAATTTCAATTGTCCATTGCAATTAGTCAACGAGTTCAACAACTGTAACTTTTTGAATTGATGTCTTTCAATAATAAAAATGGCATAATTAAAATTACTCATTATTTTTGCTTTGCTTCCACTAAAATATAGTACTCTAGAAATAGTGTATAATGTATTTAATAAGGTGATTGGGCATAGTAATATCAGTTATGAAATTGTGACTATCTTTTAAGCTATGATAAATTCTGTCATTCAATGTAAACATCTATATATAGTAATATAATTGCTTTCAATATGAAAAAAATATAAAAATATTAAATAAAACATTAATAGATTTTTTATATTGCCATTCCACTCAAAGATAAATGGAGTTCTCTGCATAAAAATGTATTAAGATTATGTTTAATGTTATTTATATTTTATCTCAGAAAAAGTTGTCTATAGATAAGTATACTTATAAATGAAATTAAATTGTTTATTGCAAAAAAAAAATTGAGGGAATTGTTCATGTATTATGTCAAAGATACAATATGAAAAAAAAAATTACAATTGGGAAATGTTGAGCTATATATATTGTAAGGTGATGCCCAATCCTTATAAAAAAGGCAGCCATCTTTTAAAACATAATTTTTTTAGATATTTGGAGACATACACATATATATACAAACACAACCATACATTCATAAAGAAATGAATTAATTTATTTTTTTAGTAAATGTAGAATAAAATATATACATACACACATTTATACATGAATGTTTAAGATTTTAAATCATGACTTGACAAAAATAATAAAGAAAATATCAGACATTAAATTTTATTAACCAAGTTTCTTTTGTTTAACCCTTTAACCACTAATTACATTATTGGTTGTATGAGGTAAAAATCAAATCTTTTAATTGGGCAACTCACAAACTGAAGACAAAGCCTATTGTCAAAACATATTCGCCTATAATATTAAATTCAACTCAGATACGTTTATAAAAAGTATATTACTAATTTTTCAGGTTATGAAAGAGAATGAAAGTTCTTTCAAAAATAAATTGCTATTTATTTATTATAAAATATATTCAATTTCGGCAAATATAAAGCGAATGTCTAAACAAAAAAGTGCTGATGCAAACACTTTTTTTCAATTTTACGTTATGGAAAAGTAAAGATTTCTTTTTGCTAAATCTTAAATATTTTTACTAAAATCTTCAATATTTTTCGAAAATAATTTTGTTTTTTTAGTATATTTTTTAAAAAACTATTTTAATTTCTCATTTTATATTTTTTTAATACTTAAATTACATTCAAAATGAAAATCTCAGCGTTTTTCTTTATTTTCTTTGATCAGACGGTTTCTTTGTTCTTTCCAGCCAATCAGAATGTCTTTTTTGGCTGAGAGCCGGCTGACAGCCAATCACCGACAAGGTTCTTCTTTGTTTAGTTTTAAATGCATTTTTTTTGAATTTTTACTTGTAAAATAATTCGGAAGAGGGCACCATCTTACAGAACTTTTAAAAACCTAATCAATAACTGTCAAACGAATATTCTACCATTAAAACTAGCAGAATTAGAGTGATGTCAGATGTTGACGAGATTCCTCGTAAGAGGCAGTTAAAGAAAAAAAAGAGTAAACCTTTGTTGATTTTGGAATGTGGAAAAAACTAAGCAACAGGAATTTTTAGTTGTTGGTTGGTTTTTGTTCAAATGGAGTACGTGAAAGTAAAGTTGTAGAATAAGAATATTTTAATTGTTATTATATTAGTTATTATGATTTCCTTTCGTTATTAAAAAAAAAACTGTTTAATATTTGGAATTTCATTATTTATTATTATTAAAGTATGAAGATTGTCTATCTTAATATATATCTGAGCACTTATAGTATATATGTGTGGGAGATGATAATCTAAACCAACTGATGATTGCTGGTTTAGCATGAAATACGTATATTGGTGATTATTTATCTTTTCAGCATATATGTGCTTAAGTGTATCAGTGTTATTAGATAGAGTGGAGAGTGGTGGGTCATGTGAAAGTCTGTGCTCATATACCCTATATTACATATATAGACACATGGTATATATTAAGCCTGTGTTTCAGTTATTATTTATAAGTGTAAAATATTTAAAAAGGAAAAAAAGGCATTGTTTAAGTGATGAACTTTCATTCGTTCAAATAAATTCTAAGAGCTTCATATTTATTTATCGTTGTCAAAAATATAATTACTATAAAATATTGCTTGTAAAAGATAAAGTCAACTAATGATGAAATAGAATTTTATTAACACTAATTTATATTACTTTTAAAGTAAAATCTTTATCATGTGTCTCATATATATATAAATAAAAACTGCATAGAAATAGTGTTTGTTTTTATATTATAACGCAAGCCTTGGAAAAAGATTTATATTTAACAATTTATACGTGTGTACATAAAATCTAATGATGCAATTTTGCTAATTAAGTGTCACAGGATCTTTCTATCTCCTTGGTGTCATTGGCAGGTGATGGAGTATAATATTCATTGGTATATTTAATGTTTAAATCAGCGTGGAATGATCTGGAGATGGAATTGGAAAGGCGATGGCTATAAAATCAAAAGCCCAGGAATTCGATTTCATTATGGGAATTGTTAATGCTTGGAATGTTTAATATGATTTAATATGCATGAATAAAAGAAAGACACTATCTGCAAAGAGCACTGAAGCCACTCTTGAAAATTTAACCTGCTATTGTTTTAAAGAAGTCCAAGATTTCAATTAATGATTATAAATGTTTTAAATTTTGTATTTTTTTTTTAGTGTATACTGAGAGTTGAGTTACAAGTTTTCTCACCCTGTTATTCATTTGCAGAAACCTTTTTTTTTTAAAAAAGGAACCCCTTTATTTAAATTTATATAAGGGAAGAGAGATACAAATACACAACTCAAGGTATGCATAGATAATTTTTTTTTATGTTTGTAAATAAAATATTAATGTAATTGGACTCATTAAATGGACAATGACTTAAAAAGACAAAAGGTAAGATTTTACACATATACATTTTAGTTAGACATTTAATATGTTAACATTAAATATTAATTAGACGTACTAATAAGTAATTTTATATAAATACATTTTCTTGTTTGCATGAATAACTTTATGAATAAATTATATCTACAAAACACAAATTAGCAATTCATGGACATAACCTTGAGATACATTTAAAAGACACAAACAAAATGATATTGTACATCTAGTAATATAATTTCATATTTAAAATAACTGATACTTTATTGTACATTATGCACTATAATTTTATAATTTTTATTTCAATTGATATTTTAATATTTAAATCACAGCTAATCTTATTGTAGTAAAGACAAATCAATATTTTATTAATTTATAAATATTATAAATTTAACCCCGATTTGTTAATAAATATTTGTTGTTTGAAGTTAAAATCTTTGTGTCTCTGGTCTCTAGATTATTAAGCATCATTCATACTTCACTCACCAGAATAGCTATTATACATGTATACAGATTTTTAATATATTATTAGCAATAACCATTAAGGATCTATATAGAGGTCATATTATTGCCATCCTATTTAAATCCATCCTTGAGCAGAGTTAAGGGCAAATGTCTACACTGAGTTAGAACCCCGGGTTGTAATAGGACCTGTAAGTAGAGAAAGCTCTGGGTGTACCATCCTAAAACAAAATTCCAAAATGTAGAAATGAATAATAGACAATTGGAATACTTAGGAATTTAAATGGATATCTAGGCTACAAAAAATTTATAAAAGTTTGAGAAATTAGAGTATAACAAACTTCTAATTTAAATTTTGTAATTAAACACCTAATTTTTAATTAACGTTATAGATTATAAAATATGTAATAAATGGGAATTCTATTTTTAATTCTAATTACAATCTGAAGTCATGATAATTTTATGGCAGCAGCCAATCAAAGTCCTGTATAGATTAAGATAATGGTATTATGTCAGTTCTGTAATATATAAGAGGTCAGCCTCTTTTAACTAAGACTTAAAAACTTAAATGTGTACATATAACCATAAAAAGTTTATATAGGTATGAGATCAGACTTCTAATTTTTACTTATAATGAAGACTTTTCCAGGATGAATATGTATATGCTAATTGCATATTTGAAATAGATATTATAAATAGTAAATAGTTAATAAATGGAGATTCTGTTATTAATTCTAATTGCAATCTGCAACTATGATAATTTTACAGCAACAACCAATCAAAATCAACTGCAGAGATTAAGGTAATAGTGTGCTGTTAATATTATAATATAATCAAAAGTGGTAAATCTCTTTCAACTGAGACTCAGAAACTTAAAAGTATATATAAAACTATGGCAACATTATATGGGTGTAATATAGCAAATTTCTAATTCTTATTTGTAATTAAGACTCTCCTATAGTGAGTCAGGTATGCTAAATTAATATTTTAATGAATATTATGGATGATAAAATATTTAATAAATGATGATTCTATTGGTAATTGTAGATAAAATCTGCAGTTACAACATTTTTAGGGCATCAGCCAATAAAAAACTGATGTTCGTATTAAGATAATAATGCAATATCATTGCTATAATTAGTCAATGTTAACTTTCTTTTGACTGAGATTTAAAAATGCATTTAAGTATACAGCATTATAGCAAGTTTATATTTGTTAGAAAAACCAAAATATAAAAAATTTCTATTAGTTCTCATGTTGTAATTAAAAGCCCTGCACAACAAGTCATATATGCTAATTTAACGTTTTTAATGGACATTATAGATGGTAAAGTATTTAATAATAGTTTAAATGCTTAAAAATTGGAGTTTATAAACAGTTTAAAAAGTGTTAGATAATATTGCATATTTGAGATTGTATCAATCCATTGTTATATGACACAAGCCTTTGAAAATGTAAAGCTATATAAAAAGATATATCATTAAAACAAATAATTCATTTTAATGGTTCATTTAATTATGAAACATCCAAATATTATGCACCAATTATTGTAGGAGTATTTGGGCTTTGAATCTTTAATTGTATCATCTTTCTATTTGCTTTTGTTGATATAAAAAGAGACATTGAAAAATCATAGGAACAAATCATTGCTTTTTTGAATGTTACTAAAATATATGATTTCATTAATTAATAGAATTAAATATATTGATGTAACTAATAGACTTGGCTGTTAAAATATAATAAAATGTAAAGTAGGTGTTTAGTTGTCAAATGTTTGAAATCTATATATGATAATATTATTGAAAAAAAAATATAAGTTTTATAAAACATATGAAGAATAAATCCTATAGTTTTGTTTATGGTGGTTTAAATAGGCAATTTTGTTGAGTCGACTTATGAAAAAGAAATTTTAGACCATGGAAAAAGAAAACAAATCAAAATATTATTTGGACATGCTATTGATCACTTAGATTGGAAGCTATTGGAAAAATCAATATATGTTGATTAAAGAACGAATATTTTTAATAGAATAAAGTGTTTTGAGTCTTCATATATCGATGAGTCATGATTGGCATTTGTAAAATATTTAGACAGTTTTGTTTGTAAAATAAAAACAAATTAATTGTTCATTATTTAGGAGTTTAATTTAAGTTCAGGCATTGTCAATGATAGAGCTTAAGCCATTTCCATGAACCTTAAACTGCAGAGACTAAACAGAACAGAGGACATAATTTATTACAGATTGAACTAAAGCACAAAAGGTAAAAAAAAAATGATTTGCTTTCTTTAATGATGAATTAGGATAGTTACATATTTTTTTTTTTTTTGATTTTGAATATAATATAATGAAGGGAGAAAATAATACAAAAACTGAAAATGAAAAGAGCAATATTTACCAATAGGAAATTTAATCCGTTGAACTAGAAAGTGGGCTTCTGTAAAGCTACATTACTTTTGATGCGTCACTTAAATATCTTATTTGATCACATTATTTTATCGATTTCACTTAATAATTACGTTTATGTAATGAAAAATATCAGTGTTTATTTTGTTAATTTATGGATTAATAGTTTTATTTTTAAAGTTATATATATAATACCTTAATAAAATTACTAAAATATAACGGTAATAAACTATTATAAACAGTCTTTTAATCCGCACTTTCGGTTAATTTCTTGCCAATAAATTGATCGTAGTTGCGGCAGGTTTAAGAAATTAACCAAAAGTTCTTCTGCGGATTGGAAGACTTTATTATAGTTTATTACCGTTATATTTTAGTATTTTTATTATGTTCTAATTAACAGACATTTTATATATATATATAATACCTTCAATATAAGTCTTGCCCAAACATTGTATAACATATGGGTGTGAAGAAACTTTAAAATGAAGCGTAATTTCTTCATTAAACTTCTTTATCTGCTGTAAATTATTACCGCAATCTATATACAATGAAATCACAGGAAAATTAATAATTCTGTTAATTAAAAGTAATGTGTAATTTACGATAAAAAACATCAATAACACCTAAGTATATAATTAATAATTGTGAATTTTTTTTTAAAAAAAAAAAAAAACAATACACAACTAACAATATCTTTTCATCTATCTCAGTGGTCTTGTTAAAAAAACTAAAGTCAGATTGAAAAACAAATGCATTCTTGCCAATAAGTTATTCTTGTTGCATGGTACTGACAACTTAAAAAATAATTTCTGAAAATATCTAGCCTTCTTATTTTTTATGAATTTATTTAAGGCTAAAAAAATTAACAAGATTATTGTTGTCACTATTTGTTTTTTCAAATTTTTTAATACTGAATGAGGAAATAATTTTGCGAATATTTCATCTTATCAATTAAAATGCCTGTTGCAATATTGTTGATTTTATTCAATTCTTCTATCAATAGTAAAGTTACCTTTAAATAATTTTTACTAACTTGGAGCTAATACAATTCCTGGTAAGTGTATTTTTTTTCAAATGACTGAGATTTATTAGAAGGCTTATGAATTACTAAATAAGATAATACCATAGACCAACCAACAACTACAATACTATTTCTGCTTTAAATATTCCATAAAAAATTTAATTTTACCATTTATTTAACCACCAACTACATTACATATTACTATTATTCTACAATAACAAAACAAATATTAAAAAAAAAAAAATTAAGCACATGAGGAATAAACAAGCTTCTTGACTAATAAATCTAAATGACCAATAATGACTTCCCGTCTTACTTTGAGATATACTATTGGTGTGGAAATCAGTCCCACCACCAGAATAAAAGGGAAATACACTACTCAACTCCATAAAATATCTTTACAATACATAAATATGTAATCTAGAAATATACTTCACTCATGGAAAATACTTAGATATATTAAGGGAGAGAGTTCTCAATCCTAATCAACATAAAACATATCACTAATAACTTTCTTTCTCACAGTTAACTAATACATTTCATTTTATACATTGGAAAATAAATTCATACACAGATAGGTCCCTAATTCTTTCAATTCTTTTAGCATACAGCATTATATTGTGACACGACAACTTTCTTTCTTCCCCTACTAACTGAATTTTAGTTATTAGAATCGTCGTCGAGGGCACCACCAAGGATTTCTCTCTTGGAACCTGGTCACATAACTTTACATAAACCTGGTCTTTATTTATTTTCGAACGATGATTCACTGATTATAAACTTTGATTATAATCTCACAGGGGTTTTCCTTTAAGAACACTAACTAATTATTATAAATTAAATTCAAGAATTCGAGAATACGTTGGACAAAAAAACTTTTAATTTTTTTTACTACTATTTATTATTAATAACCTTATAATTCTATCCGATCCAGAAAGAACTGACTTACAATTTCTGATTTTCCCTCTGTTTACTTTCTAATTATGCTTCCCAAATATTTACCATAGATTTACTCGTGCCTACACTAATACTGCGAATTCTAGCAGACGTGTATATAAGACGACTTATAGTATTTTTAATCTTTCCTGAAGTTTATTTTTAAACTCCATTTTCTTTGGTAAATAAATAAATTGCAAAAATCTTACAATGAACGTATAAGTGTCTTTCATTTTCTTATACTTTCAATTCTTTCCTTATTTTCTACTAACAAACGAGTAACGCCTCAAGGTTCTCTGTTACTTGGCGACGCACTTTTATACCCCCACCCTGTTGTTACTCTCTAGATCGAATAGATATTAAATAATTTAAAATATAGTTATTCCAATATTTCATAAAAAATATTGAACGCAAATTAACATTAATAGTTTATAATATTAGACAAATTTATTTCCCCCCTCTATTGTTGAAACATTCATAATAAACATAATAAATGAAAATTAAATTAAAGATAAAGTTCTATTACGCTTTACTTAGAGTTCTCATTAATTAAACGTTTATAATTACCCTGATCGATCAGAGCGGAGTGGCCTGATTTTCATAGGTTTTACATTCCATTGGTCGTGCCTTTGTCCTTGTATATGCGAATTCCATGAGTGTTCCTTTGGTTGTCCGGCTAGCAATATCCATTTCTTCCATTCCATAACTCTCTCAATAGCTTCATTCAGATGGAGTGGCAGTCAATTCCCCAAAGGGGAAGGTTGTGATAACTTTAGCCGCTATACATTTGACAAGAGTCCGCAAAAATTAAATTTCAATAATAATAATTTTTATTGTTCGAAACACAGCTGCTTTCTTTATTGTCCTTGCTGGTCTCTAAAGTCAAGTCAACTGATCTCTCCTAAAAGTGATCTTATCTCCCTTCTTTCTTATCTTTTTTTTTTTTTTTAATTAGCGTAATAGCAATTACTAACCAAATATTTTTACTTTGTGAAAGTTTCAACAATAGAGTATAATTACTACCAAGAATCTAATTTTGTTTTCTTTTCCCCACCCTTTTATCTCTCGAATTTTTCTCCCTTTTAATTAAACCAAAACCATTTGTTAATTAATTTTTTCATTTTACAAACTATTTAACTTCAAAAATATTTATGACAAATTATAAATATGTGAGCTTATATATATATGAGCTGACTTAAAATATCAGCTCATTGCCCCATTTGTCATAAAAAAAACAATAAAAAAAAACTTTAATTGCCCTGCGGTGACTTGTCCCAACTTTTCTTGGGGTTATAGTTACTCGTACTCGCGGGTTCGTTACAGTTCTCCCATCTAACTTTACTTTCTCCACCTACCCCCTGGTCCTCCCATTCTATATCTTGTAATATTTCTAATGCTTCCTCAATGGATAACCGACGGTTTTCGGCCAACTTACATTGTACACTTGACGGGAGGTTAAATCTGATAGTTCGCACTATCTGGAATTGATCCATCGGATATGCCTCTAAGGCTCTCAATTTTGCCACTTGACGTTGAAAAAACTGACTGTACGTACTGAAACAGTAAGGTCTGCTTTGCAGATCTTTGTTTCACCTTTTCTCACCTACTTCCTACCCTCATACCTTAGTTTGAACCCCAATCTATCGTAGTGTGTCTGTAATACACTTATATACTGAAAATCCCACCTAATTTTAAACCACAAGCACAATGCTCGTATTATATATATAACTTATTCCCAAATAAAATAAAATATTATGAATTATGTATTTGTTCACATAATTTACATTTATTAAAAAGTAAGTTATATAAGTCGTAATAGCGCACACACTATGATATCCATTTTAAAGCATATCAAAATTATAAATTGTTAGTTATTTTGTTTGGATCTATTTACAAATATATTACCGTCGTAATATATTTTGATTCAAAATAAAATTCCTTTAGTAAATATTCGTTTAGTAGATAGATTCCAATATTACAATTTAAAATAAAATAATTTTCATTTTATTTAATAAAATCATCCCAAATATTTCTGTTAAAATAAATGAGGGACAATAGTTTAATTATATAAGTTTATCTAAAAACAGCAGCTGTCCACTTAAGTGTTCTTTAATTAGTAGCAGTAATTTTAATTAAATCTAGTTTGTAATTCGAATGTCGATGGGGAAGTTAACAAAAGAAATTAATTAATGTTGAATTCCTTTAGACATTCGGATAGATTTGATTACAGCAGATAAGTCCAATAATTTTGTACGCTCCGGGGCAAATCTATTGTTAAATTTTACTATAAAAAGGATGGTTTTCTTTTGTTCTTCATTCTAAGCTATTCTAAGCTATTCTAAGCTCTGAAAGGTCTAAGCTTTTAAAGAATTCTGAGTTGTCTAAAAGTTTCTGAGTTGTTCTAAAATTCTAATAATTTGCTAACCTTGACATGTCCGAGTAGAGGCGTTTAAGATGGCTATGTCCCATCGGAATAGCCAGCCGCTGCTCCATACCATCAAAAATTTATCACATGGATCCCAAAACTGCTGCTGCCACTGCCAAATATGAACATTCCAGATTTTGCTGCTGAATTATAAAACCTGCCGAACATCTACCTGCAAATGCTTCTCCAGAGGTAACCTAAATTAACCCAAGAGCTCTTGTGATCACTAACTAACATGCTATAGCTATTTAACATTGTTTTCTTATATTTCACAACTTCATTGTGTATTTATTTTGTGTGTTTAAATATGCTTAACATTTTGCTCTCTATCCTTGGGTTAATATTTTCTATTTATAAAGCTTTCTTTTATTTTATTATGATAATGTGTCAGAATCATCTTTGACCGAGTGAACTATTCCCTCTATTGAAAATAAGACGCCGCTATTAAGGCATATTTTAAATTTATAATTTTCCAATTTTATTGTCTTGCAAATCACTCGTTCGAGGGCGATTCTTTTCTTTAATGTAATATAATCACATCGACATGTTATTGATTTTAATCTAATATAAGAGTATGTGCGAAGTCAATGATTAAATGTGTCCCCAAATGCATGATTGCGTATATAAATCTATACTTACTTTTCAAACCCGCAAGCATGCATTTTCTTATTTTAATTACCATGTTCTATTTTAATTATAAAGTTCATCATTGATGTCGAGAATGTGCGGACCCTTTTAAATGAATTTCAGGGAAGTTGATTGGGCATTTCTCTTAATACAAGTAAAACCCATTTAGTATGTTTTTATATACACTAGTCTCGTATTGCTGGTACATGAATTGGTTGTTGAGACCGCTTTGTTTTTATTTTCCAAGGATTCTTTACACGGCAAAGTCCGTTCTTTCGCTCATTGCAAGTTTTCCAGGCAGAGGGTGTTCACAAATGGCACCCCTGGGAATTAAACGCAATCGTTACACAGTCGCTAAGTTTCGGCTGTTTCGTCAAAATACTTTCCTACAGGTTAACGGCGAGATGCCCTCCGTAATTATTCCGGATCTTCATATTGTTTCATTTTATATTTATTTTACAAAGCATCCGTGACTTAAACGAGTCACACCCTCCAACTTTATAAATTCACTATCAGCCATACTGACCCCCCCATACAAACCAATTATTATTATTCTCAAATAAATGCTTTGATCACATTCCCACGTTTGCTTAGTAAGCTTTAGTCGGTTACTATTCTCGAAGTCAATAAATATTTTAGAACATTTAATTTCAAATATTTTTCTTAAACTTGTCTATTTACTCAAAGCACCTTGCACATATTCCTATCTTGTCAAGCACATTATCGTAATGCTATTAGCCCAAGGAATAGAATATATCACTCTGTTTTAAAACCTTTTTGTCATTACTGAAATATAAATGCCAATAATTATTTAATACGCGTCCCTGTCTCATATAAGCAGACAGTGGCATTATATATATATTTATCTAAATAAATTGTGTGAAATTATTTTAAACTAAATTTTATCTCTTATTTTATTTGATTCCTATCACTGTCTCGGTCTATATATATATTTTCTGCATTTCTTATGTAAATCCATAGATGTTAATTAGCCACCCAAACTTATCTTAGTATAGAGTCTTTTGTTTCTCCCTGACCACCAGGCATCGGTAAAAGGTTATACTAGTTGTAGCATCAGATGTGTTATCATGTAGGTGGCGCTGTGAAATTTGGACTTTAGATTTGAACTTAGTATATCTAGAAGGCAACCCCTCCTAGAATGTTCAGTTTAGTGTCTGGGGTTTGAATTATGCAGTGTGTTAGCGAGATAGACGATTCTGACCGTTACAGTACCGTCTTTGTCCGCTTTATACTTTTCTTGCGATATCTTCATGCGTATGGTTTCTTGTTTCTCAACCCTCCAAAACCCTCGCAAAATAATAGTTCGATATTCTTGGAATGTAGGGGGTTTGTAATTTACCGCCTTCCACCATTTCCTAGTGGCACCACTCAAATGGCTCGTTGCTATTATGATCTTCTCTTTTTCTTTCGACCTATGGACGTAGAAAAAATCATCTAGACTGTCCAGGTAGTCAAAGGGGCTTTCCTCCCTTTCCCCTTTAAATGTTTTTATGTGTATAAATTTCGCCAACGTGACCCTATCGAACTCTTCTTCTCCAGATTCGTTGAGCTTTTTTTTTATTACCTCTATCTCTCGGTTTATTTGTATAGCCTTCTTGTTCGGGATTTCTTTAGTTTCCCCTGTAAACTGCTCTGTCTCTTCGTTTTCTACCTTTTCTTTCTCTTTACTGACTTTATGGTCCTCTGGGTCTACGACTTCCCTCTTGTTTTCATTGTTCCTATTCTTTTCCCTCTCTTTTAATTTATTCACATCTTTCCTCAATTCTTGTATCATGCCTTTCATTTCTTTTATTTCTTTACGGTCTTCCATTACAATTTTTTTGAGCTCAGCAATAGCTTTCAATATTTCTTGCAACTGACACCGCTCGGGGTTTTTAAATGTTACCACCGGGCTTTCCATGCTACTTTCGTCCTCACTCATATTTTATTCTTTTGTTTTATTTAATTTTATATTCGAACTCATAACCTTCCCTACGAGAATACTGATGTACCACCACCATCTGAAATCCACCCCTTTACTAAAAAATTTTACTCTCTCTTTTAAATCTAATCTCTGGACGTTTCTCTTGTTAACGAGCCCGACATGTTGGAAGCGCCATTTTCTAACTTTCCTCCCCTCACTCCTCTGTGACATGACAACTTTCTTCCCCTACTAACTGAATTTTAGTTATTAGAATCATTGTCGAGGGCGCCACCAAGGATTTCTCTCTTGGAACCTGGTCACGTAACTTTACATAAACCTGGTCTTTATTTATTTTCGAACGACGATTCACTGATTATAAACTTTGATTATAATCTCACAGGGGTTTTCCTTTAAGAACACTAACTAATTATTATAAATAATTCAAGAATTCGAGAATACGTTGGACAAAAAAACTTTTAATTTCTTTTACTACTATTTATTATTAATAACCTTATAATTCTATCCGATCCAGAAAGAACTGACTTACAATTTCTGATTTTTCCTCTGTTTACTTTCTAATTATGCTTCCCAAATATTTACCATAGATTTACTCGCGCCTACACTAATACTGCGAATTCTAGCAGACGTGTATATAAGACAACTTATAGTATTTTTAATCTTTCCTGAAGTTTATTTTTAAACTCCACTTTCTTTGGTAAATAAATACATTGCAAAAATCTTACAATGAACGTATAAGTGTCTTTCGTTTTCTTATACTTTCAATTCTTTCCTTATTTTCTACTAACAAACGAGTAACGCCTCAAGGTTCTCTGTTACTTGGCGACGCACTTTTATACCCCCACCCTGTTGTTACTCTCTAGATCGAATAGATATTAAATAATTTAAAATACAGTTATTCCAATATTTCATAAAAAAAATATTGAACGCAAATTAACATTAATAGTTTATAATATTAGACAAATTTATTTCCCCCCTCTATTGTTGAAACATTCGTAATAAACATAATAAATGAAAATTAAATTAAAGATAAAGTTCTATTACGCTTTACTTAGAGTTCTCATTAATTAAACGTTTATAATTACCCTGATCGATCAGAGTGGAGTGGCCTGATTTTCATAGGTTTTACATTCCATTGGTCGTGCCTTTGTCCTTGTATATGCGAATTCCATGAGTGTTCCTTTGGTTGTCCGGCTAGCAATATCCGTTTCTTCCATTCCATAACTCTCTTGATAGCTTCATTCAGATGGAGTGGCAGTCAATTCCCCAAAGGGGAAGGTTGTGATAACTTTAGCCGCTATACATTTGACAAGAGTCCGCAAAAATTAAATTTCAATAATAATAATTTTTATTGTTCGAAACACAGCTGCTTTCTTTATTGTCCTTGCTGGTCTCTAAAGTCAAGTCAACTGATCTCTCCTAAAAGCGATCTTATCTCCCTTCTTTCTTATCTTTTTTTTTTTTTTAATTAGCGTAATAGCAATTACTAACCAAATATTTTTACTTTGTGAAAGTTTCAACAATAGAGTATAATTACTACCAAGAATCTAATTTTGTTTTCTTTTCCCCACCCTTTTATCTCTCGAATTTTTCTCCCTTTTAATTAAACCAAAACCATTTGTTAATTAATTTTTTCATTTTACAAACTATTTAACTTCAAAAATATTTATGACAAATTATAAATATGTGAGCTTATATATATATGAGCTGACTTAAAATATCAGCTCAATATGAAACCAACAAAGAGAGAAACAAATTGCTAAAATTGAATATTTACAAATTATATACAAAATAGACTGCATAAGAAAGACATACATACATATGAACATGTAAAAACTTCAAATTATACAGTATGCAAATGTTATGGTAAAGTAAATGGTAAACTGAAAATAAAACTTTTAGTTTATAACAAACTATTAACTGTTTTACAATTTTAAATTGCAGTAATTATTGTCAATAGGACTTCACCATTTCTGACAACATTTATCTTTCATACATTTCCTACCCTCTAAACCAATTTCTTACTTCCAGACATTAAATAGAGGAATATCACCCTTCAATAAAACATATAAAAATATGTATATAACCCACATAAGAAATTATGTTTAAATAATAATCAATTACTGACATATTGCAACTTCTAATACACTATCCAAGATGTTCTTGAAGTCAAGGAAATAGTACAAAATAAATAAACAAACAAATAAATAAATCTATCTATCTATGATATATCAATAACAAACAAAAAATAGTTACTCTTCTTTAACTTTAAAAAAAGTTCACTTGCAAAGTTTTTTTTTTTAACATAAAGCCTCCTGAATGACGTGAAGATAAGGATGATGATTTCAAATGACTATGTGTTAGTCAAACATGAAGACAAATTCCTATAGAATAAACATTCACAATTTTAAATTTAATTAAGCAGTCTCAAATGTTCTTAGCAATAGTTAATTGAGCTCACTTATATAGCATGAGTAATAAACTTCTTTATAACAATGGAAATAATAGATAGATAATTTCAGCTACATATTTGTTTGATATTGATCATTTAATTAATTCTGGAAATTTTCAATTTAGCAATAACTTTAGTAGTCTTTCAAATAACATTAGCTTCCCATGACTTCATAAGTAAGCACAAATATAATTATTTTAGTCCATTGCTAATTGTTCATGGAAAATCTGCAATTCCTTAGTGTATCGATCCGGAGAAAGGTACTTATGTAAACTGCACTACAGGGCGCCATCTAGGCATTTGAACCTAGAAAAATTTATAAGTAGGCAGATACGTAAGTCAAAAAAAAAATTTTTTTTTTTTTTTTAATATTTTGGTTCCGGTCATTAGCCCATGTCATTAGCTCAGGGAGTAGCAGAGATTTAATAACATCATATCTTATCTAATTAGATTTCAACATTAAAAAATAAATAAAATAAGCCACTGCCAGTAATTAGCATACAAACATTTATTTATGCACATATATATAAGATTTAAAATTATTTTATTATTAGTTTTACATTTTAACATTTAGCATTATTTTTTTAACTTTGATTTTTGACTTTAATTTACCTTTAATTACCATTACATTCTAATTTTACATTTTAATTAAGTTCGCACAGATAAATTTATGAAAGCTTGTTTATCACGTTGAATATAGACCGGTTACATAGATTTCACGGTCAAAAACATTTCAAAGTAAACATAAACGATCAAAATACAAAATTATTGATTACTGACAATTGCGGAGGGAAATTTATACGTAACCCATAGTATTCACCGTAAGATACTTGCATTGTCACCAATAACTTAAAAGACATCCGAATAAATACATTTTAGATACTCACCATAAGGTATCATTATTTATCGAATGTCTATATATTTTGATCAAATATGAAAACCCAAAACATACTTAACCGATAACCAATCCATGCAAGCGTCTATAAACAACTTAAATTTACTGCATTTTTATTTAGGATCGAGTATGAATAGACCACATAAATTTGCTTTTGAAAATAAACATTCTATCCCTATTTAATCTTAGGCTAAGATTCGTAGTCAAACTGGCATCAATTCATCTGATATATCGATGTATTCAATGTAATAAAATACGGCAGCACAAAAGGTTAAGAGAAGAAATTGCCTCTTATGAGATAGGAATATTACATCTATCTGCAAAGAAGAGCAATAAAACAAAAAACTCCATAGAAAGGAACTGCGGTATCCGACTTATAATTCCTTCCATAGGCAAACGAAGTGTGCGGCATTGAGCGATTCTGCCCGTAGTGAATCAATATTACATCTACTAATCACACCAATATATCCAATCCATTGACCCAATCTAACCACGAAACAAATAACCTAAGATTACCCTTCCCTAATATAACTTTACAAATCTATACAGCCATTCACGCCCAACTTAAGTTTAACATTTATATAATTAATTTAACGAAAAACAAAAAAAAATCGTGATAAAAACTTAAAGAATACAAAAATAAATAAATGGAAATGATTTTACATAAATAAGAAAAAAATACATCAAATAACACTATTAATAAAGAATTTAGTTTGGTCAGATAGGATTCTATTGCATCATTTAATAAAAAGTTTTAAAATTTAGAGTTCTTATTGTTTCAAGTGAATATATAAGTTCTTACATTTTTAAAACTCCAACTTTATCCGTTCTTGCCATGAACTAAATTCCCACCTGTCCTAAAACTGGTATCCATTTAGCCGTTGTTTTATTTATTCATTCGAGGTTTTTTAATTTGTTGGTCCTCAATTTAGGAAACGATGTTCATTTCTCCTTTCTTTAACAGCTGAAAGAATTGACGTCGTCTGTCAATTCCTCCAACTCCGTACTACTACATATAGTCACATCGTAATAATCAATTTCCAGTCACTGATTAATAATTTCCAAATTTTCCTTTTATATTAATGTGAAGGATTGAATTTACATTACGTCACCGATGCGATGGTCCTTTCGCTGCGGTCCGATTCCATAGGGATTTCTTCTTATTTGCTAACAGTTTCTATTGTTTTCTTATCTGACCGGTGTTGTTACATTTAAATGCCGAAGGCTGGTTTACGTTTAACTAATTAACAATCATTTCCATTTCTGATTAATTAACCTGTTTTCCAAATCAAAAATATATTTAAAGATAAATTTAAAGATATAATTTCATCTCCAAATCTTTTTAAAATTTAGTTTTAAAATACTTTTTCTTTAATAAAGTTTTATTTTAATAATTTTTCATTATCTGTGCGATTTAATTAATATATAAGAGTTTAAGATGATATTTAATTTCAATTTTTAATTCTTAAAGAAAATTTTTAAATGCGAACTTTTTAATTTACTTTCATGTTTAATAAATTTAAAAAAAACAACAATGTAACGAACGTCTATGCTCGTTACATTAGATAGCAATATTTTTCTTTGTAATATGTCCACATACTGAGGAGAACAAGAAATATATAATATTAATATCCTTCCACTCAACTTAAATCGGATACACATTAAATAAATACTAATTCTTGGTTAATTCTTTGTGGGCCACACATTCACTTCTTTAATAAAATATTTCATAAGCATGAATGATAAGCATAGTTATTATCATGTAGTAGTTTAAAATATGGCACAATAAATTCCACATCCTCTCATTTTAACTTAATCTTTATACAATTAGAAAAGAATTTAAACTTAGAGTCATATGCTTTGTTAACTAGTCCTGCATAAATTTCCTTAAAAGATTATAATGTTCATGCAATTTCATTTTCTTCTTCATAATAGAAAACATAGGTAAATAAAGTAGATTTAGTTTATAAGCATATAAATACATTTCAAATGATAGTGTTAATTTAAAGTTTAACTGAATGGAAAATGAAGAAAATATATCTTCTAAAAAAAATAGCCTGACATTTTTTTTTAAAGCTGTCTGGTGGCTAGAATTCCCACACTAAATTTTATAAAATAATAATGTTTAAAAAATTACACTTTGAAATTTTGCTGACTTGATTTTGGGAAGAGATTGGAAAAAAACCATGTACATAAAAGAAGTGGCAGAAGCATAATATTTATTATTGGGTATTACTTAAATACATCTCCTTTTCATCAATCAAGAGGTCACCTTATTCTCCAAAGGTCAGTTCCACCCTTCGTACTCAAATAATTAAGTGACAAATATTCAAGAAATTTTTTCTTGAGAGAAAAAAAAATCATTTGATTTTCTAAATCAAGTTAAACAAAATAAAACAAAAAAATAATTTTTACACTTTTAAAAGAAATAAACATTAGTGATAACACAATTTAGTTTGTCAAATAATTCACTAATCCAGAGATTCATCAATCACTCAAAATATTCTTGCACCTATTATCAGAGATATTTATTGTAATTTTAAGTGTTTTATTGTAAAATGTAAAATTCTGTATTGTAATTAAATATGAAAATGAAATTAGAAGATGACACAGACATACATGCACATACATATGCTGCCATATGAATACTAAATTATCCTGACTAAACATAACATATGGCTATTTGTTAAACATATTTCACTGATTATACTACCTATATATGGATGATTATCCCAATGAATAAATAAATCAGAAAACTATCTGAACAAATACCAAACACTATTTTACCAATAAATAAAAAAAACTTGCATCAACTTAATTTATATATGAACAACTCCTGTAATAATCCACCCCCTTTCTACCATTAAATATTTCATCAAATACAATAATAATTACTAAATGCTTATAAGACCCCTAACTAACATCCATAAGCAATTCTCACATAAGGTTTTAGCATATTAACATAAATTTTTTTAAAAATTTTAGTGCTATTTCATTTTTTTAATTAAATGCAGTTATTGTCCACTGATACAGTATGACTTTAATTAAAGTTTGTTCCTTGCACCCATTCAGAGGGTCACAATATATATATATATATATATATATATATATATATTGAAGGAATCTTCAGATATCACAATATATATATATATATATATATATATATATTGAAGGAATCAATCTTAGCTTAAGATTGAGCCTCATGGTTCTATCCACTTATCAAGCAATAACCTATATTTAAACTTTATGTCCCATCCCACTCCTTTAAGCATGTATATATATTTCATATATATTTTTGAGAAGTGCACTTAAAAATTATAAATTTTAACTTTTCAATAACATTTTTTTATTAAAATATTATACTGTGGTTCATATATATATACTAAGAAAATATTAATTTTTTAAAAATATTTTATTATAAGTTATTTTCAACACTTTTTCTTTTAAAATTATTTCTTTTTACCAAACTGTATATTTTGTAAAATCCAAGATGGAAGATGCAACCATTAATTGTCCAAAAATAATTAAAGGTTTGGAAATATATTGTTTTAATCTTGGGAAGGAATTTTTAATTAAAGTTTTACTAAAAATAAAATGGAGAATGGGATTAATAGATTTTACTTTTGTTATAAACATTTTTGTCAAATCTATTTCCAATCTGGAAATAAATTTGAATATATTTTTGGAAATTATCTAGTGATTGCATATTCAAAAATAAGGGACAAAGAAATATAAGAGTTTGTTAGATCAGAGATTAGAGTATCAGCTAAAAATAAGAAATTAAAAGCATTTTGCAAGTACCTGACAGCAGTATAAATATGGGCTGATTTTAAACACCAACAGATTAGCTACTATTGAGAGAACTGTACTGTTAACATAACACATGCTTTTTTGAAATCTAAAAATGGTAATTGATTAGAAAGCCCATCATTTTTCTGACCATTGTGGGTCATCTGCCACTACCATACCATCATGCTCTCCATAGAATGAAGTAAAATCCTGACCTGAGAACTTTGGAATGCTGAGCAGAAGCTTGCTGTTACTTAAGAACTTGCATGGATCCTTTCAATTGCTGTGCATGAGCTGGACTTTTTAAAATGGACTCTTAGATGTGTACAAGATAACTTTTATACCACTATGTGAAACTAAAGCTTGCCTAACTAATCTTGATCCCTACTATCAAGATTTCTTATAATGTATTGTTTAACTTAATCTTTTTTAATACATAAATTTAACTTGCTCTCTCAAATAATTTTATGTATCTAACTCTATCTCATATGCTCTAGTTTTTTTAACTTTGGTGCAGTTATTTATTTATTACTTGATTTTATTTCTTTTTGTTATTATTAATATGCCAATCTCAAGCAACCTGATGAGCCAAATTTCTTAAAAATCTTTTCTTTTCTCTTTTTAGTTAAACCTCCATTTATTAAGGTTATTAATGTTCCCTTAAAATGTAATGTATGATTAATTAATATGCTTGCCAGATTGTTTTTATGAATCAACATTTTATGTTGGCTTTTTATTATAAAAATTGTTATTTGTGCAACTCCAAATAGAATGAAACAATTCTACATGGGACAAATCCATCATTCAAGCTAATTAATACTTTAAAATCTTTTAAAATGTTATTTATTTAAATTCTGAAAGAGTGACCTATTAGTTGTTTTGGATACAAATGTTACTTTTTCTTTTATTTTTCATATTCTTAAAACATCAAATATTTAAATATTCTAGTTATTATCAAAATCCATAAAGGTGGGCTTAAATTATTTTAAATAGCAGAAAAAGGAGGGGGTCAAATGTTAACATATATTTTATTAAATGAAATCTTCCCTATACAGATATTATAGCAGCAGACCATATTATTTGTCTAAATTATGGCATTCAAACAAGGGTCATTTATTATTAAAGCAGTAAATCTTATTCAATGTCATTAATGACATTTATCTGTACTGCATTATTGACATTTGGCTTATCATTGTGAATATCTATATAATCTGGGGGTTGTGATAGGATTGAACCCATAAATGTCTCCTTTTGTCCTGTCCCATGGATAGTTGAGCTTCCCATGATCTATTCCATATAAAAAGAGCCTCTGTGCATCAGTGAATCCATGCTATGCCTAATTACTTTTTTCTAAGCACTGCCCTAAAATGGGAGTCTTAGACTTTGTCTTTCATCCAGAAGCATAACTTTTTTCTGTTATTTCTTCATCATTATGTCAGTACCACTACTTCTTTGTATTATTTCTTTTGTTTCATGATCTAGTTTTGATGTTATAATATTAAAATTGCACTCTGCTCAAAAATATTTATAAATGCCAAATATTACCAATTTTATTAATTGATAATGTTATTTCAATCTTATTATACAATTCCACCATCATAATTTATTTCTATATTTAAAAGGGAAAATCAAGCATTCTGTTTTTAAAAGTTTTTCAATAAATATTTGGTCATAAAATCAAATATATATTTTTTCAAATGTATTTTATTTATTTTCATGACATCAATGGTGTCCTGCATAACTACTATATCTTGGATTGAAGAGGAGAGTATTCATTTATTTAACACTCTCAAAAGGTGCATGCTCAATTAGCTTGAAAGGCTGATATTGGAATGATATATATATATATATATATATATATATATAATGAATCTCAGAATGCTCCTTGAAATAATGTTAGTCACTGTGTTTCAGAACCATAAACCAAAGTGTTAATAGCAATCTTATGTAATCTTTTTAATAATTGATTGGCACCTTAATACCATACCAACTAAAGATGTGTGTTAAATTATATATACTATTTAGTTAATAAAAAAGCATTTGAGAACCCTTAGCAAGAATTTCAAGATGTAATTATTTACTGTTTGGTAGACTGCTCATTTATGCACACATTAATGTATATAAATAATTTGCAACATTATTAAACTGTTTTATTATCTAACTTGTTTGAATAATTCAAATTCCTGTTTCTCCACTTCCATGCACACATCCATCCATATGCCTATTTAATTAAGTCATAATGTAGTTAGTAAATAAGACTCACTGTTTTCTTCACTCTGCTAGTGGGACGGATTGTAGAATAAATTCTCATGTGCCATCATTATATGTTATTCATTAGGTGTTTGATCTGGGGATCAGGGAATGGGTTCAAATTCAGGTTGGTCCCTGACCTAAATCTCAGGCTTGTCTGGGTTTGAAGTACATTTTGTGAGTTTCAGCTCATGTTAGATGAATAAACATATTTTGACTGATACAATATATATTTAATATTTTCACAGTTGTATGATATAGATAAATTATTATTTTTTGGGTTAAACCATGTGTTATTTTCCATTACATACTGATATTTTGACAAACTAGCATCCATCATAGTCAAAATTAAGTTTTGAAAGAAAAATTGTTAGATCTCAAACAGTAACATGACTGAATGCGAGATGAGAAATGAGATTCAACTTGTAGTTCAAGTTGAATTTCATTTCTCATCTAGCACTCAGTCACTTTATTGTTTGAGATCTAACGATTTTTCTTTCAAAAGTTAATCTTGACAATGGCGAATGCTAGTTTGTCGAAATATCAGTATGTAATGGAAAATAACACATGGTTTAGCCCCAAAAATAATAATTTATATATATATTAATTACATTTCCACACTGCCATTATAGATCCTGTATATAAAATTTATATTTTCTCTGTTGTCGAATTGGTGAATGACTGTTTGTGTGATGAAGTCACAATCACTACATTTATGTGAAAGAAGAAATTCTGCCATTTATCCAATAATAAAAATGCTGAGAAAACATCAGTATGAGTGCTCTTAACTACAGAGATATAGTATATAGTTCATGAAATTAAACTGAGAGACTGCAAACCTCTCACACTTATTAGCCAATCAGGTGTTATTAATAGCGATCAAATCATAAATACAAGACAGAGAATTTAACAAGAAGAGAGCATCCACCCTCCTCTTTACTTGTCTTTCTATATATCTAAAAACTACTGCATAGTAAATCATAGGATTTCATGCTGTATGTTTGTAATTTAAACTCAGTGAATTAAATGTGAATATATTTGAAGATTCACACTTTCAAATCTAAGTACTTCAGACTGTCTTGGATATATAGAAAGACAAGTAAAGAGGAGGGTGGACACTCTCTTCTTGTTAAATTATCTGTCTTGTATTTATGATTTGATCGCTATTAATAACACCTGATTGGCTAATAAGCATGAGAGGTTTTTAGTCTATCAGTTTAATTTCAAATACTGTTTGTGCTTTATAAATTAAATATTATATAGTTCATGGTAAAGGTTTCCATTCAGCTGCAGAAACAGCCACAGACTCTGATATGTAATTCAATATTAAGGTGTGCCATGGTCTGTAAATTTCCTAATATAGTTCAGATGAAAAACATATTTAGCAATGTTAACAAACTTCTATAAATTAGCAATGTTTAATAGAAAAACATATTTATATTAAATTTTTTAAAAAAATTGTTAAAGCAACCAATTAAAAAAATAATTACAAATATTACATTTAAAAAACTATTATATAACAATAGGTATTTTTGTTTTCTGACATTAATAAACAGTAACTATTAATAGCTAAAAAACTATTACAATTAGTAGAATGATATCAGAAAAAAATAAAATATTTTTTTTATTCAGAGGGTGCTCCATTAAATATCAAATATATCAGGTTTTTTAAAAATATAAATTTTAATTTAACTTTATTAAAATTTGAAAATTTATTTATATAATATTTAAATGTTTTGATTAATTCACATAAAATCTTAAAACCAATTGTTAAAGCAACCAGTTAATACAAAAATAACTGCCTCCACCATTAAAAACTTGCTCCAAAAATGTTTTTAACTACAGTTGTATAGTATACCATGAAAAAATACGATTACAGTACAGAAATTCATGATTGAAATGTGATATATGATAAGGAAGAAAAATAGATGCTTTACTACTGTATTTACATTTAATTTTTATTAATGTATAATTGAAGTCAAAACATCGGTCTTTCAGGGCAGCTACATTTCTCTTATTTAATATATATTAAAATCTTTTGTTTAATTTACATTAAATTGTAAAAGTTTTGGTTAGCATATAATTGAAGCCTTTTGGCTGGCTACATTTCTTACATTTAATATATATTAAACACTTTTGTTAAATTTACAGTAAATCTTAAAAAAGTTGTTAAAGCAACCAGTTAAAGAAAACCAACTCATATAGAATTTAAATATAAAATTTTAATATTATTGTACGGTTAATACTTTCAATATTTTCACATCATATTCATGATCAGTCTGCTGGATGAGAACATTAACTTTTTGCTGATTTGAATATTATTACTGTTTTTGTTCATTATATATTCATTTTATATAATGAACCATGTTGCTTTTATTTTGTATTTGTGATCATTTCTCTCTTCACATACCACTCAAACAGCAGACTAACCATGAATATAGTGTATGAGTATTATTTTACACATGCACACACACACACACACACACACATATATATATATATATATTGTAACCACATATTTAAGTCTCTAAGGTTTCAAATATAATAAATAATAATAATTAAAAAAAAATTATGAAATAAAATTAAGCTTATTCTCCTCAATTAACATAATTAAGTTATATACATATTAATTAGACATTTCAATTGCCAATAAAACACTTAGTTAACTGCTCATTAACAATCATTTATAAATATTATTTAGTTTATTGATAAATGCATGAAATTTGGATTTAATAGTCTAAATTGAAGTAGATATTGGGTGGGTGCCTATTGTTTTAAAGTAGCTATCTAAATAAATTTCTATAGATGTTTGCTAATTGTGATTTATTAAATATGTTTAATAAATTTTAATTTTAAGTAGTTTAACAGTAAAAGGGTTTTTAAAAAAATAATATTTAAAACAATATTTGAATAAAGCTTTAGTCATTGGGATAGCACTTGAGTGAGATTAGAGTTTAGTGGATTAAATTTAAGAGTAATTGATAAGGAAGTGTTTTTAAATTGATAAGTTTATTAATTGGTTTAATTTTGTATACTTGGTTTATTATCTTTAAATTAACTTATTACCCTGAAATGCAGATGTGTGTATGGTATTTAAATGTATATGTAAGAAAGAAATTAAAATTTAAAAGATTAATAGAAATTATTTTTAAAGATGCTTTATCAAAAGCATTACATAATTGTGATATTATTAAACAAAAATGCTTAAATAAACATAAAAGTAATAAATATTTACTAATAAAAGGTATTTTAAACTAAAAAGTGCATTTTAAAATAAATGTATTATTTAATTAAGTTAAATAATCTTTATTAAAAATAATTGTAACTATCTAGACAAACATATAATGAGAAATTTCTCTAATTAAAACCTCAAGATTAAAGTAATTAAAGAGGTCAGCTTTATGTTGGTGTGAATGTCCTGCACCTAATATTTTAAATTCAATTGGACAATGATTGATCACATGAGAATAATGCAGTAAATATATCCATGCACAGTTTTTATAAAATAAGTTTTAAAAAAAATTGGTGTTGAAATTTTAAAAATAAAGTTTGTGTTGAAATTTAAAAAAAAAATGGAATGTTAACATTTAAAAAGAAAGGAAAGAAAAGTAATTAGTCTTCACTTCTATTTTCATTTTTGAATTTAAAATTTCTAAATGAAAGAGTGTGAAGCTAATAGTTGTCCATGTATTGCTGTGTCTACCATGCAAATAATAATAATCATGAAGAAATGCTATTTTCACACTATTAAAAAGGAATGATCAAAATTCTGGGAACTGAAAATTACTGGAAACTGAAAAAAACATTAGATGAGTATGAATTTTGTCTTGTTATAAAGTTATTAGTTGTTGAACTTTTGGTTATGATTCCTTAAGTCTAATATTGTTTTTTTAGAAAAGTTTTGAAAATGGCATTAGTGAGAACAAGTAACCAACATATTGATAATATCTTCATTAACTCTAATATTTAAAATAAAAAGATAAAAATAAATTATTTGTCAATTTCAATTAATTTTCAAAATGATACAGAATGTGATACTTTCAAAATGCTTTATAATATTTAAAAAAACTTTCTCAATATTTATTACATTTCAACTAATATCAATAAAAGACATTATCATATTATTATTAATTTAGTACCTAGAATTAATTTACTTGTTGATTATTGATTTATTTGTCACTCAATAAGAAAAACATGTATCAAATTCCTTTCATGTTCAAATATTCATTGGATAATGCAAGAAACTTATAACAAAACTATTTTGCTATTTATAATCTGCTTTTGACTTTAATAATATATGGTTTCTATCAAATTTAATTGTATCTGTGGAATAAATGTAAATAAGCTCCCAACTTTGAACTTTTATGTGCATGTTTTCTTTTTAATTCTTTTGGAAAATACTGGTATAATATCTTTTAGCCAAGAAAAAGCAAAAGGACTTTTTACTAAAGCAATTAATTCCTATTATAGAAAGAACTGTTAATCCTTTTGCTTAAGTTTACAGGTAAAAGACTTTAATGCATAAGAATATGTCTTTATAAATTTAATTTTTTTTATTTATATTCATAATTGTCACTTTATATTATATGCTGATTTCTTTATTACTTTTTATATATTGTGTTATGGGATATTTATAACAATATTTGCTACCAAGGATTGGTAAGAAAGAATATAAGTATAAGGTTTATTATTATTTTAAAAAATATACCCAGGTAAATACTTTATTTCAACAATTATTAAGAGTTCTTTAGGTTGATATTTGATATGCTATCTTACATTGTTTTAGTGGATAAAACAGCTTTCATATTTGGTATAAATAAATAGGCAGAGTGTCTGAGGATCAATGTATGAAAGATAAATATCATGCAGATTATAATATGTCTTTTGCTTTCCCATCAGGTTTTGTAAGAAACATATTAATTAGATGAATAGTTTTTATTCTACATATTATATCTGTGCCTTATTCATTTAGTTATTGACACACTGCTTGAAGTCAGCTGTTAATTTGTTAGCATTTGGTGTTGATGTGTTTTCTTTTCCTTAATGCATATGTTTAGGCCCTCATGAAAGAGAGATTGTGGTTTATTAATGTTTTTGCATGACCTATATAAAGAAAATGGTGTTCAGTTATATATTGTTATTACCCATGTTGAATATATTTCTATGTTTAAATCTATTATTAAATATCCAAAGGTATTTTAAGGCATATTTATTCTAATGTTATTTACTAATGACTGTTATTTAATATTTTAAGCTGTTTTGAATTACAATATGTATCTTGTATTTATTTCTTCACCTTTCATAGGTACTAATAGTATTGGAATAGTGTAATTATGGTTTGTAAGCCAATAAACATCACATAATCACTATTTCTTATGCTCGCTCTTAACTGTTATTAAAATAGGCAAAACTCTCTATACGTATTGCCACTCAGTGCAAGTCAGAGTAATCAATGGATGCCAGAGGGCTTGTGCATAAAATCCCCATTTAGTGCCTTCTCATCTAATATCACCAGACTAGTTTCTGGCTTATGGCCTTCGTGAGTGAGGAGGCTTGAATCTGAGAGTGCTGCATCTAGATCTTAGAATCTAATGCAACCCCCCAGAAGCCACCTTTTATTTCTACTTAACTACAAAACTATGTGACTTAAATTGAAAACACTATAATATTTTCAATCCAAGTTCATCAGCTTATATAGTCATATTGGCTTAAAACCAATCCTGCCTAATAGGATAGTTGTGGCTATGGTTATTAAAGAACCAAAGACACCAAAATGTATAGGTACTGAACTGAGGTCAGACCTATATGACTATATAAGCTGATGAGCTTGGATCAAAAATATTATAGTGTTTTCAATTTAAGCCTCATAGTTTTGTAGTTAAGTAGAGATAAAAGGTGGCTGCTGGAGGGTTGCAAGGCTCCTCACTGATGAAGGCCACAAGCCAGAAACTAGTCTGAGAATATTGTATGAGTAGGCAATAGATAGGGATTTTATACACAAGCCTTCTGGAATCCATTGATTATTCTGGTTTGCATTGAATGGCAATACGTATAAAGAGTTTTGCCTGTTTTAACTATGGTTTGTGTGATATGTTATTTTATAATATAAAAACAAATGCTTCATTCGACTGGTTTTAAGGTGCAGACTATGTCATTAATAATCAGTATCACGTTGTTGACCTAATATAGGCATATATAGATTTTATTTTATCTTCAGTGCAAGATAGTTGGAAGAGAAAATGTGTGGGATAACAATAAGTGGGAATTTAATAAATAATGTAAAAGAATTTTGTAGCAATACTTTAAAAAGAATAGTTATGATAAAATTGTGTAAATATTTTATCCCAAATTGTAAAAACTATTATATTTTTATTGTACTAAATGCTGTTTCATTTATATTGTAAATAAATATTTTTCTTATAATTAAAATACGTTTCTGTTATCGTTGCCAATACTATTGCATTCATTAATCAGAAAATCTCATAATAATGGTTTTATTATACAGTGTTTTATAGAGAACACATTTCAATGTCCACATATTATTATTATTATTATTATTATTATTATTATTATTATTATTATTATTATTATTTATTATTATTATTATTATTTACTTGGTTTATTTATCCATTTAATCTGCATTATAATAAGTCATAGGTTTTATTAATTCCTATTTATTTTAAGTATATTTTTTATAATGTGGGTAGCAGGAAATGTGCCCTTTCTACCTGCTGCATTATTTTAGCTAGTTATATTTATTGTAAGCTCGCCTATCATAAAATTATAAACTTGGATACACTCATGTGTTGTACAAATAAAATATTTATACATGAAAAAAGTTTAAAATGCTCTTAAATGTTTTGTATGATAACTATTAATTACTTAAATATTGATATAATTATATACCTTATTGCTTTTCTATATTTAATTAAAGTACAAAATATCTAAACTTACAATATGAACCTGAGAGAAGAAGTTTCAAACCCATAATTGTAACCTAATAAGATTATTCTATTAAGATAATTAATATTTCTGTTGTTATTAATTACATTATAAAAGAACCTGAGATTTGAGAGTTGTAAAATGCATCAGAGTGATTTATTCATGATAGATTTAGTGCTATTCCCTCTTTCTCAATACGATGCACCATTCTTTCTTAAGTTACAGTAGTGGATTTTGACAACCAACATGTGGATTTGACCATAAGATTTCTTTTGTTTCTGCCCCTTTGGTCAGTCTTTATAGTTATGACCCCCACACACACATATATATATATTATGCATGTTGAAAAGTATAATGCACTTGCAATTTAGTAAAAATTATGTATTCTATTGTAATAAAAAAAACTTGAGCTATTATATACATTGTACAATGTATGCAAGAAGGATATGAAACAATAGCTTAATTAAATTTTTTTAGATTCTTAGTGGCTTAGTCATATCTTTTCATTTAGTTAAATATTATTTAATTAATTATTAAAAATATTGAATAAATAATGCCAGTTTAAACAACATAATTTTCATATAATATTATCACAACCAAAATAAAAGGAGAAAAAAGATATAATAATTATATTAAATTTTTATCGAAGAAAAGATAGTAATTATGACCTTTAAGAAAGAAACAGACTACAAATAAAAAGAAAGTTTGGGAAGAGAAAAACTGATAAAACAACGTCTCAATTATAATACATTTTTTTATAGAAAGATCAGATCAAACACAGGCATAAAAATTCCAATTTGTTTGAAAAAATATATATTTTAGGATTATAAAAATGATAGTAATTAAATTGAGAACAAATTGAGTTTCATAAAAAAGAAGGGTGGAGGGGAGCACATTAATAATGTGGAAGCAATAATGCATACTATTCATATTAGATAATATCTTAAGTATTTCAAAAGCGAATGAAGATTACTAATTTAAATAAATTGCAGTTTAATTATAAATAATTCAACATAAAACAAAATGAATCTATTTTCATCAGATTCCGAATTGGAATATTGTGAGAAGTTTACTTTGTATGACCTACTGAAAATTATTTATTTATTAATGCTAATTAATTCCAGCATTAATATTTAATAAAAATTTAGAAATTTACAATACTATTAATATGAATATCTTAAGATTCTCCCATATGAAAATAGCACCACTATCATCTGCTTTCTTGGTGAATGTTGATATTGTAAGCTATTTAAATAAATTTAAGATAAATGTCATTTGGAAGGCTTGTAAAATAATTCATTGTTATTGATTCGTTTTAGTCCAATATTATATAATCATAGAAAGAGTTCGAAATTTAGATTATTAAAATGAATGTGTAGCGCTTCTGTTTTATGAATATTATTTAAAGCCAATTTAATAAAGATGTAAAAGCATCTCCATAGATTTGATATCAAATCTCATAATGTCATTGATAGAACTTGTTTTCCTAATAAATAAATCATAACAGAAAATGAACTATAATTTCATCTGTTTAGAAATTGGAGAATGAAGTTGCAAACTGTTTTATTAAATTTAATGTAAACAATTTCAAAAGTTTATAACATTATTAAAACAGACAAAACTCACTATACGTATTGCCATACACAGCAAACTAGAATAATCAGTGGATGCCAGAAGACTTGAGCATAAAATCCTCATCTAGTGCCTACTCATCCAATATCCCCAGACTAATTTCTGGCTTATGGCCTTCGTCAGTGAGGAGCCTTGGATCTGAGAGCACTGCACCTAGATCTTAGGATCTAATGCAACCCTCTAGCAGCCACCTTTTATCTTCACTTAACCGAGTCTTAAGTTGAAAGCCCCTAAAATATTTTCAATCCAAGTTCATAAGCCTATCTAGTCATATAGGTCTGAGCTCAGTTCAGCACCTATACATTTTGATGTCTTTAATAACCATAGCCACCACTATCCTATTAGGCAGGATTGGTTTTAAGCCAATAAACATCACATGGTCACCATTTCTTATGCTTGCTTATATCTGTTATTAAAACAGGCAAAACTCACTATACGCCCACACACAGCAAGCTAGAGTAATCAATGGATGCCAGAAGGCTTGTGCATAAAATCCCATCTAGTGCCTACTCATTCAATATCACCAGATTAGTTTTTGGCTTGTATAGGTGCTGAACTGAGGTCAGACCCATATGACTATATAGGCTAATAAGCTTGGATTGAAAATATTGTGTTTTCAATTTAAGACTCATAGTTTTGTAGTTAAGTGGAGATAAAAGGTGGCTGCTAGAGGGTTGCATTATATCCTAAGATCTAGGTGCAGTGCTCTCAGATCCATGGCTCCTCACTGATGAAGGCCACAAGCCAGAAATTAGTCTGGAGATATTGGATGAGTAGGCACTAAATAGGGGTTTTATGCACAAGCCTTCTGGCATCCATTGATTATTCTAGCTTGCTGTGTGTGGCAATAGTATAGTGAGTTTTGCCTGTTTTAATAACAGTTATAAGCAAGCATAAGAAATGGTGATCATGTGATGTTTATTGGCTTAAATTTATAACCTATTAGATATATATTAATTGATACCATACGATTCTAATATTTTATATTTTTAATAAATGAAAAATTTTCAACATTATTAAAATTTATATTTTGAAATCGGCTTGGTAAATACTGCTTAAAACCAATTAAAATGAGACTGTATATACATTATCTGCATATTTGATGCTGCCTTTGTCAAAACTTATTTCCCTAATAAATAAATTAATCTACTATAAATGAAAACGGATACATTTTTCATCTGCTTGGTGGTGACACAATGAGGTGCTTTCAAAATTTCATATAGATGTTTAGAAAATATATTGCCTCCTAAAATATCATCTATATTATATGGATATCACAAAATACACTAATGAAACCATAGACGAGTGTAAATAAGGTAATAGCTAATCACCTACATCAATACAAAAAAAAACAACAACAATTATCTCATCACTACATAATATTTTGTTTTGAAAAATATAAAATAAGAGATCTTGAAGATATAGTACCAGGATCACTTGATATCTTCCCAATTCTGGAATAAAGGTGACTGTTGATTTTAGTCTACGCATTGACATTTTGTGGCTATTAGTTTATTTTAAAGCTTATATGTAATTTAATTAATCAATTTTGTTATATATATATATTTAAACATTTTAAAACATTTATTTTGCTTGTGCTACACATATTTGAATGAGTGCTAATTATATATATTATCATCATCATTTTCAACCAATATCAGTCCAGCGCAGGGTAAAAATCTCATAAAGTTTAACCGAGTTTCTTAAAACTCTAGCCTCTCTTCCCTATAACATAACAGCAAACTTTTTTATTTCTTGGATCTGTATCACACATCTCTTTTCAGATCATGTACAATCTCTTGGGATCCATTTTAAAAATTGAATTGTCCAACTATTTTCATCTCTTCTAGAAATAAGTCCTATTCAGCTTCATTACAGCTATTTAATTCTTTCAATGATGTCAATAACAGCTGTTTGTTCTGTCATCAGCGTATTTTGTTTTCAATATCTTCTTATTATCCATAACACAAATCTCACCATATTTCGAAGAGTGATCTGAAGAATTGCTTTCTTGTTAAATGTTCAAGAAAGAATTGTAAAATACAGCTATTAAAAATCTTCTCATTCAAACACATTGATGTATTTACATTTAGTATTAAGTATTTTCTACGAAAACATTTTTTTCAAGTTTAATTCTAGGATTAAAAAACATTCATAAATCTGACCAAAATATTGTAATTGTTAACTGTTTTTTAATGGCGATTGTCAAATTTTATTTTCTTTTTCTAAAAAAAAAAAAATCATTGAAGATTAACTTTTTAGCATTTATCCGTAGTTCTGTATCTGATAACTCTTGCAATATTTTCTGAAACTCTGGAAGCTTTATTTTTATGAAAACAACTACACAATCGGCAAAAGCTAGAATATTGGGATATGATTTATTGTTCTAAAAACACTTTAAAATTCAGCTTGTTTTTTTGATTGGTTAAAATCCCACGTCAGCTATAGAATAATTGTAATTATCTAGCTAAATATTTTGTATAGAACATATAGAAGATTAATAGCTTTGTAGTTTCTGATAATTCACTTACTAGCATTGTTTGAATATCAATATTGCTACTGCAATCTTTTAATAATTTTGTATACTTTTAACATTTTAACATTTGATATATAACATTGTCAACAATTTTTCTATTTCTAAACTGCTTCTTTTAATATATCAATTATAATTCCAACATTTGTTGAAGCTTTCCTTACTTCAGGGATTTAATTGTCCATCTCATTTCTTTATTTAAAATTATGAGTAATTTTGAAGATATAATAATTGTAGGTATTTTGTATTATTGTTATTTATTAATACATAATTCTTTATAGAACTTTTCTATACATTTTATGATAGCATCTCTCTTCTTGAGGACCAAATCTATATTTTTTGTTAAAAAAATAATTTTCTTTCCTATTCACAATTATATTTTCCCTTACATTATTACCTTTTTTGTATCATTTTACAAAATTCTAGATATAGAGTTCTTTTTAATGGATCACATTTTAATAGTGTCAATTCCTTTTTTTCATGCATTGTCTTGTCTCAGTACTAGTAAAAAGTTGTTTTTTCTGTAACAGCTATCTTCGTTGCAGTTCTTAATAGTGTATAAGTTATCTTCTTATTAATTTCATTTCAAATTTAAACTATGCATTAAGATTTATTCATATTTTAAGTCGATTTGCAAATTTTAATTAATTTTTTTGGGGTATTTCTAAATGTTAGAAAAATCAACAGGTAATACTGTTTTTCTTAATATTTTCGTCACTTTAGTTTTACATTAACACGATATCTTACATTTCATCAATCGAATATCATTTCGGTGTTGGATAAAATCTTGAAATACTTATTTTTTATTAGTCAAATTATAATCCAATTCTGCTGTATTTTCAATTAGATGCTTTTATGTTCATTTACTTTAACATTTTTTTTTTTAAAAAAATAATTCATAATATACAATTTTTCTTTTTCTTTTGGTGCGAATTCCATAAGTCTGTGTCCACTCTCATTTCTATGACGATTACCAAATTTACCAAAAGCACTTTTATCTGTCAATAGTTTGCAAATTATAAAATTAAAATCTTTCACAATAATTTAAAAATCTTATTTGATATGATCAAAAGTATTTTCTACCTTTATATAAAAATCTTTTATTTTATCATCACAATGAGAACTTGTTGGGACATAAACCTGAATTACTGGAATTTAGTATTTTTCATTGTCTTAACTATTCCTGCCATTGACTCTGAAATATCATTATTCTCTACAATGTTCTTCTTCAAAATTTTATTTATAATGAATCCCTTCCAGTTTTTTTATTTATTAAAAAACGTTACTCATAACAAATTATATACGAATATTAACATATTTACACAGAATACATTTAAGTTACTTAGACAAACGTATGGTGAAACTACAATGAAACTACAATTGTATTGATCCAGATTATACTACAAGTTATTTAACTCCAATAAAAAAATGATCCAAATTTGAAGTGTGTCACATTGTAATATTGCATAGCCATGACCTTTATGCTTGTAGTATCTATATTTTTGAGTAAAGTGCATATCCATTCTTTAAATCAAAAATTGTTTCTTCACCTTCTAATTTCACAAAGTTCAACAATACCCTATTTATTTTTAAATAGTTTTTCTTCCTTCAATTTTTCTTTACTCAAAAGTGATTTGGAGTTGTATCTAATTAAAATATTATTATGGAATAGTAACCCACTATTTGTTAGCACCCACTTCTTTCAATCGCTAACTTTTGCCTTGGTCAGTAAATTTACAAACTTCTGGGGATAAAACCTAAAATTTAATTTGTCTGTCATTATTATGAATAAGTATTAAAGTGTTCATTTACACATATTTATCCTGTATTAAAAAAACGCAATTGATATTTCAGTTAAGAACTATCAGGAAATTGAAAAGAAAGCTCACAATATCTCTTGATCTTAGGCTCAGAGGTAAAAGGCTAATGCAATCCTTAGATTGACTGACAAAGGTTGATCAGTAGCTTATATGTTTATTTACTTTCTAAATAATCATACAGTAATAATAACTGCAATGACAAAAACAAGAACATATGCAGTTGACATAGAAATTTGCTGTGTTCATGTAAACAAACAGAGATAACTGTACCTTTGATATTGCTAGGAAACTATCCATTACTGATTGAAAATCTTGAGTCTAAGATTTCTCTATTAACCTACACATATCATTTTATCTTGAATTTAATTAAGAAAAAAAATCACTTTTACTTTTAACCTATACTGTTATAAGAATTTAAACTAAGATAACTACGTTTATAGGTAAAAGTTATTCAGAAGATTCACATCTTCTTTTAACATCCTGCAAATAATAATTATTTTTTAGAGAGTTGCAAATATTAAATTAAAATATTTTTATGAATTTAATATGCTGTAAACACTGGTAATTAAAATATTATATTTATGTAAACAAACAATTAATAATAATTAAAAAAGCAAGTCATATATAACGTGACATTACTTTAATAAGCTTGTAGTTACAAAAATGCAATTAAAATGCATAATTAACTTTAACTTGGATTTTGCTAGGAAATCATCAGTTACTTATTTACAGATATAATCTATAGTTTAATAATAATTATTAAATGTATTTATCATTTATTAACAGGTATAATCTCTAGTTTAATAATTGATTAGTAATAATGATTAATATATTTATCTAAAATGATTAACATGATAATTGTGAGTACAGAAAATTTTATACTTGTAAAACAAAGGGTAATATATAATTAAATTACCTTTAAAAATTTTTACAGCAACATATTCATCAATATTATTGTGATTAGAAATAGTTTGCAGAAGTTTTCCTTGAAATACTTCACCAAAATATCCAGATCCCATTAGTTTCAGTGGAATCACTTCAAGAAGAGGAATATTGTCATTAAGAACTGAAATATTATCAGTATTGCAGATACTATTTTCTGATAAAGTTATTAGTTGACTTTCAGAGAGTAAAATATCTTCATAAATACTTTTGTTGACTGGGATATTAATCTCAGAAATACATTTCGGACGATTTTCAGGTAAAGATAGGTTTCTTTGAACACGTTTCAATTCCATATCTGATCTCTTACTCTTTAAAAGCAAAAAAAAAAAAACATGGATTAATAATGGATCATAAAATTTTAAGTGCTTAATAATGTAATTTAAATATATTTACAATATGTAAAATTATATGTTGGGCTCTTTATCACTTAATTTAATTATTAAATGTTTTTAGAAAAATACTAAATATATTTTTTACTTTTTGAAATACCTTCAACTGTTAATTACAACGCACAGGTTACTATGGAACACAAAATGGTATTATTTTCTATTATTCTTTAAAAATTTCTGACCTCGTACTAGCATGAGAATATAACTATAACCACTCGAAATATTATATTATATACTATCCCGTACCTCGTTACTAGCCGCACAATTGGAAAAATATAAATAAATTTTGAAATTTTTTACTATAGAAATAATCTAACATACAATTTCGAATAAAATGCCATTTTCACAACAATCAAATAAACATTAATAATTCTGTATTTTTTAAAGTAAAAATCTTTTATAATGTGTAAATATATTTATATTTTTTTCTCATCATATTAATTATTATTATGGCTTTCTTCTTAAAACTTTTTTAGATCCAATTTCAGAGTAAATTAATAACATATTTTCATTTTTTTTTTAGAAAATCCGATGGTGTTCATCATTTTTAAAAAATTTTTTATGGATGCAATATAATTACAGTACTATAATATTTTTATGAGTTTTATTCTAAAAACAGATGATATATTTTTGTATTTTTATATTAGATTATTTCCATCATATAATATGTGTATTGAATGTATTTAGAAAAAAATAACTTTATTTCAATATTCCAAATACATTCAACTGTTAGTAATAGCACATCAAACAGGTTTAATGTGCTATTACTAAGAGTTGAATGTATTTGGAATATTTAAATAAAGTTAATTTTTTTTAAAGACATTCAATAAACATATTAGATGATAGAAATAGGCCAATATAAAAATGCAACTAGAACACCATCATCACTAACCTTCAGGTAAACACTAAGTATTCAGTATGGATCCAATACTATATCAAACATTAGACATTATAGTGCATATACTAACTTGTTTGATATGATATTAACAGCTGAATGTATTTGGAATATTTAAATAAAGTTAATATATTTCTAAAGACATTCAATACACATATTAGAGGATGAAAATAGTCCAATACAAAAATACAACTAGAACAACATCATCACAAATCTTCAGGAAAACAGATAACATATTTATCACAGGCTTTTGCTATACAATGTGTTTAATAGCAGTTCTATGTGTATTACCTATCTACATTAACTCCAGCATAAATAATTCTATTTTTGTCTGAATAATTTTTTATAGTAATGACCATATTTCTTTTTGACCCTATTATTGACCGATATTAATTAGTTGTTTTGGAAAAAATGGTCAGTAAAAGCAAGAATAAAGGATGAAAAAGATTGACATTATTGGCTGACATAAGAGATGAGAAAAGTTCCATAAAATTGAAAAACTGGGCTGTGAAGAGAATGGACTAGAAAATGAATTAATGATGTGACTATTCTTTGGATTTTTCTGTGGGACAGAATATAATTAATTAGACATTGAATTAGCAATAACATTTTTGTGTCATGTTGTTTTTTATTAATAAGTCCAAAATGAGCAAAACAATACACCTTTCCTTTGTATCTTATTGAGACAAAAAAACGTTATTATTTTATAAGCTATTATTAATCATTAAAGTCTATTTAAATATGATTGTTAAAATATTGATAAAAAATTAATAAGAAATTTAAATCTACATTTAAAAATTATACATTTTAGCAATTAGTTGATTATAGCCTCTGAAGATTTGATTAATAACTAGTTTAGACAGAAAGTAACATATGCACACTTCTTTCTTTTAAACTACTATAGAAATATTAAACAAAAATTACTATTTTAGACACAGTTCTTTATATTATTTCCATTATAAACTGCTTCAGCCTTCCTGTAATAATTATAGTGATTATTTTAATCGTATTAATCTTATTTCTTTATTTTAAATCTCAACATTTGCACAAATATTTTATTTTTGGGTAAAGCAATAACATAATGCCAATTTAAAATACAGAGTTGAAGTGTTATGTGAAATTTGCTTTTTTACATACCGTCCTCTTTCTAAAAGATCAAACTTTGATACAGTTATAATATAACAAAAATCATTAAAATAAGTAATGGCTGGTCTAATATTAAATTTATACTACCAATAAACATATTAGTTTGGTTTCCAAGTCTTTAATATATTTGAAGTAATTAATTTGAATAGTATAATAAATGTAAAATGTTAATGTAGGACGTGCAATCCAATTCTCCTTACTGACCAAAGTCTACAATCAAAAATTAAATTGTGGCATCCAGTTGGCAGGTTTGATTATATAGATAATTAAAGATCAACTTATAATGTAAAATATATTATTTTACATTACTGGTTTTTTTAAATGTAATATATAACAATCTTTAGGGATCACTCCATTACACATGCACAGTAAACTAGTAAACCCTTTTAATACCTCCTTTCCAAACACAAAATAAAGTCTTTTGAAAAGATACAATGAATCCATTCTACTTTTTAAACTTAAACGTGTATGTCATATGCAAATCTTAAACATTTTTAAATGAGAGCGTGAAGATATTAATTAATCACTTTTAATTCCATTTGCTGTTTTAATTATTAACCTCCGGAAATTTTTTTTATATTTTACTGCACGTTAATATTACATATAATATTAAACATATATATATTGAAATGGTAAATCTGATTCAGATTTGCCGTTTCACTGTCTGACTCATCTAATCACTTATTAAGGGGGTTTAATTAAAGCCGACATATGTAAAAAGATATATTTTTCAACGTTTTTTTTTTTTTATTATTCTTAAAACATTTTTTTAACACCACTATCCTGGATAAATTACTAAAATTTATTTTGGATAGTACTAATCATATTTAATTATACTAACACACTAAGTTATTGTATTCATTAAAAAGAAAAAAAGGATTCAAATAATAAGTTTTGAATTTTTTTTTTTGATATGTTTTATATATATATATATTTAAAATGTCTAATTAAATACTTCCATAAAATAAACTAATTATCCAAAGCACAATTAAGAATGCAGGAAAAAGTAAAACAGTTTAGACAATATATACTGTATACAGTCCAAAGTAATACGAACTATAAAAATCTGAAGAGTTTTTGTTTATATTAGATAAGAAATCAGCAGGTAGTTGAGAACAATCATTTCCAAGACCGGGTATCCATTAGGAACAAACTTAAATGATAAATTTGTACACAATAAATTAGAATGCTGAATAAAAACAGGTAGTTGCAAGTTTTGTGCCATCAAAGACCCCCCCCCCCACAAGGTATGGCATTCTGCCTTTGCAATAATGGCCAAAAATTTCCCAAATTTTATTTAAAATAAATAAAATATTAAGTATATTAATGTTGGCATGAAATTATAAAATGGTCAGAAGCAAGATGACGCTGCCATTTGCATTCTGGATGATATTAAAAACCAAAAAGTCTACCTTATTGATTCTGTATTTTAATAAAAGTTTACAATTTTTTTTCCATAAGTAAAGCACTATGACCTACAGGCTGCACAATGAAGATCACACTTTTTCATTTGCATTCTGGATTATATTAAAAAACAACAACACTTCAAATCATTGATTCTGTTTCAATAGATATTTTTTTTTGTTTTGATAGTTTGCCAATTTATTTTTTTTGTTTTTTTAACAAAATAAACGTACTTAGATATTTCTTGATAAAAATTCTGTGCTTTAATTCTTCATTTTTTAAAAATCTGATATAGATGTAAATTGTTGTTTTTTTGATCTGTCCATTTAAAAAATTTTCTATCATAGTTAATAGATGTAGTACTTTTTTATTTGTTTAAATCAATATAGTTATTATTTTATAGTTAATATTGTTATTTAAGTAATAGAGTAGATATATTTTTTTTATTCTGCCTACAAGTATTATTATTTTTGATAATTTTGCTTTAGTGTCTGTTTTGTAATTTCATACATAGTATTTTTTAATTGTAAGTAAACTTTAGAAATTTTGAACCATGTGTGCAACAGCACAATTCTTTACACTTGGGATGGGGGGTGGGGTGAGAATGGCTTTGATAATAGAAGCATCACTTTTATTTAGTATCATACTGTTTTATCTTTATTATATTTTCATACTTATTTATACTTTTTATATTGTTAAAAATGTACTCTTACAGATTTAGTCTGGTGTGATTAGTGATATTCATTAGAGCTGTTATGCCTTTTCACATATGTATCAGTCTGCGATAACTTTCTAAATCTTATGAAAATGTCAGAAATAACTTGTACATGTGTGGTACTTATGTTTGTGAAGAAGTTCCAATGTACATGTTATTTGACATCTCAAGATTAAAAAGTTATCAGCAGATTCATATGGATATGAAAAAGCATAGCAGATCATTATTATATATGTAAGAACCTGGTATTGTAAGTGTTATATGCATACAAGAACATTAACAAAACAGGTTTCATGTCCAAAAAAGCTGCTAGTGATAATAATGAAAAACAATAAAAAAACAATTAAGCAAAACTTTCCTTTAGTATTTGAGAAAAAAATTAAACATATCAATTCTATTTCAAGAAGGGGAGAAAGTGGTGGGGTTTATTGGGGTCAGGGTATGGTGTGGGTGATTGGATGGGGGTGGCAGTGACAGCATGGTACTAGTAGATATAGAGGTGGTAATAGTGATAACATTATCATTGTTAACTCAAATAGTATAAGTTTGATAGAATTAAATAATAATAATAATAATAATAATAATAATAATAATAATAATAATAATAATAATAATAATAATAATAATCATCATCATCATCATCATCCATGCCAAGCACAAAGAAGAAGTCAAAAGCATAGCTGAACCATTCTCAAAGGCATATTTGTCCATATATGTGAAGGTGCAATTGATAAACAAGCTTATAATAACCAAGATAACATATTATATGCCTGTAGTTGAATTCTCAAAAAAAATTATGGCATGCATTAATTACATATGTGGCAAGCTCATCTGGCGACAAAAGACAGTGGCAATTTTAATGGCAAAACTCAATCATCCTCTTATATCAAATAGACTGGGGTTGCATAGCTTACAAACATTTCAAACATTAAAAACAAGGAATGCTATAATTGCTATACTCTCTCAATTTTTTAAATTAAGACACTTAGAGCAGATAACACATACAGATAGGCCTCCTCCAAAAGATTGTTTTTTGGCAATCACCATCTACCAATGCAGGAGAGAAAGAACAATCCCAGATCAATTTGAGCAAAAGTATAAATATTGTGAAATATATAAGTTTATACATCAAAAATAATTACAATGAGGAGATCCTATCAATACTAGGCATAGGAAACAAATGTCTGATCATACAATACAAAAGATGGCAATTAGAACCTAGGTTCTTAGATTTTATAATCAAAATAAATTTGAATGCTTTACCTACTAAATATTTTTTACATCACAGAAGAATATACAGGTCAGTAGATCTATTCTGTAGACTTTGCCTATATAACTGAGAAGAATTACCAGCACATAATTTTCAGCTGCAATGCCATGGAGCAAACTAGATGCATTCTGTGTGGAAAATACAGAAAACAAAACACTACAATGATGCAAATTATGCCGACTTACAAAGGCAGGTCTGTACTGGCCATAAGGGTCATGATGTTCATCTTATATGCACTCTGGCACACAAGGTGTGTTTTTTTATTGAGTCGAGAAGGCATACACATTTGAGAACAAGTTGGTTAAAATTCAAATTAGAGACAAGCAGATCACCAGCCTAGATATTTATGCAGCTACTTGGTCCCTGCTCAGACAAGCCACAAAGTTATAAAGAATGAATTTGCTGGTTTATGGATAAACTATGTAAGTGTTTTAATGATTACAAATATGATCACAGAACTATGTGTTTGAATGACAATCTAGAATATAAAGGCTGTGGGATAAAAAACATTTATATACCATTATAATGTCTTTTACCACGAGATTTGAAATTAAAGAACAATGATAAAATTAATCTCCTATTTCCTAAGAATTAAAGAAAAAATGTTCAAGATTGTGCTTTTATTTAACAATAATATGTTTAATTGACACTTCTAAAGCAGATAGAATCATTTACAAGTGCCTATATAGATGTGTATTTTTAATAAAAATGAATATTGTAATACTCAAAATTGAACTGGATTAAACATATATCCTGCTACAATTAAGTGGCATTGTAATACTATGTAACTAAAAGGATTAATAACTTTTATTATTGTTGAAACTTAACAATAACAACAACAACAACAACAAAATAATAATAATAATAATAATAATAATAATAATAATAATAACAATAATAATAATAATAATAATAATAATAATAATAATAATAATAATAATAATAATAATAATAATAATAATAATAATAATAATAATAATAATAATAATAATAATAATAATAATAATAATAATAATAATAATAATAATAATAATAATAATAATAATAATAATAATAATAATAATAATAGAAGAAGAAGCAATCTTTAAGCTCTCCAATGTAAGTATTTATATTTTTCTTTTGTTTTAACTTGTTATTCGCAAAACAAACATAATACAGAACAAATCAAATCATCTAATAGATTAATAGAGTATTTTTTAAAAAATATCGGTGTGTATTCATATCATTTTTTTTAAAAAAAAACTGACTTGAGTCAGAATAATAAATCATGGCTACTGCCCAGTCAAGCGTGAGCGAGTTAAGCACCAATATGAAATTAACCACATTGTTAGTTTCAACATCACCTATTTCGTATGCAAAAATACTTAAAAGCAACAGCAATATTACAGCACCAACCCAAATACCGTGTTTCCGAAGAACAATTACAAATGACATAAAAAATCTAGATCTACATACTCAAGAGGAATGTCAACCCCCAGCTGCAATCTGGACAAAAGAAACACTTGAAAATGTGATGGACAATTTCAATGATACGGTGCCATGTATGTTGTTTGAAACTTTTCGCAGGTTCTTTTCACCAACATCGCTAGTATTCGCAGTAACAGAAAATCAATGCTCATTATATCGTTTCTCAAAAGCTTTATTATATGAAGCAATTATGCAAAATGCACTATGGAAAACAATCTCTTGTATCGCAGACCATCCAAATTCGCGATATATAACCATTGATTTTTATACTCAGCAGCAAAAAGAACATTTTCAATCCACTATTTTAGCACTTGATAATTACGCACTCGTAATTATAGATGAAAACCGGAAAAATATTATTACTGGAGTGCTAAAGAATACTTATCTTAAATACAACTTACAAGATTTTCAAAAAATGATAAACCCATTTGGAAAAGTAATTGCCCTACAGCCAATTTATTTAAAAGACACACCTATACCGATATGTAGTAATCGTTTTGAATTTAAAATAAAACTCCATAAAAACGTAGATGCTTCCATGATCCCAACACAAATTACAGGTCAAGAAGCAACACTCTCTCTTCACATAAGAGGTTTAAAGCCACATTGTTTTGGCTGTGGACAGAGAGGCCACCTAGCAACTCAGTGTGATAACACAAAAGACAATCACTGTGAACAAACCAAAATCCTCTCCCCAGAATAACACACTGATGATGAAAATAAAATTTCTAATAACACTACATCCATTGACAACCCAATAATAGAAACTGGAAAAAAACAGGTTCAAACACCCACAAACAAAAATGATAATGGAGCAGAATTGCCAATCCCAAAGACTAACCAAAAAAATAATAACACAAAAACTAACATAGACACCCAAGATTCAAACGAAAATAACTCTCAAGAAACCACAACACAAAATGCAGTAATTACATCACAGGATCAGCAACTCAATAAAACAAAAGGTGTACCAAGTAAAAATCAACAAACAGAAAATAAACACACACAGCTATATAATGAAAATATAAATCAAGATAATATAAGTACACCAATAATAAAACAAACCACAATAATAAACAAAACTGCATCAAACATAATGGATGCAATAGAACCCCCTCTTCCACCCATTCAAGAGAATACACCAGAGGGAAAAAGAAAGCCAGGTAGACCACCTAAAAACCATGAATCCAAAAAGGCAAAAAAAAACAGACCAAAAGCACAACTCATCAGACATATACAATTTAGAAAATGATGAAATAGAAATGGATTTAAGCCAACAACAAATGGACAACTGTTCAGTTTCATCACAAATTGCCTGTATAGAGTCTGAACCAATATTAAATGAAAGAAAAACTGATAATAAACCCCACCAAGTCTTAAATATGTATCAGCATCCATCTACTGCAATATAAACAAAAATTTAGAATTAAAAAATCAATAAAAATCAATACCCTGTTATAAAATTATCCTGTAACATGAAGATAAAAATTGGATCTCTAAACATTAGAGGCTTAAATGCCATCAAAAAACTTTTTGAACTCAAAAAATGGTTACATACAACACAACCACACATACTGGGGCTATTGGAAACAAAAATATACAGCGGCTCTCAAATTGATCCTTCAAATATTTAGTCAGCCAAGGGTTTTGTGCCTGCTCAAGGCAATCATCATCACCATCAGGTGGCACAGGTATAATTATATCCCACAACTGCTCTTTTGATTCTTTTAAAATTATATGTATTGACTCTAATCTTATCATAATAACACTCCATCATAAAAATATCACACTTAACCTAGTATTTGTCTATATACCACCAGGCCCTGTCATCATCTCCAGAATAATAGCAACAATAAATTCAATGCTTACAGCAACACCAAATACCATAATTCTTCTGGGAGATTTGAACATGACCTACCAAACTTTTGTCAACAAATGGATCCATCAAATAACAATCCCACTTATGAGTGCTGAAGGTTTTCTCCCATTAAACTCAATATCTTTTAATAACAATAGATATGTCACTTATTGATTTGTGTTTCTACTCACCAATGTTACATCATTATTATACAGAAAAAGAATCAGAATTAAAACCAATTCTTTTTTTATGTTGCACTTCAAGTATACAATAGTCAAATATGTTTAAAAATACATATATACAAGCAACAAAGATTACAAATTATAAAATTATTATAAAAAAGTTTTTTTCAGCAAATTATGTCTTTTGCCCTTTTCAATATGTCTCCATGATTTAAAGCACATACAGCGACATCTATATCAATACATGAGAGAAGATAGATAAACAAATGGATATCTGACATGATCTATTATGTGATTTTTTTCCTTCAATTATACTACATTTGTCTTTTGCCCTTTTCAATATGTCTCCACGATTTAAAGCACATACAGCGACATCTATATCAATACATGAGAGAAGATAGATAAACAAATGGATATCTGACACTGATCTATTATGTGATTTTTTTTCTTCAATTCTACTACAAAATTACTCTGTTATATATATATTGAATGTATATATATCCACATATATTAATTAATTAACTATCCATTCTTTATCCATTAACCACTTATTATTTAACTTAATGGATGTTTTGTATATATTCATACAGTGTGTTTTTATTATACATGATGTAGTTTGTTTCATATATTTTATGTCTATTAACACTTTTAATATAATTAAGAACACTTATATTTTCAATACAATTTATTTTATGTCCATACTGCAAATAATGAACATATAATGCAGATCTATCATCTTTTCTAGCAATAGCATCATTGTGTTCTTTAGCTCTTTCTCCCAATTGCTTTGACATCTGGCCATAGTAAACCATATTACAAAAATTACATCTAATTTTATAAACCATTCCTCTCTTATATTTTATATCATCTTTCATCCTAAAATTAGTTATCAATTTATCCAAATTTTTGATATTAGCCCATCCCACATTAATATTTTTATCTATATAATTTTTACTTTTTTTATTTAATATATTATATACACTAGGCAAATATGAAATTTTTATCCACTTCTTTTGTTTATAATTTGTAATCTCTGTTGCTTGTATATATGTATTTTAAACATATTTGACTATTGTACATCATTATTTTAATCTTGAACTCTGTCCACCTATAATCTCAGATCATGCTGCCCAGTTCATCACCCTCGACCTAACAAAAATACAGAATACAACAATAGCCCTTCAAAAGACTAGGCGAATACTTCTTCCAGCACAAACAACTGAATTCCTATATTCAGAAACATATATAATGCTCCAAAAACTTCAAAACATGTCACTTGATCCAGTACAAAAGTATATAACATTCACCAATATACTTTCTTTCAACATCAATCATATTATTTGCAATTCAACACCCCCCACCAGATTATTAGCTTTGGCAGATGAACTACATAAAAGAATAACCATTTCCAGACCAACTACAGATAATAAAACACAAATAAAAAAACTTACAGAAATGTACAACAATACATGCAACACACTAAAGCAATATGTAGCAATAAAAAAGAAAAAAATATACCTTTCCCAACTACACACTTGGACCAGAGCATACATACGGTGGGCACTGTGATACCCATACACAGTCAGAGTGCCTATGGCACTTGAAATAGATGGCTCTATAGCAGCTGGACATAACATGATAAACCCAATATATCAAAACTTAAAAAAAAACTGCAAAAACAAAGAGTGTACATACCAAATGAAGACATATTTGGAGACCCTGAAACAGACACACCAATGAAAACAACTGGCATTGTATTTCAACTTGCAACAATAACAAACACATGTCACCCAGGTCCACAAGGAATTCCAAAATTTGTGTTCAAACATCTTAGTCACTTCACAGCCAAATTACCTCTGCGATTTAGTCAATTACATATCCCAAAAAATTTACAACATACAAAATCTATACCCAATTGCAATGGTTCCATTTAACAAAAAACCAACAGCAATATCATCTTTATCTAATCTACAACCAATTTCAATGGGACCTTTAGGAATAAAAATTCTTGAAAGAGTAATAAAGGAGAAAATAGAACAACATATACTCCCTGTGTTATCATCAGCACAATATGCCAAAAAAGGATCATCCATTGGACAGGGTGCCTTAATGTACAAAACAATAATCGAAGTAGTAAAAAAAAGAAAGAAATATGCACCAATTATAGTTCAACTAGACATTGAGGCAGAATTTGACTCAGTGCTTATAGCCAAATTATTAGATGTGCTGAAAAAAATAACAATACCTTCATCCCTACTATATATAATAGCCAATCTGCTATATATAATAGCCAATCTGCTAGTCAGCTGTAAAATTCTCATCACATTGAATGGGAAAAATTCACCAGTTTTCAGACTGAGTCAATCCATCCCACAAGAATCCCCGTTCAGTGCCTTGCTCTTTACAATATATATAAATCCTCTATTAATAGAGATACAGAAAAAAATAAAAGGCATTTATGTCCCAAACACTGCTTTAAATATATCATGCATAGCGTATAGGGATGATGTAACCGTTTTACTTCCCTCTAAAAAGAACTTTCCCATATTACAAGAGATAATCAAGAATTACACCTCAAATTTTAATTTAAAAATTAACACAAATAAAACTGCTGCATGGTCAATATACATAGGCAAGCACTGTACAGACATGTTTAATGGTAAACCATATGCTTTCCTTGGTTTTCCATTCTACCTTTGAACCAATAGAATGAGGCAAAAAATTTTCAAAATAAATTAAAAAAAGATGCTGAAAAAATCACAGCCTCACTTGAAAAGTCATACCTGTCAATATACGCAAAGGTAGCACTATTTAATCAACTTACAATTACAAAAATTACCTACTACACACCTATAATCAAATTTGCAAAAACATTCATATCTAAAATCTCATCAATCTGTAACAAACTAATATGGAAGAGAAAGACAGTGGCAATCTCTTTAAAAAATCTGAGCAGACCACCACATAGCAATGGACTTGGACTCCATACAATCAATGTTTTTACACACAGAAATCAGTAACTCTAATAACAGCAACCATAAAAACATTTCAAGACCTGGAGTGTGTAATTAGTATAATACCCACAGACAGACCATCCCCTTCATATGGATATCTATCCACACTGATTGAAGGACTCAAGCCAATATACAACAAAATATCACTCAATAATGACAACAAGTATACATACTGGAACATTTATAAAATACTATACCCAAAGCAGACACCTAATCTACATCCATCAATTCTTGGGATAGACAACAGGCAACTACTGCAACAATTCAGAAAATGGTCATTAGAACCAAAATTATTTGATTTTCTACTTAAGCTTAATCTTAATGCCCTACCCACAACACATTTCCTCAGATTTCATAGATTCTATACAAATATAGACCCCATGTGTGGGCTATGTCATAGAGAAGAAGAGACACAAGATCATTTTCTTCATTCCTGCAGTGCCCTAGAAACAATATGTTGCACAATGTTTACCACATACAGAAAGGCTATCATTTCAATTGATGAAATAATAAATACATTTAAAAAAGGCAACATCCCTGCTATTCGTGCAGCAACATATAGCCTTTATGCCTACTGGTGTACCAGATGCACTTTTGCACTTGCTAATAATCCTCAACACCACCCAGCAACATATTCAATAAAACTAGAACTGTTCAGAAAAAGAGACAGCATCCTAGCTCAACCAGATGTGTTTGCAGCCACATGGTCACACTTGAAACAAAGATCCAGTCTTTAAAATATAAAGTCCAATATGATAGATGATGACATTTTCAACTTCAGTTTTTTTCCCAACTTCAAATAGATGCAAGCAAAAACTGAACTAAATAGAAGACCAATTTTAAAAACAAGAAAGAAAGTTTGCAGAATTGATAAAGACTTATATACTGAAAGTTGTTGTAATTTGTTTTGCATTTGTAACAAATCAATATAGTACTAGATGTGACTCTGTAACTTTTTAGACTCAATAAAGTTTTGCTTTGAAACATAATAATAATAATAATAATAATAATAATAATAATAATAATAATAATAATAATAATAATAATAATAATAATAATAATAATAATAATAATAATAATAATAATAATAATAATAATAATAATAAAAAATAATAATAATAATAATAATAATAATAATAATACAAATGGAACAACTCGATTAATGTTGTTACCTAAAAGTTTTGAAAGACAAAAGGAATTCAACTAAATCTTTAAAGTGAAAAGTTTCCTCAATCTAGATAACAATCGTAAATGTTTTTGAAGTGCTTTTAAAATAAAAAAGGTAAGAAATTCATCGTTTTTTTAAATTATATTTAATCAACATCAAAAGATAAACATGGCGTCAAGATTTAAAATTGACGCGTCAAATAGCTCCAAAACGCTCAACCCAATGAAAAATATAATATCGAATCAAAAAACCTACGCAAATGCTACAAAATCTAATATACAACACCAAGAGAATAAACAAAATACCAATTTAAGTCAATCTAGATTTAGAAAAGTAAATCAAACCGACATAAATGATATATATATATATCGGTGATGAATTTGAGCTAGAACCATCAATGATCAACTGGACGAATGAAGAAATAAAAGATATTAATTCTAGATTTAATAATACCATACCCCCAAAATTATTTAATAGTTTTAAAAAAAAATTTTCTGACAAATCGTTAATACTAGCAGTTACAGACAAAAATTTATCCCTCTATAAATTCCCAAGAGAACTCCTATTTAAGGAATTAACAACACAAGTATTATGGGATAGCATCATGACTATTGGAGAACATCCCAACTCCAGATATTTAGCTATAGAATTTTACAACAAAAATCAATGTGAAGCATTTCAAATAAAAGTCCAGACATTAGAAAATTATGCTTTAGTGGTGGTTGACAAAAATATACAAAACTACTACACAGGCATTTTAAAAAATACATATTTTGGATATAGCATACAAGATTTTACCAAACTAATTCACCCCTATGGTCAGGCAATCTATATCTAGCCTATCTACTGTAACAATACTCCAATCCCTATACATACCAACAGCTTCTACTTCAAAATCAAACTAAAAGAAAACATCAATCCTGAAGAAATTCCTAACCAGATTATTGATCAAGAAGCAGTCCTCACACTTCAAATAAAAGGACTCAGGCCAAAGTGCTATGCATGTGGAGAAAGAGGTCATCTGGCAGGAGACTGCCACACAAGGAAAGACTGCAGGAGTGACCAGCAAACAAAGGAAATCCCAGAACAAAACCAAGCAACTCAAAACCAAATAATAAATAATGCAGAAAGCAGCAAGATACATACAAGTCTTCGACAACAAGAAAATCAGGAAAAACAAAGTATCTTAACAATACAAGATAAGAACAAACCACTAAACTTGACAACGGAAAAGATTATTAAAAATGAAGAGTGGAAAAACAGCACAACAAAACTCATCAATAGTAATCAATCACAAGAAAAAATTGAAAATCCAAATATAATCACAAGAGAAAATATAAAACTGAAAAGCACCCAAAGTAAAATAAAAGATCAAACAAATAATGATCTGCAAATAAACAGTGAAGAACAAATAAAGGAATATGAAAATATCACAGATGTAGAATCTCAGATGGAAGAAGATGATTCTACACACAAAAATGAAAACATCAACAATTATTCCAATTTACCACTAAAACAAACAATTAGAAATAATACAGCCACAGAAATCTTAGAAAAAATAGCACTAGATATACCACAAAACATAGTAATAGAAAAAGAGAAAAAAAGAAAGCCAGGCCAGCCACCAAAAAAAAATATAAAAAAATTAAAGTAAGATCAGAAGAAGATGTAATCACCAACTCTGAGCATACATATCAGACTACTGAAACCTCTGATGAAGATACTAATCAAGACTATGAAGATGAATCAGAAGCACAACCCAATACAAAAACTAGTAAAAAAATACTAACTGATCAAAGCCACATTACCACTAAAAATAACATAATTGAATTAGACACTCAACAAAATTCAAAACAATAAAAAGCCCACTTACTGATCAAAGGAAAATTACCAAAGAAAAAAAAAATATATATATATATAATCAGAATGAAAATAAAAATTGCTGCAATCAATATCAGGGGTTTAAATTCAACCCAAAAAATATACAAAGTAAAACACTGGATACAACAAATCAAACCACACATTACAGGTCTACTAGAAACCAAAATCTATGCAGGGTCACAAGTAGACCCATCCAAATACTTTGGTACTGAAGGATTCTATGCAGGTTCCAGAGATGCAATATCACCATCAGCAGGATCTGCCCTAATAATTGCAAATCATTGTCCATTCCAAACTTTCAAAATCACTTACATCGATTCAAATCTCCTAATCACTACATTCAGTCACAAAATAATGATAATCAATGTAATTTTTGTATATATGCCAATAAATAAACAAAGAATTGAAACAATAATCATGTCAATAAATTCAAGATTAGCCACCATGGCAGATCCCACCATCTTGGTTGGTGACTTCAACACATCGTATCTGGAATTTACTAAAAATTGGCTCCACAAAATACAAGTTCCACTAATGAGTGGACAAGGTTTTCTTCCTCAGGATGCTGTCTCATTCCATAATGGTCGGTTTAAATCACTGATAGACTTATGCTTTTATTCACCAACTCTACATCACTTAATAAAAATAAACCTCATACCATCGGGCTTCTCCGATCACTCTGCACAAATAATAACTATTAACCTAAACCAAATGCAAACTAACATTTCACCACTAACAAAAACAATCAGAATCCTTCTTCCCAAGTCAACCCCAGAATTTATCTTTTCTGAAACCTATATAATGCTAGAAAAACTAAAACAAATAAAACTAGACCCTATACAACAATATCAAGCTTTTATCAATATTTTGTCTTTTAATATAAACCACATAGTAATGAATAGACCATCACCATCCAAGCTACTAGAATATGCTGATAAAATACATGAAAAACTTACAGCAATCATGCCTACACATCACACCCAAAATTATATAAGAAACTTAACACAAGAATATAATAAGGCTTGTCAGTCCCTAAAAGAGTATCTAAAAATTAAAAAAACCAAATTATGCATCACCCAGCAACATACATGGTCACGTAAATACATAAAATGGGCCCTTGGAAGTGCACCTGAAATTAAAGTACCAATGGCCATACAAACCCAAAGAGGAATATTTGCTGGCCAAAATATAATAAGGCCAATGTTTGAACATTTTAGAGACAAACTGCGATCAGCACCACCAATACAGTGGACAGCACACATATTTGGACCACCAAAAAATGAAAATTTATTCACGGCAGATGATTTCATTAAAAAAATGAATGAAATGAACAAAAACTGTCACCCTGGAAGCTCAGGAATACCACTTTTTGTCTTAAAACACCTTAGCCAATTCACTTCAAAATATCTTTATAATCTGGCAAACCATCTAGCTCAAGAAATTAGGAGTGTACAGGGAGTATACCCCATAGCAATAGTACCTTACAATAAAAAGAATAAAAAATTCCTGCACTTGAAGACATAAGACCTATATCCATGGGACCACTTCCAATGAAGATACTGGAAAAGGTAATAAAAGAAAAATAGAGCCATTTTTGATGCCTTCCATCTCAGATACTCAGTTTGCTAAGAAAAAATCTTCAACTACACAAGCAGCTTTACTTTTCAAAACTATAATGGTAACTGTAAGAAATAAAAAAAATATAGCCCTCTGGTCATACAACTGGATATAGCATCAGCCTTTGACACTGTCAACATATCTGTATTGCTAGAGATGCTTGAAACCACAGACATCCCCAGATCCATGCTATATATAATAGCAAACCTATTAATAAACCGTGAGCTACACATAACACTTAATGGTAGAAATTCTCCCTCTTTCTACCCCACCCAGTCACTATCACAGGGTTCACCTTTAAGTGCCCTACTCTTTATTTTTTATATCAACCCCTTAATTAAAGAAATAAATCAATCCTTTGAAGGCATACAGATACCAGGATCAACACAAAAAATAGCATGTTTGGCATATATGGATGATGTCACGGTGTTTCTAACTTCTAAAAAGCAGATACCGCGGTTGAACAAGATAGTGGAAGAATATTCAGCCAATTATGGACTGAAGATAAATCCAGCAAAATCTGCATCTTGGCATATATTCTCAGGCAAACCATGTGAGTCCGTATTTCAGGGAAAACCAAATCCCTTTCTGGGTTTTCCATTTTATATGGGCACCACAAGAATGCGCTGTCACATACAAAACAAACTCAAAGAAGATGTTGAAAAAATAGCAAATTCATTGTCTAAAGCATATCTATCAATATATGCAAAGACACAACTAATCAACAGGCTAATCATGACTAGAATAACATACTACATGCCAGTAATTGTTTTTTCTAAAGGTTTCATCCGGAAAATTAACTCCATATGCTGTAAACTTATGTGGGCCAGGAAAACAGTGGCCATATCAATTAAAAATCTTAGCCGACCACTAATAAAAAATGGCCTTGGCCTACACAGCCTCAACATTTTCCACATGCAAAAAGAAAAAAATACAACAATTGCCTTAATTAATCAATTTACAAAATTAAAACATCTAATTAAAATAACACCTACTGATCGACCACCCCCAAAAGACTCACTCATTCAATCGGCAATATACCACTGCAATGCAATAGGAAAAATCCCCAACCAATGGACAGAAAAATATAAATATTGGGAAATCTATGAACTAATGCAGAACCATACCACTAACAACGAAATATTACCACTATTAAAAGTAAACAATAAAGTATTAATTGAAAAATACAAGAAATGGGAGTTAGAGCCAAAATTTTTCAATTTTATCCTTAAAATAAACTTAGATGCCCTCCCAACCACATACTTTCTGGTACATAGAAGACTACATAGAGACATGGATCCTTTATGTGGCTTATGCCATCAGAATGAAGAAACTGTCCAGCACTTAGTGTATCACTGCAAAGGTCTGGAACAAGTAAGAGTTATACTTTGCAACACATATAGGAAAAATAAAACCACAATGGAACAAGTAATGATGGCTTTCCAAAGTAAAACAATACCACTGATTAGGGCAGCAACTTTTGTTCTATATTCACTATGGTGCACAAGATGTACATTCCTAATGGGAAATAACACAAGGCGACATCCATCAACTTTTGAACACAAGTTAATGCAAATACAAATCCGGGACAAATTGATAACAAGTCCAGACATCTATGCAGCTACCTGGTCTCTGCTTAAACACAGAGCAAGGTTGTAACATAATCAAGGAAATAATAACTAAGTAATATGGAGCACCAACAAGGAAAAAACAAAAATAAATAAATAATAAAACAGGAAATAAAGCAAAAGAACAGAGCCCATCCCTATCCAGTAATAGCTTCAGTAACATCTGTGCACCTAATAACTATTGAAATGCAACTGTCTATAATATTCTGAACACTTTATTTGATAATGAACAAATCTGTAACATTCAATTAAGACAATATAATATAAAGATGTTATCTTGATTATTGTAATAACAATTGTAACCTGGTTGTAACTGGAAAACTTGTAGCACATAATCTACTATGTAACCATTAATGTATTCTTTTGAGACAATAAAGGCCTTTTGAAACATAATAATAATAATAATAATAATAATAATAATAATAATAATAATAATAATAATAATAATAATAATAATAATAATAATAATAATAATAATAATAATAATAATAATAATAATAATAATAATAATAATAATAATAATAATAATAATAATAATAATAATAATAATAATAATAATAATAATAATAATAATAATAATAATAATAATAATAATAATAATAATAATAATAATAATAATAATAATAATAATAATAATAATAATAATAATAGCAAGCAGCATTGTTATTCAAGACAATGATGATAGCTACTAGGGTGAGGAAGAAATACAGCACAGTGGTGGTGCAGATAGATATTCCTTCAGCTTTCAATTCAGTGAGAATCCCTGTGCTACTGGATATGCTCAAGCAGACTAAAATACCCAAAAGCTCTGCTATATTTGACTGCAAACTTGATACTGAGCAGAGACCTTTATGTTACTATGAATGGCAGAAATTCACCCTCATTCATCCCAACACAATCACTATCCCAGGAGTTTCCTCTGAGTGCATTAATGTTTATTTATTATATCAATCCACTTATTTACAAAATCAATAGCATATTCATTGGACTTCAAATACCTGGTACAACACAGAAGATTGCATGTCTCACATACATGGATGATATCACAGTCTTCTTGACATCCAAGAAGTAAATACCACAGCTTTAGGCAGTGCTTGAACAATTCTCAAAACAATATGGAATAAAAATAAACCTCGAAAAGACTGCAGCCTGGACACTACTCACTGGAAGGCCATGTGGGCCAGTGTATCAAGCAAAACCTACTCCACTTTTAGGCTTTCCTTTTTTTCTAGGAGCCAATGGAATGAGATGTCAGATCCAAGCCAAGCTCAAAGAAGAAGTCAAAAGCCTAACTGAATCACTCTCAAAGGCATATTTGTCCATATATGCAAAGGTGAAACTGATTAACAAGCTTATAATAACCAAGGTAACATATTATATGCCTGTAGTTGAATTTTCAAAAAAATTTATGGCATCCATTAATTAAATATGTTGCAAGCTCATCTGGGGGAAAAAGACAGTGGCAATTTCAATGGCAAAACTCAATCGCCCTCTTATAGCAAATGGACTGGGGTTGCATAGCTTACAAACATTTCAAACATTCAAAACAAGGAATGCTATAATTGCTATACTCTCTCAATTTTTTAAATTAAGACACTTAGAGCAGATAACACATACAGATAGGCCTCCTCCAAAAGATTGTTTTTTGGCAGTCACCATCTACCAATGCAGGAGAGAAAGAACAATCCCAGATCAATTTGAACAAAAGTATAAATATTGGGAAATATATAAGTTTATACATCAAAATAATCTCAAAGAGGAGATCCCATCAATACTAGAAATAGGAAACAAATATCTGATCAAGAAATACAAAAGATGGCAACTAGAACCTAAGTTCCTAGATTTTATAATCAAAATGAATTTGAATGCTTTACCTACTAAATATTTTTTACATCACAGAAGAATGTACAGGTCTGTTGATCCTTTCTGTGGCCTTTGCCATAAGGCTGAGGAGACTTTACAGCATATAATTTTCAATTGCAAGGCCATGGATCAGACTAGATGTCGTCTGCAGGGGAAATATAGAAAACAAAACACTACAATGATACAAATTATGTCAACTTACAAAGGTAGGTCTGTACCAGCCATAAGGAAGGAACTCAACATTTGTCTTATATGCACTTTGGTGCACTAGGTGTGCATTTGTATTGGGTAATAACTCCAGAAGGCATCCAGCCACATTTGAGAATAAGCTAATTAAAATTCAAGTTAGAGACAAACAGATCACCAGCCTGGATATTTATGCAGCTACTTGGTCCCTGCTCAGACAAACAGCAAAGTTATAAATAATGGAAAATCTATGTAGATCTTGTGTAAACCAATAAAACAACTTTTACATATGTAAAGCTACAACTACAGACTACCTATGTAACCATAGCAATCTAAGCTATGGAAATCTCTTCTAACTAATCCACAGCATAAATAAACTAACCTACACCTATGGATTACCAATGAAACCATGGCAATCCAAGCCAAGTAAAAACTCTTGTAACTAATCCACAGCATGACATTTTTTTTGGTATCTCATGTAAATCAATAAATCAACTTTTATATATGTAAACCTATATCTATGGATTCCCCATGTAACCACAACAATGCAAGTTATGTAAAACTACGTAACTAATTTACAGCATGTAAAAATTCCTGTAATTCTGTGTAAAACAATAAATCTACTTTTATATATCTAAACCTACAATTATGGATTGCCCATGTAAACACATTAATCCAAGCTATGTAGACTCTTGTAACCTTTAAGACAAATAAAGATTATCATTGAAATATAATAATAATAATAGTAGTAGTAGTCAGTAGTAGTAGTAGTAGTAGTAGTAGTAGTAGTAGTAGTAGTAATAATAATAATAATAATAATAATAATAATAATAATAATAATAATAATAATAATAATAATAATAATAATAATAATAATAATAATAATAATAATAATAATAATAATAATAATAATAATAATAATAATAATAATAATAATAATAATAATAATAATAATAATAATAAAATTAATAATAATAATAATAATAATAATAATAATAATAAAGTATTTGAATTTATTTATTTCCAAAGAACTTATATATTATTCAAAAATATATTTAAACAGGAAATTAGAAAGAAAATATAATAATTTATTTATTATCTTACTGATTTGTTTTAAATTGTAATATGGAAAATGTGTAACTTTTAATGTTTTACTTATTTAATAATGTAGATAGTATTAACAAGTCTTATTGCTCAAAAAAAAGTTTTACTTTACCAAAATCCGAGGATGATAACATTTTGTAATCAATATTGCAATTAATACCACGATAACAATGACAGCCAGAGATATGATAACATTAACTAAAATATATATATAAATTAATTGGTTTAATTAAAAATTATTATGCATTATTATTACTTATAATGATAAATATATGTCAGTATTGCTATTTATGACTAACCAAATAACTTTAAAACCCACAACAGCTACATAGTGATATGTGAGACTGGTATAAATTTTGAAATGCCTGAATTTCCTGTATTTTTTAAATTAATCAGATGTCCATCTCAATATCTTTCTAAATATGACTTTATTTTGAAAAAAAATTGAATTAGTTTGAATTTAGCTTGTGTAATAAAAAAAGGTTACCAACATCTTATATTATTTGTTATCTAAATGTCTACACTTTTTTTTCAACTTTTGCAAATGTTTGCTTTTTTTTTTTTACTTTTTAAAACACATATTATAAAACTTATTGAAACTAATGCTTATAATAATAAAAAGCATATTAATTTCATTATAATAACTAATTGTATGAAATCAATCATATGAATCCAGTGAACAAAAATAATATTAAAGTTGTAATTATTTATTAAGCTCACATAATTTTACTTCATTTTTGTGATATTATGGCTATATATTTTAAATATTTTATACAAAATATTTGAAAATTTATTATAAATCATGTTAATTAAAAAATAAAATTTAAAATAATATTTATATGAAACAAACATTCATTTTTGGAGTGTATGATATATTATTTGTAGTGCTTACATTACTATATCAATTTGCAACTATTATGGATCTTAAAAAACTTTATTACATTTAAGAAAAATGAATATTATTAAAATAAAGATTGAAAAATAAAAAAATTGTAATAAAAATATAAAGTAAAAGTGAATTTAAAAATCTAAATAAAAGAATAAGGATAGATAAGCAATAATTTTTTTGTTTGTGTTGTATACATGTAAACTAAATGTGTTTAATGTTAAAATGATAATAATGCAGTAACTATTCCAGTCGAATTTAAATAAATCAGCTAATAAATTATCATAACATCACTTACTAATTAAGATATCATGCCAATAAAAGCAGTTAATCAGCTATCATAGTATAAATTGCTTTATAGAGTAATCAATGCTCATTAGCTGCCTTATGAGATATTGTTAAATATACAAAGCTCTTTTCTTATAAATTCTAAATTAAAGATTTATCACACGTTAATGTTCTAATTTATCATTATAATGTTTAATATTTAAAAACTGCATTATTATTACTTCAAACTTTAAAACTTTAAAATGTAATTGGTCTTTAGTTAGTATTTATAAATATAGAGCTTCGTAGATTGTTTTGGAAGTTTATTAATAATGAACTGTCCTGAGAGAGTTAATTAGCTAGTTAACTTGATATTGAAGTTGGTAAGTATTCTAGCAGGGAATTGATTGGCTGTCTTAATTAATACATTTGATCAAAAATAGTTAATTTAACATATATTGATATAGTAATTAGCCATCCAACTCTAAATCTTGATCACTAAAACTGGAAAAAAAACTTTTTATTGTATTTCAAACAGATTCGTATTTATTTTTGGCTCATAATAAATCTGTCTATCTATATAATATTGATTAGTAAATGAGTATCCACATACTCTTAGTCAGAAAAAAATCAAAACGAAAATTCATCCGGAAATTGACAAGATATTCAATAAGGATTTTAGCTTCATTTTTCATTATAATTGGAACATCTTTTCAATGTAATATGGACTATTATATATATGAAAATAATTATTGGAAACAACACATATAAAAGTATGAGATTTATAACTAAAAATGATATATATATAACAATAATTAGCTAATCCAGTAAATTTTTTCGTTATAATTTTGTAATTCAATTGCAAGAGCCTACTTCAACATAAAATGAAATATTGATAATATTACAAATGAACTACAGCTTAGCAGCTTAGCACTACTTTTGAACAGGCAAGTCATCTAATGTTATAAATATGACCAACTTGTAGTATTATTATTAGTTCCTTTATAACAAATTATGCTCTTATAATTAAATAATTAGTTAAATATATTTATACTTCTCTCACATTTGCTCCAAATTATTGCTTCTATTTCAGTAATCAAAATTTTGTAACTATTATGAGAATGTTTATAATTTCAATAGGCATATATATTAAAATTCTGAAAATGTTGGAAATAATACAATAAATCCAGGTAAATATTTGTGTTTTTCATAATAGAAACAGAAAATTATACATAAAAAAATAATAGATTATATATGTTTTCAAGTTTTGTTCTTAAAATTGTGATGAACTTTGGTATTCTTAAATTGATGATGATGATCCCATTACTATTATTATTATTATTATTATTATTATTATTATTATTATTATTATTATTATTATTATTATTATTATTGTTGTTGTTGTTGTTATTGTTGTTGTTATTATTATTATGTTTCAAAGGAACTTTATTGAATTTCAAAGTTACACATTTACAAAGATCATAGATTACATTATATGTTTACATCAGTATGGTTATATATAACTGATTAGGAAGTATATACAAGGTTACATAAAAATTAATTATGATTACATATATTAAACGAGAAAGGTTACATAAATTAATACAGGTTACATAATGTTATATAGTTCTTCAATATTTCATTTTTAATTTTTCTGCAATAGGCATTTAATATTATATACATACATAAATGATAAGGTTTTTGTAGCAATTAGGTTATATCACCTTAGCACTGTTTCAATTGTTGACACATTAAGGACAAGGTATCATGAAAAATGTTAAAGGGGGCAAGCTTTCTGTCTCTCTCCCTAATAATCTCCAGTTTAATCCAAAATGTATTAGGATGTCTTCTAGGATTATTGTTATATATAAAAATGCATCTAGTACACCATATTGCATACAAGATGCATGTACTAGCTCTAATTCTAGAAAAAATTCCTAGTGAGAAGGTTTTAAAAAGGTATGCATTATTAAATAAAGAATAGTTAAATAGGTTGGGAAGAGCAATGTGTATATTATCATAACACTGACAAATATAGAATATATGCTCTTAATTTTCAAAATCTTTTTATAAAGAGGGAAAAAAGCATCTATGTTAATACAATTTCTTCTATATTTATAAAAGTAAAGTGTTGGTAATGATCCTAAGTTAAGTTTTATTAGAAAATCAAAATATTTTGGCTCAAGTATCCAGAATCTAAATCTTCTAACAAGTTGCTGATTGTTTAGACCCAAAATGGGCTTGCTTTGACTATTAAGTGTTGGTTGATTTATTAATAGATATGTTTGCCAATATTTGTACTTATTTGTAGGGGGACAGAAGGTAAGTTTATTCATGCTCAATAGTGGTTTTATTAGATCGGATCAATAACCAGTCCCACGGAGTGGTCTATCCATTGGTGTAATTTTTAATGATGTAGCAAGCTAATTAAATAGATTTGACATGGAGGTAATCAGATTAAATGTTTTCTGTATTTTAAATATGTTTATTGAGTGCAGACCTAGCCCAGTATGAATTAATGGATTTTGTAATTTTTAATGGAGATGGAGGCAATGCATCTGCCCCAGGAGTAAACATGCGAAGTGAAGACTTTAGTGAAAATGATTATAGGGTTAAAATAAGTAATTCTTGTCATAATAAGCATATTAAACAATGTGATTTTAGAATAAACTGAAATATATGACTTAGAAAGAGAACAAATAATTTTTCAATTTTTTCTTTAAGAGAATTCTGTATTTTTGTTCTCATTCTAGCACTATTAAGATGAAAGGGAAACCCGAGGAATAAGGCAGGGTTTTCTTTAAAAATAGATTGTATTAATTTGCCTGTGTATATCTGCCAACTAAATGTCTTGTCTAAATTAACTTCTAGTTTGTATTCCTGTGAATATTGGTCTAAAATTTGTAATAATTTGGGAACATGTTTTTGTGATGATAAAAAAATTATAATGTCATCCATATAAGCAATATATAAAATGTTACTTTTAAATTGTGGTACAAAAATACAAGGTATCCATTATTCAATCATTTTAAGGAGGGAATTTATGTACACTATAAATAGTAATGCACTAAGTGGGAAACCCTGAGTGATAGAGCAATGAGGTTAAACCCTGGTGAGTATTTTCTATTCATTGACACATGGATTTCTCTATTTATCAATAGATTTGTGAGTATAGAGACTAATGATTTGGGAACAGACAACATTATTAAAAGGTTTATAAGTTGGTCTATTGAAATGGAGTCAAATTCTTTTCTAAATACAATTGAATGACAATAGGGCTATATTTTTTTTCCTTTTCTAACAATATCCATAACGGATTTAAAATCAATTGCAGCTAAACCAGTACAAGTACCTTTCTTTGCAAATTGCATTTTAGATATTGTTGATATGATGGATTCAAGTTTATCCTTGATCACTGATTCAAGAATCTTGATGCCAAGTGGACTCATGGATATAGGACATATATTTTTACTGTAGTGATATCTTCAGATTTCTTAAGAAAAGACAGAAGCATTATTGGATATAAACCAGGTATATGATGGATTTGTCTGGATAATAAATTGGCTAGATTCCTTCAATAAGTAGTAGTAAAAAAGCTTAGGTGTTCATAGACAAATTTTGAAATTCCATGAATACCTGTGCAACAGGTGTTTGGGATGTTAGCGATTATTTAGTGAAATCATTTAATGTAAAGATGTCATCATCCTCTAGGTATCCCAGAAATAAAGTGGTAGTACAAAACATTTTATTGTTTTGCAGACTATTTTTAAAAACCACATATAATGGAGTTAACATGCTATTGCCAGCAATTATTTCATTATTGATTCTAATTACTGAATGTATTGGGGGGGGGGTGACCTAATGCCCAGCAGATAAAATATCTAGAGAATGAACGAATATAATCCAGAAAAAGCCTTTTTAAATTAGTATGTATTCCTTCACATTTTCACAGGTTTTGTTGTATAAGTTTTTTATGGCAGCTATTTTACTGCAGTTGTTTTCAGTGGCCTGGTAATGAATAATTTTTTTTTATAAATGTCATCTGCAAGTGCTAATAATTTAGTAGGAGGTGTGGATGTTTAGGTTAAGTGATCAACATTAAAAGAAAGAACATTTACAAATGCTAACCAGATTTGTGCAGAGACTAACTTCATTTTATCCATTTTAAAAAGTTCTATATAGATTTGTGAAAAAAAATCATTAGTCCTGCTAGGGAGTAATACTCTTATTGTCTTTCGAATGGAGAGTACTTTTCTATGTGTGAGATCCAGATCTAGAACTACAAACAATGCTAAATGGTCAGATAATGTTGAAATTTTTAGGGATGGTCTAATTAGATAATGCAGTATCAGTGAGTAGAATATTAGATCAATTAGTGAAGAGTGTCTACCATTGTAGAATAATACAGAATCATTTGGTAGAAATCCCTCTCCACTCATACAAGGGAAAACAAACTTATATAGCCATTTAGGTACAAATTTTCTGTAGGACACATTAAAATCACCCAGTAGTAGACATGGATAGGGAGAGGAAGCTAGGATTAAATTAACTTAATATTAATCTATTTATTATTGTTGGCCCTGGAAGTATATATGCAAATATAATATTTAAAACTAAAGCTTTGTGATGGAATGAGATAATAAGTATATGTGCATCAAGATATAGAATATTAAATGATCTGAATGGACAGGCTTTAGATATTATAATACCCATGCCTGCAGATAGTGTAAGAGTTATTTTTGAAAAAAATGAGAATTTCTTGATTATGTAGATAATTCGAAGAATCTGTAACTGAGTTGCAATATATTTTTGTCTCTGACAGACCAAGTATGTGTGGCTGGACTACTTCACACCAATTAATTAATTGATGGATTTTCTGTTCAGAATTCAAGCTTCTGATGTTAAAAGCTCCAATATTTATGGGCATGCTCAGGTGAGTTTAGATTTAAACTTATAAAAAAGAAATAATGTATATAAATATATATTATGCTTATGATTTACACTTAACAGGAATATATTCAAATTAAGCTCTATAGGGTGATATATATATATAAGATTGTTGTTATCCTATTCTATATTTATATATATATATCTATAGGGTGATATATATATATAAGATTGTTGTTATCCTATTCTTTATTTATATATCTAACTCTGTATCTTTTCACTTATTTATGCTAAAAAACAAACTACTCAAAGGAAGTATGTGTATAATTTTGCATCTACAATTTTACAAAATAGACAGCGCTGTATATTAGTTTATTCTATATTAAAAAAAATGTAATTAAAGGAATATCATTAGCAAGTTCTAAAGCTTTTTCTCTAGTTCTACAGGAATAAAAAAATGTTTTCTGATATTTTTTTATATTGTATACCTGATCCTAAATCAAGATCTGAAACACTACATAGTGTATTAACCTCATTTATTTCAATTGGTTTTAATAAGGATAATGGTCCAATTAACTTTGATGTGTAAAAAATCTATTTTAATATGGCTAATAATTTTACTTCATCAGCAGTATATAAATGCAATGATTTGGCCAGTGCTTTGGAAGTTAATTATTTAGAGTGATTATATTTTCATAGCATTGAATTAGTTAATATTTAAAACTATGATATTTATTTATATATTCAAAAGATGTATGACAATTACAAATTTTTATTACTCACAGTTTTAAGATTTGCAATCTTTATATAAATGGAACCAGAATTTATTTTATATTTACATAATAAATCTGAAAACAGATGTCAGAATATTGACACATTCAAATTTTTTGATAGTCTATCAATGCAATAAATATATATTGTTAGCTTGTATTAGTCAAAATTATGAATACAATATTTAGTTATTTATTCACATGTGCGTTAAATGAATTGTAATTAATTCTACTTTGTGAAATATTAACTGAATTAAAATAGGCTTTATTTATATCTGAATCGATTCATCCAAATTAATATCAGTTATCAAATTTGCTACTTTTATAAGAACTGAAATTAGAAATTGGAAGATCCATTTTTGCTTGTACATTAATTTTGACTATAGGTTATCAGAGCATTGATTTAGTCAGTTTTTATATATTGTTAACGTCAAATTGCTTAGCACAAACACAATGTACAAGTGATTACTACCATTACAAATTTATTGGCTATGTCTTTTAAATATATTAATACACTAATAATTATTTATTATAATATAGATGTATTATTATTATTACAATTATAGATATTAAATTTAGTCAAATATAAAACACCTTTTTCATCAACGATAGTTTTTCCTTCTTCAACTGGATTTCTGCTTAATATATTTTATTTGCAAGAATAATTTTAGCCACTAGATGGCAATTATTGTGAAAAGTGACTCCATCAGGAGTTCTTACGTTTAGAAGTTTTTAAAAGTGAAAACTTTCCTGCTTTGAGAGAATTAGTCATGAAACTATGAAGTGGGCTCATTGCCTTGAATTTGAATCTAAAAATGAGCTTAACCACCACAATTATTGTAATGTTTTTTTTCCAAAAATAAACCATTTGCAAAAAGATAAGGAAGCCATTACTGCACAAAATTCAACAGCTATGAAGAAAATCAAGGAAATTATTTCAGTAATGATAGGTAATTGGAAGTTAAATCTGGAAAGTTCAGAAGAAGAAATGTTACAAAGGGATTTGGAAGGACTCATTGTAAAAAAAAAAAGACTATCAAAAGTTATAGCACTCTTACTGCTTCTGGAGTTTCAAAAATGATTAAGAAAGGTAATGTGAATTTTAAGTTACTAGAATCCAAAAAGAAAACATTAAGTAAAAAAAGTAAATCTATAAGCAAACAAACAAATTATCTCATAGAGGCTTCTAAAAACACTCAACAAAATTTTTATTTTATTTTAATCAATAATGATATAATAAGAAAAAAATTGCAAATTATATAAAAGGGAATTACAAGCCCTCAAATGGGAAGAACATTATTCAAAAATAAGGTGGGAAAATAGTGAATTGGTGGACAATGCAAAAACTGTAGATATTGATTTTGAACAGTTAGTTCTTATTAAAATAAGTGATATTATGGATAATAATAATGTCTTAAGTGAATGTGAGATAGGAGAAGAGCCTACTACTACACTTGATTATTTACAGGTGATTATAATGAAAATCAGAGACACCTACATGACAGCAATAATTTTAACAAGGGAAAATTCATACAAACTAATTCTGAAAAAGGCATGAACATTAAGAAAAAAATAAAAAATCTGGACATTTGAAATCTATTAAAGGATCTATAAAGAATAATAGTAATTCAAAGGGAAATTACAGTGCCTCAAGCTGACAGTGTAAAAGACAAGAAGGTGATGTTTCAAATAACTATCTACACAAATAATAATCTGTCTCACAATAGTATAAATTTTGCCAAAACAGTGAAAACTGCAGGAAATTATCATGGCATGGATAATAGGGAGACTAAAGAGAAATATAATGTCTTAGTTAAATTTTAGTATGAAGATATTGAACAAGAAGTTTGTGCTGTGTGAAAATATTGTGAACAAGATAAAGTAATTAAAAATATCAATAATTTGGAACTTATTACTAGAAAATTTATTGAACCAATCCCTTTCCAATTGTTAAAATCTTTTAGTAACTATCATAGTGATAAATCCCTTATTCTTATTATCACAGATGAGAATTGTGAGTTATATAGTTTTCCAGTTGAGGATTTCTATAATGTTATAAAGAAAAAAAAAACTATGGAATATGATTTTCAAGATACTGACAAACCCTAATAGTAAATACGTGATTCTAGAAATTTTATAATGTAGTGCAGAAATAATTTTTTTAAAAACAGTTACAACACTGAATGACAAGGTGATATGTGTTGTTGACTTGAACAGGCTAGTGGTTATGGAGCGAATAATTAAAAATTGTTATATAAATTTTAAGAGTGTGGATCTTCAGAAGTTACTAGGTAAGTATGGGGAAGTGTCAGAATTCAAGTATTTATATGATAGAAGAATAGAGATACCAATTCTTATGAATACAGCCAAACATAGACCTACACTGAAGAAAAAGTGGGGACCCAGAGATATGCTGACATTTTTTATGACATTTTTTATACTGATGTGTCTCCCCTGGTGGTCTCTTTTTGTGGAGTACTATCTCAATGTTTTCTTTGTAGGGAGTGGATCCATCTAGTTAGAAATTTCCTGGAGAGATTTTGTAAAGTATGTAAGGGCAAATATACCAGATTTCATAGCTCCAGTTTTGGGGATGTGACCTCATCAAATTTACAGGATGAAAATGGAGAAGCTATCAAGATGATGATGCATTATAAAAACCCAAAGAATGAAAAGGGAATAGAGATATCTTCAGATACCTTCAGTGTCAGAAATGATTCTGAATATGGACTCAAGGAGAGAGACTGGATCCAGTGTAACACTATTGTGGGAAATAAGTCTGATGGTGATTCTGCATTTAATGAGAGTTTTCCTCATCTGATAAAGGACAAACCAAAGGAATGTAAAATGAATAAAAAATATAGGCAAGTCATTAAGAAGAATTTATTGGGGTCTGATGACAAGTGATATGAAAGCACAAAGCAAGATTCTTCAAAGTCTGAGAACTCAGATCCTATAGACTCTGCAGAGAAAGAAGTTAAGCATGAGATGGATTGTGGGATCATTGTGAAAGTGGATGAGTATACCAGGAGAATGTAGCATACCAGATTGGTTGGTTTGACTGAAATTTAAATGAAAGAGGCAGATCAAGGTCTTCAACAAAAACCCTTCAACATAATACAGGGATTTCCAGGAGGGAAACTCATCAGCATATACAATCCAATTCTTCTCAAGAGAACAGTGAGAATGATATGTTCCAATAATGTGGATGTGAAAGGTGGTCAGAGGAAATTGATTCATACTAAGTTACAGTGAATACATATAATTTTATCTTTTTTCCTTCTAAAGCTTATGAAATTAAACATAGTAGAGGATAATTCCAAAGGACTTAATTTGAGACTGAGAATGCAAGCTATTAATGAGTGGATTGAGCAATTTCATTCTCACATGCTATGCCTTGCTGAGATGAGATAACATATGAAATTATATGTAAGACATATATTAAATTTGTAAAGGGTGGATTGTTTCCAACATTCATTATCCTGATTTGAAGATGCTAGAATTTCTAATTTTTTTAACATAAAAGTTCCCCTTTCACCACATTTAGAATGTTATATTGATAATCATCTGCTAATTGTTACATTGTTACATAATACTATTAATATTAATATAGTATTTGTTTACTTACATATTTCCACTTCAGTAATTCATCACATAATCCAGATAATCAAATTTAATCCTAATTAGGCTCACAGGGTTCCATCTATTTGCAATCTGGTGTGTGAGAGGAAAATCTATATTCCTTGGAACAAATATTAATTTGTTTAGAGAATTTAAAAAAATAATAAGTATGACCAAAATAGTGATAAAACACTAGCTCCAACAGAAGTTTACACAGTGACATGGAGAAGGTTTGCCTGGTCTGATGATTGGTAGGATGATGAATCACATAGAATAGACTGAACAATGTTGGAAACTATGCATTGGATGGAATATTATGTAGTGTTTGTATCTGGTATTGTTCTTAAAGATAAGTACAAACTATGTTTCTTTGTGGGAATCTTTGATGGAAGGGGAGCTGTAAAACTATAGCTCAGCAATCACAATAAGGTATCTGTGAATGATATAAATATTAATGTAATAATTTTGTTATCAATGTTAATTCTGTAATTTGTGTTGTAAACTAATGTCTTTTGATAGCTGTTCACATCCACTTGATGGCACTGTTTATGTGTTAAAACACACAAAAATGCCATTTCCATGACCTACATTTATGGATAAGAAAACAGTTGTGTTTATGTTAGCCATTGCAGGCTACTTGGTGGTGGTGTGCAGAAACATTATGGCCTGTTTTGTGCTTCATGATACTTTATGTGAATTTACATAATTCTCTGGTTGCTATCATATCGTCTGATGATGTTTGGATTTCAAGTGGCCACAAGTTTTGATATCTCCATAGCAGAGTAATTTCATTTGTACTTAAATCATGTAGTCTGACTCACTAAGAATTGTCACACCATCCCCACCCTTCCCTATACAAGTTGGAATTTGCAAAACTTTGGGAAAGGGTAGGGATGAACATGATTTAAACCTCACACTTTCACAATAAATTATATGAGACAAATAAAATGGCACACAAATTGTTCCACTTACCAATGTCAGTCAGGCTCCTGTAACTGGAGGTATTTGACTGCTAATAATAAAATATTAAAGAAATAGTAGGAAAAAATAAAAGGATCAAAAAATGTAATTAATAGTAAGGGCAAAATAGAAATCAAGCAATACAAATCACCGTAAAATAAAATAAAAAAGTTGCCATCTTTTAAATCTGAAAAAAGGTATACAAAAGATGTAAAAGGCTGAATTTTTGATGTGTTATTGTAATTTTTTGTGGTGGTGTGTTGAAAAGATCAAAAAATGTAATTAATATGAAATGTTTTTTTTTCAAAATTGCAAAATAGACATTGTGTAATATAAATAAAGCCAAAAAAAAAATGACCGTATAGTCACCATCTTTAAAAAAAAAAAAAGTTGAATAAGGTCAAAAGTTTTTATTATTTTAATGTTTTTGGGGGGAGTGGGTTGAGAAATACTTTGTCTTCACTGAGACAAAATAGAGAGACAGAAGTCATTTTTGGTTTGTTTTTATTTGTAAAAAAAAGTAGTAAAAACTGATTTTAAAAATAAAAGTTGTAGTATACAAATAAAGTCAAAAAAATAAAATCACTTTATAGGCAAAATCAAGTGTGGATATATTTTTAAACCAAAAAAAAAAAAAAAAAGAAAAAGAAAATAAAACTTGAAAATATCAAAAGTTTTGATGTTATTTTAATTTTTTGGGAGGTAGGGTGGGGTGTGGATTGAGAAGTACTTTGTAAAAGCTAGAGACAGAAGTTATTTTTTGTTTGTTTTTATTTAAAAAAAATGGTAATAAAAATTGATTTAAAAAGTAAAAGTTAAATCCCCCCAAAAAATCGCAGTATAGCCATCACCCTCCCCCCTAAAAATGAAATATTAAAAATGGAGTTAGACAAAATTAAAGGGATCAAAAAAACTCACTGTATTTTAAAAAGTTGCTACCCAGTAACATTACATTTTCTTGTTTTAACACATAAACAACGCCCAAGCAGCCATCACCAGCTATCAAAAGACAACCAAAGTTTTAATTTATATTTAAAAATAAAAGGCATTATGAAAGAGAAGACATTATAATTGTTAAAAATAAATTTACTGGATATTTTTCTATGTCATTAAATTACATTACAAAAGTTAACAAATTCATCAAACTTTTTTTTCATATGGCCTTTAAAAATTCAACTTTAGTCTTATTGATTCTTTCTAGAACAATATAATCTATATAACTTATCTTTTAATTAATACAGGTACTGGTTTGATATTTCTATCATATAAGTCTTTTACATATTAATTCCATTTTTTTTTGACGTATATGTAGTCTGTTTTTTTATCATCTATATTTTTATTCATTATTCATTTCTGTATCATTTTTTTCCCCGAACTGCTTTGTTCTAATGTATATTAAATCAAACATACTTATTTTGTAATTCTTATATCATCGTTTACTATCCTTTTATTTTATCTAATAATAGGATGATTAAAGCTTCTAGTACATAGTTCAAATTTTTTCATATTCTCTATTATAATTATATTCATTATCTCAATGCTTTTCATAACTGGTTGATTTATTTTTTAAATTGTTTTTAAATTTTTTTCCGTACATGGACTTTATTTCTTGTCACAATATTTTTTCCAAAGTCATTCTTAATTCAATAACAAACTAATTATTACCTTAATATGCATTAGCTTCAGCATATAATAATACAATTTTTAAATCTATTTGAAATCGAAATAATATATTAAATTACGATTTCATTTTGAAAATATTAGTAAAAACATTAAACAATTATTTTTATATGTAAAATTATGAAACTTTTAATATACATTTTAATTTAATGCTTAAATATATTTTATAATCATTTTTAATAGCTATTAACCACTGTAATATTCACTTATTACTTTCTCATATTATTATTTCTGTTATGAAGCATTACTCTGTTGAGTATTACTTTAAGTTTGCAATAGATTTCAAATAATGCCTCCAAGAAATGTATGGACAAACTTAATCCGTAAAATCTGTTCTCAGATCCCACAGAGGCATTATTTTATACATATCACACTTAGCGTGATCAGGAGTAATAGTCATAGCACTAATATGAAAGTTCAAATGTAAAAAAAATAATGGAGACACATATTCATTATAGAAAAAAATAGAAAAAATATTATGATCCTAAATACAACAAGTATTTGTGAATTTCCCTTTTTAGTACAATGACACTACATGTAATCAAAGCCATTATTGTCCCTCCCAGCATATTATGGCACTTTATCCTGTCATATTCTATGTGTAATAACAAACTTCAAATCTAAAATAAAAACATGTACTTTCCAATGATGGAAAGATATATTTATTATGGAATAAGGAAAAATATGAAAAAGAACCCTGAAATATTTATTAAATGTCAGTTGTAACAATGTTATAGATTTTCATTATTTTTTTAACCTAAAAAAACCAAAAAAACAAAATTGTGAACTGTATGTTTGACCATATATTTTAAATATACATTTTTTTAAAAAACCCACAAACATAACAACTTTTACTGAAAATGTATATACAGTTTAGCAAAAAACAACAACAACAACAACAACACAAATGTAATAATTTTTACTGCTGTTTTTCTAAATTAAAAAAAAAAATTACTTACAAATAATGCATACATTTGCTGCAAGTTTTTCAAATATTTCTTAAAAAACACACAAAGCTTTGGGAAGAAAACAAAAACAAAACTCAAGTATATAAAGTAAATGCATTTTTAAAATATAAAACTGTATTACTTACAAATGGTGCCATAGATGTATTATATTGTGTGGTGGGGTAGGAATAGATACTCTGGCAGAGTAAACTGTTTAATATCTTCTAAAATGGAAAGGAAAGGGTCAGTTTATTTGAGATGGATTAGTCATGTCAGGTTTCTTGGTTGCCATAACATTATAAACAGAAACTTTGAATAAACATTACTGGATGAAAACTCATCAGAGTAATATGTCTTTGCAAGAATAATACCAAAATACCATATTTTTAAACAATTTTAAATTATTTCCTTACAAACTATGTTAAGAACTTTGACTGAGCATACATCTATGTTGCCTTGATTCTCTACATTACCACTGTCCAATTTCTATTTTTAATATACAAGTAAATAACTTTGTATAAATTAAAATATGAGCTTCATTTTCAGAGCATTTACATCTTTAGTTAATAAAATAATTATGATAGACACTTTAATGATTTTCTTGCATGCTTTTAGTGTAGTGGTAGACTGGAAAATTCTAAAGTTCAAAGTCTTTCCGTTATTTCTAATACTGGAACTTTTTAAAACTCCTGAGAAGTAAAACATTGATTCAATTATCTTTTTTTTTTAATTTAAAGATTAAATATATTCTATAATCATAATTTTCTTATCAGTAATGGAAAAAATGAATAATTTTAAATTTAAATAATTATTGTTTGATGTTTATGAATAATAAAAAATTGTATTGATATCTGAAATGTGAATACTTAAAAAGTGAAACAATTATTTAAATTTATATAAATTTATGTGGATATAAATAATGATAACATTAAGTATGTTGAATGATGTAGAGAAGACCTATTGAATGAGACAGGTTTATTCAAAATCAAAAACATGAATCATAGTGGAAACAATTTGCATTTTTTAATGTCTTTCTTTCACTATTTTTTTATGAAAATAAAAGTCAGTTTATAATTTAATAATTTAAAATTATATCTCAATAATGAGCATATTTTGGATAATGCTTTTAATTTAAATAAATGCTATAATTTTATCATTTATTGATGTGTCTTTTATAAAGTACTATTTTGTTCTTGGAATCAAAATAAAATCACATTACAATATTTAGCTTACCTAACATTCTACATCATTATTTATCACCCATATTTTTTTGTTATTTTAAAATTTTATGAAATTCAGATTTTTATTTTCACATCTCTGTCAATAAATTTTATACTATTTCTCATTATTTATAATTATAACTTTCTAATACATTTGTATAATGCTTGAAATTCTACTCTTTAAATATACAGCCATAATTAAACTGATATAATAACTATTGAGAAGTCACTCCACTGAAAACAGTTTTATTTGCTTTCTTATACATTTCAAATAAAATCATTTACTTTAAAAAAATTTTCACATTCAGCTGTAAATATTAATCTCAGATTATAGAAGATTAGTATATTCTTAGAAAGAAATATAGGAATAAATAATTTTACTAATATCCTAAATAATAGTAGCAATAACAATAATAAAAACTTACTTAAAGATTGATCAAGTTTGATAGTAAATACATTATTATCTGCAATTATATATATATAGTAATTTAAACATTTTAATACACAAATAGACTGAAATATAATAGCAATTTTTTAATGTAATGATTTATATAAAATATAAGCTAAGATGCAAGAAGAGAGAAATCAATTAAAACTTGTGATACAAGCTAAAATAGTATCCTGGCATATTAATGAACAAATGGAAAGTAAATTAAAACATAAATATTAGATTATAGGATTCAAGCTGGTTAAAAAAGCTTTGTTGTATTATAGCTGAAATTTTGTTTAAAATATTACATGAAAAATTCCATAATATTTTATTCTCAATTATACATACATACATACATACATACATACACACACACACACACACACACACACACATATACATATATATATATATATTATAAATTAATAATTTTTAACATAAGTTATTCTGGAAATATCTGTTATATTTTCGTATTAAAAAAGACACTGTTAGGTGTTAATAGACAGTTATCAATGATAGTAATAAACTGTAAACCCTTCTTGTATTCAAGAGAATATTTTCTTCTAAATACAATCTCTTGGTGTTATAGAGAGATTAGAGCATAACAGTATATATTTGTGTTTTAAGGAAAAAATCTCACAACTTTTTATATATTTCTTATTAATAATAGATTGTTCTGCTAATCAGTTATATGTTATAAATTAAAATATAAATACGTGCCATGGCATTTTAGACTTTATATAACACTAAGAGATAGCATTTAGAAAAACATATCCATTTGAATGCAAAAAAACGTTTACAGATTTTAATTTTCATCGATTACTAACTATTAACACTTAACGTGATTTTTCTAACACCAAAATATATAAAAAAATATTTCTACATGTTCAAATGTGATTAAATTTAGGTGTGCGTGTTTAAATTTTAAAAAAAGTCTCATATATTAATCTTTGACCGAGGTTTAAAGTTTTTATCTGGGCTAGAGACAATCTCTAGTTTAGTAAATAATTACTGATAATCATTACTGTATTTATTTGAAGTGGATAGTCTCAAAGATGTGGGTTGAATGAGTTTGACACATGTAAATCAAAATGTAACAATTTACTATAGATAAATAGTCTACATATAATAAAGATATATATGAGAGATGGTAACTTGGACCAACTGATGAATGCTGGTTCGTAAAAAATCATCTTAGGAGTCATTTGTCTTTTACTGTATCTTTATTAATATGATTTTAAAGAATATGTGGAAGCGTGGTTATTTAATATATTTATAAAATACATCATAAAATTTTTGTTATAATATGGTACAAAGTTCACCCACAATGAATGGCCAATCATCATCATCATCCCACAATTAGGTAATCAAACTATTGTAATAATATGGAATCAGAGCAAATAACAAGTACTTAGTGTGGTACAGTAATCTTAGCATCTATACACAAATATCTGGCCCATTACTATGTATCTATAACTAACTATTTGTGTTTTATTACTAGGGATGGGATGATTAATATCCATCTCTTGGAACATCACCTAGTTCCCATATTTAAAAGATCAGCTCTTGAGTCTTTGAGTTACTTTCCTATCAATGGGAAATTAACTACTAAGCTAGATCATAGAAAAAAATGTCATATTCACTGTTATTATGTATATATTTGCCCTGCTATACAAATAATTTCTGATGATAATATCACTCTCATCCCCCTTCAAAAACACAAAAGAGAACTAGACTCTAAATACATATTCCACCACTAAAGGATCTCCACATATACAATATACATATCTTCATGACTAAGATTTTACATATAATAAAATTACTCTTTTCATATTTTTACTGTGGTTCATAATGTATTCTGATATGATGATGACTTATGAGCAACATTTCTAAGGAGTTTTGCAATTGATAAATAAACTCATATAAGCACTTTAATTTCAACATCTGATTCATGTTTTATTCCAACATTAAAAAATAATGTGTACATTCCTAAAACAATTAATTAAGATAAAATTAATTATAGAATTACTAAACATTGAATTATTAATAATAATAAGAAAAAAAATGGCAAGTATCACACATCTTTTAATTATGGTATTTAAATGCTATTTCACCTAGCTAAACAATTTAGTCCCTTGTGACATTCATATAAGTAATAAACAAAATCAAAAAATGCACATATATATCCCATCTTGTCAGTAATCTTGTAATGTAACTATTCCCTAATTAATCTGTCTCCATTCACAGCTCTGCCAATGTCCTGTCTTTACTAAATCAATAGTAAAAGAAAAAAAATCTCATCTCATTACTATTATCATTTTCATACCCTCTTTATCATTTTGTTTTAGATCTGTCCACTTCTACCATTCATCTATGTACGTACATACACACATCACCTAGGGTTTAAATTTTTCTATCATCAAAAAGTGTTTACATAAATATTTCAATCAAAGAATTGAATGTCTATTTTAAAATGAACTATATTAAGATACATCAAATATATGTGTACAAGTAAATATATATAATATCATTGATAAACAATTGAAATAAAATTAGTAAAAATTAGCATGATAATAACATAATATTTAGCAATAACAAAACCCTTCGTCGCTAAGACTTATTTTAATATTTGAAAAAAATATAGAGAATTGAGAAAAAAATAAATTTCAATAGTTTATAAAATTTGGTTGTATATTACAAATTTCTTGAGTTTCTGCATTTATAAAGTATTGTTAATTAGCTCTTAAACACATGCATTTCCTTGATAATAATCATCAAAAAAATAGAGCACAAAATGTCCTTTGATATACACAGTGATTATTGCATACAAATTTTCATCAAATTAGCATGGTTATTATTTGATTGTTAAGATGATAGAAAATTTATGATCTAAACTAAATCCACAGACAATTCTGAATTTGAATTAGAGTAGGCTTTCTTCATGATTTTCCTTTCCTCTGATATTTTCTTTCCCAAAGTGGATGGAGGTATGAGACATTATAGCCACTGTACTAATCACTTCTTATATGGTCAGCCAAGGATGCATTTCTCCGGTCTCCCATTCAGATGTGTCTGGTGGGGTGGGGGTACCAAACCTCTTTAAACAAAGCAATCTAGAGTTCAGCACTGCATATCTTTTTTTAAAATTTTCCACAATAAAATATTTGAAATGAGTTTGTGACAAGTCCTAAAATAAAAAAAAATTATAATGATGTTTTTGTTTCAGCTTCTATCTGGTATTTATTCACTTTTTTATTGATGTTGCTGGTCTCTTAATTACACTAGCCTCTTGATGATAATATGTGATTGAAGGTATCTTCTATCCACTTGGGATGTTCGCAATATTTTTATCTTGAAACTGACAACTTATGATTAATTAGTAGCTGAGTTCAAACTAGTTTGGTGGTCAAAATGATCATTAGTGGTCTCTTTGATTTTACACATTTCCCAATGAGCTTCTCTCTCTCATTTTTTTTCTTTTTTTCTTTATAGAATATTAACATACAAAAAATAGAAATAACATAAATTAAAAAAAAAACCTGCATTACATAGAATTAAAATGTGAAATATTAATTAGAAGGCATTTAAGATAGATTATTTACACATGCATATTGTCCCACACACATAGAAGTTGATTCCTACTACATAGCTAAAATTAGGAAAAATATTTCACTTCATCCCCAATTCATTTTTAATTCTGCATGCTATCAGTGATTTTCAATCAAACATATATATAGTGATGAATAAATCAAACACACACACATACAAATCCTCTCTACTATTTTTTGGAATAATTGGATCTTACCCTACATTTGCCTCTTCCTACAATTAAAAAAATACAATAACCACAGAAATTTTCTTAATATGGCATTTGGCTACTTGAACTCTCCCTCCTATTTCACATTGATCACAACCTATATATTTATTTCCCTGACAACATTCTGATCTATTACTACCATGGTAGATGGGATTTATAAATCACCTTGCCCCTTTTAACTGGTTTGCCCTCTAGCTACTTATATGCTAGAGACTCTCTAACCTATCTCTCTCTTTAGTCTTGGAGTGTTCCCGGATAATCTTACTAGCTTCTAAAGTCCCTAGCATATCTACAGTCATATCTTCAACAGTGCATTGGTCAGCCATTCTAAGAGCCTGTTCAACCTGTCTATAATTTGGTTTTCTGATAAAGGAAAGGCAGTTAGCATCTTTGGTGTTGCAGCTTTACTATAATAAACTGGGTATATCTGCCTTTATAGGGACTATTTGTCTTGACTATGTCTGTTTTCACTTCAAAATCCTTTTAACAACATGAATTTGAAGTCCATATAGATGCTTGCTTCCTGGAGGAATGACTTCCACCAGCACTTAGTTGAGGCATGCAAGTGGTTACTAGTAATCATAAGCTTTTCCTTTTCATTCAACATTCTCAGGGAGAATAGCACCTCTATCCTAGTTAAATACTCTGTGGGAATCTCCTTATATTCACCCCTAAATACTATGATCTCTATATACTTAGCAATATTAGTGTTTCCTCCTTCAGTAATATCACCTCCTTTATATTCCTTCTGCCTAGGGTTATCCTTTGCTATGAATGAGATGGGTTCTCAATTTTCATCATTTGCCAGATTATTATCAAAGCCCACTTCACTATTTCCATGCTTGAATGCATGACCTGCATCTTCAATCATTGACTTTAGTAGCTGTATTTTTTGTCAACCTATTCTTTACCATAAATAATATCTTGCTATTTAAATCCTGCTTTTGATTGTTCAAGTATTCTCTCATCTCATTTACCATAGCTTTCTTTTGAGTTTTGAGCTTATTATCAAGATCTTCTTGCTTTCTTTAACTATTTTCAATTTTCTATCGACTATTTTCAATTTTCTATCTCTTCCTGTCTTAGTCGTTCAACATTAACCATCTTATCTTTTATATTCTCTATTTTACTTTGATTTTCTGTTATTTCTCTCAGTACTTTTCATTTCATTCCCCACTTTACTCTGTCTTTTGCCTATCCCTTTGTATTTGGTCTTCAGCTGATTTTATAAGCTGTTACCTCTATCTTAATTGATTTAACTTCCACTTTCAGGCTTCTTTGAAGATATCATTGACCTTTTCTTTTATAACACATATTTCTCCTAATGTAATACATTCCCCTACTGAGCTTTCTATCTTAGTTTCTAATTTTTTAATTTTTCTGACCCATTGTTCGTGTCTCATTTTAAACTTATTTATCACTCCATTGAATCTGGTATCATATCTTTTATCAAACTCTCTGATTTTGGTTCTCAAATCCACTTTAAATTCCTATAATTGTTCACTTGAAACATTGAACTTATCTTTAAGTTCTTTAAACTCTTCTATTTGTCTATTGAATTTATCATTCAATTTTTTGTACTCACTATCTGTCTCTTGGCTCATTTCTTGGTATCAACTGTCTATTTTTTTTACTGATTTCTCTCATTTCTTGATGCTGACTATCTATCTTTTCTCATTTTTCAGCTTTGAATATCCATTTTTTTAATCATTTCTCTGTACTGACTATCCATTTTTTGATCATTTTTCGGCATTGAGTATCCATTTTTACACTCATTTCTTTTATTATCTGATGCTGACACTGTTTTTCATTCATTTCTTGATTCTGACTATTTTTTCTCTCATTTCTTGACACTGACTGTTTAGCATTTTACTCAACTGGCCCAATATGATGTGGAGCATATTTTGTTTACTAACTTCTGACTTTTCCATTGTCTCTTCTCTATCTAAATCCATGTAACTATACCAATAGGAACTATACTTTTTTACAACTAAAACTAAAATTCAATGTTTTATCATTGATATATTTAATGCTTTGTCTTTAGGCCCTCCAGCCTCCAGAACCAGCACATCTATACCCCTAAAACACATCCTATACTATCTGTTGTCCAGGCTACCATTATCTCATGGGAAACATTAAAATAGAAATGTAACAACCATTTAACATTATTTAACATAATATTTATAATCAAAACAAGGTTCATATCTCATACTATGTACTTATCAAAGCTTTCTAGATATCTGGCAGTAACTGAATGAATAGTGACCTGCAATTCTGAAAGAGATAAAGAATTCAGCCACTGGACCATAAGTAAACAATGCACAATGAACATCAAGAGAACTATCTCAGTTTGGACAACATAAGTTACTACAACCCAGAATAAGAATGCAAAAATCTTTGCAAAGCCCTGCTCATTTGAGTCTTAGGGGCAGAAAATATAAAGAAGTATGCATTGCTTGTTTTTTTGGGAGACTTAGAGGCTGGGATCACGGCAGGACTATGTTGACTGCATCATGATAAAGAATGGAAAATCTGAAAATGGGTTGGAGCAATGACAGACAGAACATACCCTAGAGTTTCATGAAAACATTGTATTCTCAAGGCAATGACAAAACCCTGACCCCATCATCAAAACTGAAAATACAGCTAAACAAACTCCAACAATCAAATACCCAATCCAATTTCCAAAATCATAGATTTTGCACAACTGTTAAGTTAGAACACTGATTTTATTTTAAAAAAAAATTAGTAATGAAACATAATTTTTTTTAATCCATTGAACAATCTGTTTTATTCTTGATGCTATGATAAAAATAAGTGACTCAGAATTAATTAATTTGTATAAGTAGTCAATATATTACTCTTAAATAAACGAAAATATAACCAACTTTATTAATTAAACAAAACATTTAGCTGAAAAAAAATTTATTGCTGGTTTAAAAAAAACTTATGCTGTGATGCATAAATGTTTTAGGATGGAAATACTATGCTGTTTCATGGCTGTAGGCTTTTACACACGTTAATCATGAAATAATAATAAATATATATATAAAGTCTAAATAAGAATACAATACCACAATTAACCCTACACTAAATTTTTTTTTTAAAAATCTAAAATTTATTCACTTCCCTTTCTTCTACCATGCTCACTCCACTCCCAGCATATGGTGTCCATTGAACTTTCACTTATAAGTGCCAAATCATTACAATGCCATTATTATGCTGATTGTTTGCCTAGTTACCTCCTTCCCATTTATGTTTACTCTTAATCTCAAGCAGATGGTATGTAGTATATCTCATCCCCACATTGGGTGCCAAATTATTATACCACAATCATTGTAAACATGAAGCCTAAGATAGGGTAGCAAATTATTATAATGGTATGGTACAGAGTTCACTCATAGTAAATTTGGATAATGGGCACTCATCATCATCATTCCAAAGTTAGGTAGCCAAAATATTGAAATAGTATTGAATCACAACAAATATTAAGGAGTTGGTGTTGTACCATAATCTTACCATCTATACACAAATATCTGGCTCATTACTATGTAGCTATAACTAACAGTTTTTGTTTTATTATTTATGATAGGATGATTAATATTCATTTCTAGTTCACAAATTATAAGGTCTGCTCTTGGATCTTCAGGTTATATTGGCTATTAATAGAAGATTAATCATAAGCTAGTTCATAGAAAAAAATAAGTCATATGCACTGTTATTCTGTACATATTTGCCCTGCTATATAAATAATATCTGGTGATAATATAACTCCCATTATCTTTCAAAAGCATGAAAGAGGACTATACCCTAAAACATATTTAGCCATTAGAGGATTACCACATATACCATATACATATCTCTATGACTAAGATTTTACATACCATAACTAAAATTACTCTTTTTATATTTTTACTATGGTTCATAATGTATTTTTATCTGATGATGACTTATGAGCAACATTTCTAAGGAGTTTTGCAATTAATAAATAAACATATAAGCAGTTTAATTTCAACATCTGATTCATGTTTTATTCCTACATTACAAAATAATGTGTACATTCCCAAAACAATTAATTAAGATAAAAATTAATTTTAGACTTACTAAACATTGAATGATTAATAATAATAATAATAAGAAAAAGAAAAAAAATGGCATCACACATCTTTTAATTATGGTATTTAAATGCTATTTTACCTAGCTAAAATTTAGTCCCTTGTGATATTCAAATAAGTAATAAACAAATCAAAAAATGCATATATATATATAACACCTGGGTCTCATTTTATGTAGTAGATAGGTTCCACAGAAAAACCACACTAAAAAAAAATCGCTCAAAAATAGACATAACTTACCTTGAAAAATGAGGGATAGGGTCTGTAATTTTCTGAATTCGCATAAAAGCAAAGCAACAAGGAAAAATTGCTTTAGAATTTGCATTAAAAAAATAAGGAAATAAAGTATGACTAATAAAAAATATCAAATATTTGAAAAAAATTGGTACAAGACAAATTATTTTTACTTTTCCTTATTAACTACAGTATTTAATTTGACATTTTTTCATACATATTTTAATTATTATCGCGATTTGATGATATGTAGTTCGTTTGTAAACTGGTAAGAAATCAGATTCATCGATGTGATGTAGCTTCTTGAACGAAGTCAAGAATATCTCAGCAATTATGCCCAGAGAAACTTGTTAGCCACTTTATTTTCCATTCCCCACTCTAAGTTTTCCCATATTCTACTCCATCCCATTTACACAACTGTTGACAACTGATTTATACTACTGAAATAAATTTTAATTAACATTTTGTTTCTATATTAAACAAATGAGATCATAATCAAAACAAAATGATTATACATTATCATTCGAAATATTATTTTCAGTTTATAAAATCAATAAAATTTTCATTATTTATTTTAAAAATCTATATTATTTATTTCAGTTACACCTAACAAAATAGGTTTTAAAAGTTTAAAATTTTTGAATATTTATTGTGATATTTTTATATGTAACTATAAATCTATTATTATTATTTACTCATTAGTATAAGTAGAGGTTATTTATTCTAAATACAACTTCAGGCCATATTTATATTAGCTTTTAGCTGCTAATATAACGTTATATTTTTGAAAAAACAAAAAGTATTTCAAGTCAAAATAAGTTATTAATAATTTAAATTTCTTGATATCTAATAAATATAGTGAAATATGAAAAATATTGAGAAGAAACATGAATTGCATAACTTCAAAATCACATTAAAATAATCCGCATAAAACAAGACCCAGGTGTGTGTATGTATATATATCCAATCTTGTCAGTAATCTTGTGTGACTATTTCCAAATTAATCTGTCTCCATTCACATCTCTGCCTATGTAGTGCCTTTACTAAATCAATACTAAAAAAAATAAATCTCTCATCTCATTACTATTATCATTTCATATCCCCCTTTATCATTTTATTTTAGACCTGTACACTACTACCATTCATCTATATACATACACACATCATCTAGGGTTTAAATCTTCCCATCATAGGCAAAGTGACTCTAAGACCCATAAGCTGATCTTATAAAGGTGGGAACTAGGTGGTGTTCCAAGGGATGGACATTAATCATCTTATTCTGAATAATAAAACACAAACACGTTGTTATAACTACATAGTAATGCACCAGATATTTGTATATAGATGCTAAGATTACAGTACAACACCAGCTGATTGATAATTAGTATGATTCCATACTATTGCAATAATTTAGTTATCTAGCTATGGGATGATGATGATAGGACATCACTTGAGTTTACTGTGAGTGAACTCTGTACACTCATCAAATCACTTACTGGTACAATAATTTGCTGCGCCAACTCAGGTTTGATGTTTATAGTGATTGTGGTGATTCCAGTATTATATATATATATATATGAAGATTTTCACAGGTTGCATATATAAAAGATATATTTTGTGGGTTCATCCATGTTAAAACAATATAAATATTAATAAATTGACATTTTGACTTAATCACACAAGTCATCTACTGGTTGATAAAAGGTAGGGTTGTAGTGGTGCTACAGTAGCTGATTTGAAAGAAACATTAAAGTTGCAACAATAGCAAAAATGTTAAATTAAGAATGTTTTTTAAAAAAATCTTTTCAAATAGGAGGAAATTTGCATGTATCATCTAACTTATTGACCTTTTGAGTATCTCAATGGCTTCTCTGATTTTACACTGGTAGAGATTCTCACATCTGTATATGATCACAGTACTAGAAAAATCAATTTTATGACCTGAATCAATAGTATAGAGTGAAAGTGCTGATGATGATGAGTGCTGTTTAACTGCATTAGCATGTTCATCTCTCCTAACACTGATGTAACTATTAATCTTACCTATATAAGAACCATTACAATTTTCACATGAGATGGATAAACACCATGAGATTCAAGAGAGATTGAATCCTTAGGCTTATATTGCGATCTTTTGACGAGTAGAAAACTCTGTATTTATATTATAGCATTTTAATATATGTCCAATATTGTCTATAGTTCCTTTCACATAATGAACACAAATCCTTATAGCTGATTTATCATCTTCTTGTATTCTATTTTGTCCATTTTGAGCTTAAAATAAGGCTTTTTAATATATTTATAATTATAACTATTTGATAATAAAACACTATTAATATGATTTATTTCTTCTTTCAGATGTTGCTTATCTGAAAGATTAATTGCTCTATTTAAAGGAGTTTTGGCTATGGAAAGTATCTGCGTTGGGTGATGATGAGAATGTAAATGTAAATATCTGTCCATGTGTGTATTCCTTCTATAAATCAAAAATGATAAACTATTTGGTGTCCTGGTGACTAGAACATCAAGAAAAAGGAGATTTGCTTAACGATAAAACTTATAAACCATCAAAGAGAGATCATACTATTTATTTGGAAAAACAACAAAAGCCATTAAAACAGAGATAAAAAATAAAATAATCCCTCATGAAAAATCATGTGTCTGTACAAAATTTTATGGACTTCCCAAAATTCACAAACCAGATACCTCCTTCATCCAATAATAAGTGCAATAGGATCTCCAACTCATATTTTAGCTAGATATTTACCTGATTTCATTAAACCTATAGTCCCATCTATTAAATCATATATTAAAAACTCTTTTCGATTTATTTTTGTTTTAAAAAATTAATGCTAATGACATTCTTGTCACTTTTAATGTTGTGTCTTTGTTTACAAACATTTCAATTGATGAAGTTTTAAATGTAATCTCACAATGATGCAATTTACCAAACCATAGTATTGCTTTGATTAAACATTGTTTCTTGAACACATATTTTGTATGCAGCATTACAGACAAGTTTTTGGTACTTCTATGGGTTCACCTATCTCAGGAGTAATAGCTGATTTATTCATGGAAAATATAGAAACTTGTGCTTTAGAATCAACATCATTAAAATCTCTTGTTTGGCTTAGATACATAGATGGCACTTTTGTCATATGGCTTACATGGAAAAAATAAATTAGATGATTTTTCTTACATTTAAATAATATGCATCCTCATATTAAATTTACAATGGAGACTGAGACTGATGGTAAACTCTCTTTTCTTGATATTCTAGTCACCAGGATACCAAATAGTTTATCATTTTCGATTTACAGAAAGAATACACACATGGACAGATATTTACATTTACATTCTCATCATAACTCAACTCAGATAGTTTCTGTAGCCAAAACTCTTTTAAATAGAGCAATTAATCTTTCAGATAAGTCACATCTAAAAGAAGAAATAAATCATATTGATAATGTTTTATTAGCAAATAGTTATAATTATAAATTTATTAAAAAAACCTTATTTCAAGCCCAAAATGAACAAAATAGGAAACAAAAAGTTGGTAAATCAGCTATAAGGATTTGTGTTCCATGTGTAAAAGCAACTACAGACAGTATTGGGTGTATATTAAGATGCTATAATATAAATTTGGCATTTTCTACTCATCAAAAGACAAGCAATATAACAAACAAGCCTAAGGATTCAATACCTCCTGATTCTCATTGTGTTTATCAAATCTCATGTGAAAATTGTAAAGCTTCTTACATAGGTATGCATAATCATCACATCAGTGTTAGGAGAGAGCTAATGCAGTTAAACAACATTCATCAGCACTCTCACTCCATACTATTGATTCAGGTCATAAAATTGATTTTTCTAGTACCAGGGTCATATCCAGATGTGATAATCTCTACCAGTGTAAAATCAGAGAAGCCAATGAGATACTTAAAATACCAGATTATATCAATAAGCAAGATGATACATGCAAATTTCCTCCTATTTGGAAATATTTTTTTAAAAAACATTCTTAATTTAACATTTTTGCTATTGGTGGAACTTTAACGTTTTTTTCGAACCAGTGATTGTAGCACCCCTACAACCGTCTTTCTATCATTTATCATCCAGTAGATGACTTGTATGATCAAGTCAAAACGTTGTCGTCGGTATATTAATATTTAAATTTTTTTAACATGTATGAACTTGCAAAATATATCTTATATATTGTACCGGTATAAATCCACCACGCTTACTCACACACAGTACCCGAGTTCAAACCCAGTCCACGTTTAAGAATAAATTCCAAAACGCCAACTAAATTCAAACCCAAACCCCGGTATGACCAACCGATGATGACTTTATAACAGCACGGGGTTATCCCTTTACTAGCTCAACTCAGAACACAGACTAAATTACTTACAGTTATTTATATATAGATCTATTATACTCTGGATATTGGTACGGTTATTAATGTAATGTATATATTTAAGTTGCCAATACAGACAGTAGGTGACTAAATAGACTTCGAGAGTAATGAGGTGGAAGACACAAAATTAGATTAAATAAATTGTTTAATAATAAATAGAAAGCATAAAAATATAGTATTCAAAAGTACGGTAAGACTTCCATAAATATTCTATTATAACTGGCTACTAGTCTTTAGTAATCATTTTACCTGGTAAACAAACTCATGCCAATATCTGTGTGGTTAAATGATTGACAGGTGGCTAAGGAATCAGAGTATTTGGGCATTGAAAATATTTATCTACGATTTTTTAAGTTATTTTATTCAATAAATTCGAGCCGTTGCGTATACGAATAGTTGGAGGGTGGTTTCGTATAAATATGATATCTAAGATTGATGTACTAGTGGTTGCCTAGATTAAAGAGCCCTACAGTAATCACTTGCGGTGCATCAACGGAATACCGGGGCTTGTACTTTGACAAGGCTTAATGCCCCCAAGTAGATCCGGGACACTACAACCAGCGGATCATTTCAAACCCGGTGATCCAAGAGATTACCTGGGAAAGAATTGCTTTCTTTCTCATATGGTAGTATGGCGAGACGTTAACTTCGGCGAAGGAAAGGCATTGCCACAGTCATCGAGGACGAGTGCTTGAAGTGGATTTGAAACGGAATTATACAAAACCTGGATACTCTATTCGTCTATTTCTACGCAACAGGCTGATATACTATTACAATAAAACATGGCGAATCAAACGGACCGCAAAGCAATAATTAATTAAGTTTACTCTAAAACCCCTAAACCCCCAGGTTGTTCAGGCGGTAGCGATAGTATCAAATTTTACAGTGAGAATTATTTCTCATTTCATGTATGACATTAATATAATAAACTTAAAACCATTTACATATTTACGATTGAACTTTAGATTACAATAATATGACAAAATACGATTCATTATAATAAAGTGTTTTAATATCTGCCAACTCAACATATGAAATAATCTTGAATTCAAAACAACGAACTTACTTTTAAAATAACTATAATCAATATTATAAACTAGCTTTAAACAGAGTTGGAAATATTACTATTGGCATCGTTTGTTTATAGCATAAGTAATAAAGGAAAATATAAATGTATTCATTTGAATCATTATTACTATTAAGTACAATATTTATAAATTATTTTCTAAAGACTAGAGCGGAGGAATAAGAGAAAAGAAAATTTACTGACAGGTTAAACAGTAGCATTATAAACGAAACAAAAACTTACATGTGATTCATTTGATTGACAGATTAACTTATAACATTAAGCTCGGGAGAAAGTTAAAAGTTCATGTAACACAGTTACCCTTCTTTCTTCATCCGGCTTGGCTTCTCACGATGGTATTTCTGACGAACGTAGGCGCGCATTTGAAATTTACTTGAAAGGCATAGTCAATTTGGAGATTGGAAGCTGGAAATTTTGAAGCACGTAAAGCATGATCAGACAGTGGCACGAAGATTCAAATTGGCAGGACAGAGATCAGCTCCTGGCACTTAGCCCATCGACATTACGGTTTACTGGTGGACTTCTTAACAAGAGTTGTAGCGATTTCTCTAGCAACTCCTGTGCTGTCTTGAGACTATCTACTCTCAACCACGTCAAAAGTTAGAATGTTAGTTTTTTCTAAGATGGCCACGGTTGACCTTCCTGCCTGGTTTATGTTTTAGGCTCCGCCTACTTTTCTCTAGCCTTCAGCAATCCAGCTTGACCATACAATATCAATTATCCATTTCCATTGTTCTGTTTTCAGCTATCTTTAACTTTAATACGCAATTTTAAATTGACAAAGTAATTACAAATATAAATTCCTTATCTAATTTCGAATACAACTTAATTACTCTATACATTTGTACAATACAGATTTTAATTAAAAACACTGATCAAAGGAATGTGACTTTTGATCAGTATTTTTAAACGACTTTGTATAATTCTAAAAGGCTAAAATTTAAGCAAATACACCCGCAATGAAACTTTAAATTAAGCTGATATAAATTCACAAACTACGCACACACGAATATTATTTCATGATTTGTGATATTTATACACGGAATCTTTACATATTTATTTACAAAACATAAAATATATAGCTAATTTTTATATGACTTGAAATGGAAAAAATCCCATTGCGGGCAAATAGTAGTTCGAATTACCGTACTTAAAAAACACATGAAACTAAGATCGGTTCTTCGATCTGTCTGTTTCAATATATAAGGTTAAATATAATAATTTATATATAAATAAATAAAATAACAAACATTTGGTAAATAATAAAATTTGTGATGCTATCTTATATCCAAAACTTTACAAGAGGCAGAAAATTATTCTTTTTTAATTCGTGGCTTGTTTATTTAAAAGGATTGTGTGTATGAATAATAGCATTGATATTTTCAATAAACATTATTGGATAATCTGATTTCAAATTGATTTAATCTAACATTCACAATTTAGAATATTATTGAAGTTTAAATATTAAATTATGGCTGAAGATAAATTAGAAATTTATTAAGATATTAAAATGAATACTTTAAGATTCTGCCTTGCTAATATAGTTCCAGGCCAATAATATATTATGAAGATCGTAAATCTCACTATTCATAACTGCTAAAATCTTGGGAATAAAGATCGTAAATCTCACTATTCATAACTGCTAAAATCCAAAACCTGACAGATGCTTCGTTTTTATCTACTATAGCAGTTATATAATGATATAATATAATAGTAATTATATTTAGAAAAAGAAAGCACAATGACCTTTAAATGTTGGAGTTTATGTAGCCATACTTCAGTAGTGGAGATAAATGGAGAATTTTGTTATTGGTTTACAGATGCAATGTTTTCATGCAACTTCATGGAGTTGTATATTTCAACACTAAACTAATCCATGCCATTTTTATGTTTCCAGTTATTAATCATGGACAGTTAATGTAGTTCTGCCATAACTCCTCAGCTTCTATATCTCAAAGAAAAAAGCAAAGCATAAGTTTCAAGTTTTGTATTTACAACTTCTAAGTCTTTACAAAGATTTTACATTATAGACCTTCTGGTGTTCATGCTGGATTATTTACTTATAGTCTGGTGTTTGGATTCTCTATCTATCACAGGATTGTAGATCGCTATTCTTTTTTTTTTTTTTTTGCTATCAGATGCAGATCAAATGTCTGGAAAAAGGTTTGGCAATAGTTTGTAATATGAATTTTATTATATCTATGCACATGTTTAAATAATAATAAAAATAATAATGAATAAGAAAATCAATCACACATTCATAAGTAGGGTAAAATAGAAAATAAAATAAGAGAACTAAATTAGAATACGTAAATAAAGTCAGGTATTGAGACAGGCAAATTTAAAGACAAGCAGCTCAGAAGTAAGAATAATAGTAGTATTGGGTAATATGAAAAGTTACATGGAAGGGAGATTAAGATTATTTTATGAGATATTATGTTAAAAAGTTTCTATTTGTATTTTTGCTGTATAAAAGTAATTTAATACAGTTTTCTTTAAGTTTAAAAGTGATTATATATATGTACTGACAATATACCATGTTTCTGCACCAAAAACCTTTCAGACCTTTATAGCTAACAATCATCATTCAACTTATCTCGCACACTACCATATTGTAAAGATTAAATATCTCATTTTATTTTAGTTCAAGAAGTTTGTGATATTTGATATGTCCAGAGTTGACCATTGCATACAATATTACAATACCCTACCGCTCTCTTACGGCATGTAAGTAAAGTATCACATTAATGTAGTAAACATTATATGTATATATAGTTGATTGTACATACAACCAAAATTTCAAGTTAAAACAAGTCACAAATCATACTGTTTATGTGTAAATTAGTCTATCACGTTTAATGGGAGATTCAAATGTTTTACTCAGACTTAACTGATAATTGCGAGTTTTTTTAAAAAATACATGTAATAGCAAACAAAAATATTGGAATTTGTTATTCTTTTTTAAGTCATTATTTTTTAATTCAATAAATATTAAATAATTCATATCTATATGTAATCGTTATTTAGTTAGGCTCGTGACTTGAAGTTCAAATTTGGCTATAACTTAGAAGACTTTCATAAAATCATGTTAGTAGTGATATATATAAGAAAAAGCTCTATGCGATTTAATAAATGGTAGAAGTGACAGATATAAGGACTACATTTCCGTAAATCAAAAATCAGAGTTATCATTTTGAAAGCTGAACAACACATGATTCCCAGCATTACATTCAATTACTTATTTTATTTATTTATTTTTAAATATACTAACAAAATCAGCTGTTATAATTTACAGGTATAATGAAATTATTATTTTGGTAAAAGCTTATTTGTGTAAGTGTAAACATTTTCTGTATAGTTTACTATGGTTTCTATTAAAAAATAATTGAATGATTAATTTTTCAGATAGTCATGCTATAAATAAGCTTCAGAAATGATAAGTTGAGTTTAATTCCAAATCAATAGATTTCAAATTCATTACTCTTTTGCTCTCCTAAACTGCACAGCTCAGTTAACAGTACTTACGCTTTTGAAAATCTTTTCACTAAAATGAAGCCCTTCGATTTAGTGAAGTGATAGAATGACAAACTCTGGAATGTAAGATCTTTGGATCGATTTCTGTTGGCAAATGAACATTCAAATTTATTATAAATTTCTGAACAATAAAACCATTGTTATATATTTTTATTAAATTAAAAAGATGAAAAAAGAAAGCTCCTTAAAATGTTGATCTAAAATTTATTTTTTTTGTAAATTGAATATTTGAGAGAATATAAATCCATTTGAAGAGGCAACCCATTTTTTCAAAAATTGATCCTGGGTGAATATTTAAAATCATTAGATCTAAAACCAATAGTAACAATGAAGATCTTTTATCAGTATTTTTTATACTTATATAGACATTTGGGATGTTAAAAAACAACGGCCTATTAGCTGAAAAAATATTTAAAAAAATTCAATTCAAAATCTTTGTTTCAAATGATCTCTCATTAATATAACTGGACCATCCAATAAATTCATATTTTGCAAAACAAAAATAATTATATTGTAATGTTTGCAAAAAAATAAAAAGGCAAAATAAAAATGTTTTAATCTCAGTGAGAATTTGGATAAAATTTAACCAAAGCTAGCAAACGGAAGTAAAACTGAAAAACTTATTTTATGTTAAATCGCTCTAGTTATTCTTTTAACACATGAACAGAAACCACAATGTTTTCAGTTCTTACACAATAGCATATCACTCTTGACTATTATATGAATACTTATTTAAAGCTTTATTAGTTTACCACATATAAAGTGCTAACATAAACAATTCCTGGGAATAATTTTCAGTTACCAAATCAAAATCACTAACTGGTGATAATTACCTTTTTGAACCTGGTTATCTCATCAACTTTATCTTGTGATAATATTTAATTTATATCCATCTTCAAAGAAATAATTTTTTAAATCATAGTTTTACCATCAGATTATATTTACTACCACAAAATGTCAAATATTGATAGTGACTAAAATATATTATTTACAAGAAAATTTCAAAATTTTGATATTTAAACAAGTTCTAATAATGACCAGCATTAATGATTGTATATGTATTTATCAATGAATCAGATTTTAAGCGTTAGTCTCAGTTATAAATATACAATATTTTTACAATTTATCTATACTAAATTTTAAATGCTCTTTCTTTACCTCCATAAATAGAACATAAAAAATTCCAAAAACTTGCTTCACAGTATTTTCATTTATAACATCCAGAGAGAAGTGCAGCTAAGTCGTACATATTATGACTAACAAAATAATATATTTTCTATCTAAGACGTGCCTATCAAAACTAACAAAAGAAATGATAATGATTATTTTCCTGTGCCATTTAGTGCCAAAGTAAATACTCAGATTTTGGAGTAGAAAATCTTTGGATCAATTTCAATAATGGAACTCCCAGAAATCAAATATCTTATGAACTCTGGAACGAATCAATTATTATTATTTTTGATTATTGATATTATTAGGACTATTTTAAAACTAAATAAAAACCAATGCCATTACTGAAAACCATATTAACATTTTTTAATCTGCACAAAAATATAATGAATTGAAACTAAGATTTAATTAGCATATTAACAGTTTTTTAAAGATGAATCAAATTTGAATAGAATTAATATGAAAACAATTGACACTTTACTAATATATAGATATTTAGTACAAAAATAACTATTTCAGTATATTTTCAACAAAGAGGAGTCTACCTATAAAAAAAGTAAAGAAATGTGAAAATAATTAAAAATGACTTATTTAGACAAATTAAGTATCTGAATTTCTGTAAAAAAAAAAATTCAAAGTATCAATGATAAAATAAAAATATATAAATATGAAATGATAAAGAAAGTCATAGAAAAAAAAACCAAAACAAAAATACAGCAATATAAACAATATCTTGATAATCACAAAAAAGCTATTTGATAATTAAAAAAACTGGACACAATAATAATTTAAGACAACAGGAATTGTTATTTTAAAAATTCTTCAAAAAGTAACAAACTAAACATTTTCCTCAAAGCAATTAGAATACTATAGATATTTTAAAAGTAGCAGGATGAAGAAATGAAAAATTTTTTGTCAAAGTAATTTACCAAATATTTAAACAATAAAGATATATTTAATGTTTAGAAGAATATTAATATATTCAGGGCCAAGTTATAAACTGGCAGCTGGATAATTTTATAATTTGTTAAGGAAAACAAACATAAAAGTTTAGCAACAAATTGAAGAGTTTATTTACTCTGAATAACAATAATATTAGTGGAATAAGATTAGTAAATCCACTGGCTAATTCATAGTTGAACACAGGATCACTCTAGATCAGTAACAATTCATATCTCTGTAGATAATATATATATATAACTGTAGTTTTGTAAGCACCTTACTGCTTAAACACATCTCGAAATAGTCTAATTAGATGATGACTAGAGCTTTTCTTGATTGCTAATACTTTTTTCTCTATACTCAGAGTTTTCCAATCTGCTTTTAACTTTTGATTTTTTTATTCTCTTTTCACATCATTACTTTTCTAAACACCACTGACTGAACTGAACTGATAAAACACCATTTTAAGTTCTGCAGGCATTTTTATTCACTTTGCTAATTTGCATAAAGCTAACTTTATTGACCTGCAAATTATCCTGTTACTTTTTGTTATATACTAATTTTTTTTCTGCATATTATTATTATTTCTGGAGTACTCTAATAATGCCTATATTGACGAGCATGCACATACAAGTTTTATTAATAAATCTCTCTCTATATATATACAACCAGTCACTATCCAATAAATGCCTAAATATATTAATATTCAAAAAAATATAATATGAAAAATAATAACTTTTACAAAGTATATCTAGCTTTTATAAAATTTATACATGATCTGTACAGATATTATCTATAAAAAACTGTGACTCATACTAATTATAAACAAAAAACAAGTTGGATAGAAAAATTGTTATATTTCAATAAGTCACATCCACGTAATAAAATAAATTATAATAAGGATCAAGTCATTATACTTTATAGTTGTTAATTATAAAAGACATTGGATTCCCTAAGCAATTTTTGTGTGTGATTAAAACATTAAATCATTAAGAAATAGATTCAGAACTAAGTCAAATTCTAAAGAATATTTATCACTAAGCTGCAGTAATGACTATACTACGTGGCAACACTAAGAATATTAAGCCGATTAAGAATATAAGACATGATTCTATTCTCTGAAAGCACTTCCATTTGTATTATATAATGTATTTTCACAATTAAAATAAAAAAGTAAAGAAAAAAAAGTAAATTCCAAAAGCTTAAGTTACAGTAATTTGTATATAACTGTGTATTTTGCTTGCAAATAAAGCATCAACGTTTAAAAAATTTCATAAAAATTATGACATGAAGTAAAAAATAAATAAATACAAATATTTTAAAAATTAAAATATTTTTAGAGCTTTTCGGGGGAGGGGGGGCGTTAATAGTAATGAATTATAAAAATATTAACAATTGTAAATATTTTGGTTAGAAATATACTTATACTTATTGAAATGTAATGGAGAAAGGAGTTTGCTATTAACTGAAAGGAGACCCTTTGATTCCTCTTGGAGGCCTTAAAGGAATCGAGCAGGGCAAATTCCTAATGTCCACTCCATACGTTCTTGTCGTTGCAGCTGTTATTACTATGTGATTATTCATATAGTATACGAACATGGATGGGCTGCTCACCAACATGCATTAGCCAGCGTGGTGAGTTTATTGGCGTTTTACCTCTGAGTTTAAGATCAAGAAACACCATGGTCTTTCTTCTCAGTGCCTGATAAGGCAGAATGAATGTTTGTGTAAATGATAAATATTTTTCCAATACATATATACAATTATGACAGACAAAAATAAAGCATGGCCCTTATTCCCAGGAGGCTGTAAAGTCACCAACCAAGGCAGTGATTGGTGGCCGAAGGCGGAGGGTGCTAAGAATCCCCTGATTGTGGACCCAGGCTGCCATTTGATGATGACTTTTTATTTAGGTACTTACAACTGCAGATCACTTTCAAGTGAAGGAAGATTGCAAGAATTAGAAGAAGAACTCTCTTATATTAAATGGGACATTATTGGACTTTGTGAAGTTAGAAGAAAAGGTGAAGAGACAATTGATTTAAAAAGTGGACATATACTCTATTATAAAGGCACAAATATTGGAAATACAAGTGGAGTAGGATTCATTATAAATAAAAAGTGGAAGAACAATATTGTGGAGATTGATGGTGTATCAGACAGAGTGGCAAGATTAGTTATACAACTTAATAGCAGATATCAAATGCAGATAATTCAGGTTTATGCCCCAACAAGTTCTCATAGTGATGAAGTAGTAGAAGATTTTTATATGGATGTACAAAATGCTTTTGATCAGAGTAAACAACATTTTAAAATCGTTATGGGAGACTTTAATGCTAGAATTGGTAAACAAATGAAAGATGAAAGTGCTGTAGGTAATTTTGGTTATGGTAATAGAAATGAGAGAGGACATAGACTTGTGGAGTTTGCAGAAAAAGAAAAACTTTATATTATGAATTCTTTTTTTGAGAAAAATGTTAAAAGGAAATGGACATGGAAGCATCCAAATGAAGGTACAGCAGAATTGGATTATATTTTGACTAATAGGAAATACATATTTCAAGATTGTAATGTTCTTAATAAATTTAACACAGGAAGTGATCATCGATTAGTAAGGTGTAAGATACGTGTTAATGTGAAACTAGAGAGACAAAAATTATTAAGAAAAACAATATTTACAGTTGATATTCCTAATCTTCAGAAACATTCTAATGAATTTAAATTAGAACTTAGAAATCGGTTTCAAGTATTAGTAGATTTTGAGCATAATTCAGATTTGAATGAAATTAATATGAAAATAACTGATACACTTTTAAAAACTGCAACAAAGATAGCTGGTAGAAAAAAGCAGCAATTGACCAATAAAATTTCTACTGAGACTAGAGAATTTATGAAGAAAAGAAGGAATATGAAGATATACAAAAATGATGCATTAAAAAGAATTGAATATCTCGAATTTTGTAAAATGGTGCGGAAAAGAGTTGAGAATGATATAAGAAAGTATAATTGTGAACTAGCAAGGAAAGCTGTAGAAGAAAATAAAAGTCTTAAGAATGTAAAACAACATTTTGGTATTGGTAGGAAATTTATATCTGCAATAAGAAAAAAAGATGGAATTGTTACTAAAAAGAGAGATGACATCATGAAATTGGTAGAAGATTTTTATCAAGAATTATATAGTAATAAAGAACAAGTACCTCCTATATCTATTCCATCTTCCGAATTGCCCAGAATTTTAAATGAAGAAGTGAGACACGCAATTAAATGTATGAAGAAGGGAAAGGCTCCAGGTAATGATGGAATTATAATTGATATATTAAAAGAAGCAGGAGAAGAAATAGAAAATTTTTTAGCAAAGTTATATACCAAATGTCTAAATGATAAAGATGTACCGGATGATTGGAAGAATGCAGTAATAATATTAATATTTAAAAAAGGTGATAAAGAAGATATTAGAAATTACAGACCTATTAGCCTTTTATCAGTTTTATATAAAATTTTTACCAAGATAATTACAACTCGTCTACAGAGAACATTGGATTTCCACCAACCAAGAGAACAAGCTGCATTTAAAAGTGGTTTTAGTACAATAGATCATATCCAGGTGTTGAGAGAAGTTATAGAAAGGTCAAATGAATATGAGTTGTCATTATGTTTTGGATTTGTAGATTATGAAAAGGCATTTGATTCTATAAACATTTCTTCAGTGATTAAAGCATTGGATCATCAAGGTATAGATCCAGGATATTGTCATATTTTGAAGAATATTTATAAAAATGCAACAGCAACAATTAGATTACATAATGATACTGGGAAAGTCAACATTGAGAAAGGTGTAAGACAAGGTGACTCCATATCTCCAAAACTTTTTACAGCAGTGCTGCAAGAAGTATTTTGTGGATTAAAATGGGAAACTAAAGGAGTGAAAGTAAATGGAGATTATTTAAGTCATTTAGATTTCGCAGATGATGTAGTTGTTTTTGCAAATAATGCTTCAGAGCTGCAGGATATGTTGCAGGAATTATCAGATGAAAGTAGGAAAGTAGGACTAAAGATAAATGTTAAAAAGACTAAAGTAATGTTTAATCGATTTGCTCAAAATATGAAAATAAAGATTGATTATGATGAATTAGAAGAAGTTAACAGTTACAAATATCTTGGTCAGATTATTAATACAGATGGAAACATAATGGAAGAAATTAATCATAGAATTAAACTTGGTTGGAGTGCTTTTGGTAGAAATAACTTGATACTAAAAGGAAATATACCTATGTGTTTGAAAAGGAAGGTTTTTAATAAATGTGTTTTACCAGTTCTTACTTATGGATCTGAGACTTGGACACTTAATAGAAGAGCAATACAGAGACTTCAGACCACTCAAAGAAGTATGGAGAGATGTATGTTGGGAGTAACAAGAAGAGATCGAAAACGCAATGTATGGGTAAGAGAACAAACAGGTGTTACTGACCTCATTGAAAAAATTAAAAGATTGAAGTGGAGTTGGGCTGGACATATTGCTAGAAGAGATGATAATAGATGGACAATTGAAATTTTAAACTGGATTCCAAGAGATTGTAAAAGACCCAGAAAGAGACCACATGTGAGATGGATGGATGAAATAAGAAAGTGTGCAGGGGTGATGTGGAGAAGAGAAGCTGAAGATCGGAGAAGATGGATTAAACTTGGAGAGACCTTCATCCTGCAGTGGATTAATAATGGTTGATAATGATGATGATGATGATGAATGAATAAAATTAAAACTTGAATGATAAGTTAGTAGAAATAACATAGTAATAAAATTTATAATTAGATTTAGATTATACCAAGACTTTGATTCTACAGAAATTATAAAAGATGCATGTTGCAAGTAACAAGAAGTGTTTGCAAAATGTATAGTTAGGAAATCAACAAATAGTAGCCATATTAATAAAAAAAATAATTTGGATTAGATATGTCAATAAATAAATAACAGATGGACAATAAAAATCGACAATAAAATGCCTTAAACTGAATCTCGAGAAAATGTAATAATTTAATAAAAGATCACATGCTGAGAAAGATAATTGAAACAGTAAGCTGAAATGGACTTGGACCTAACTTATTACGAAAGTTGATAGTAAAATATTAAACTAAATCCAGAAAATTGTAAAATATATAAAAATACACCAACAATGTGAAATGGGTTTGAAAGAAAAAAAAATTGTTGAATTTGTGTAGGAGAAAAAATTATGCATTTGAAAATATGGAATAAATTTGGTAAGACTTATCTATTTACCTACTATCTATCTACCTAATTATATATTTGTTTTTCTTTCTATTTATATTTGTCAGTTTTCATACGTATTTTTTATTTATTTGTCTATCTAACTATTAGTCTATTTTTATATCTAACAATTTATATGTAGTCACCCCTTACAAAATAATATAAAATTAATATTTGAATAAAAAACATTACCTTTTTGTAAATTCTTTAAAGCTGCAAAGAAAAGATGAAATTATACATGTATAAGATAAGATACAATAATGTATAATAAAACAAACAATGGAATTAACTCCACAATTTATGCGAAATAGTTATAATTAGTTTAATATATTCTGGAATCTTCAGGACCACTATCTTTAATAATTATAAATTACATGAAGAGGGCAAGGCTGTTAGGTAAATGTAACTATTATTTATAAATATATTGGTATTATTTAAACTATAAAGTTAATTCCAATGCTTTATTATATATAGAAAAATGCCAAATTACATGTATTAATTTAAAATAATAAAAAATAAAATTTCTAGTGACATATAAAAAACAAGAAAATTATTTAATTATTTATAAGGAGAATTTGTAAAAATACAATGGAGCTAGAACAATGTTATATTTTGTTTTAAGTCCCCCTCATAAAGAAATATATATAGAGGGAATAGGTCACATTTTGTTGATAAATTTTAATTAAAATAGAATATAAATTACTTATTAAACTGAACATATACAGTACACTTCAATACACACAAATGTACAACATGAATGCTATTTTTATGTATAGTATTCATATATAAATTAAGATAAATAGTAAAAGCAAAAGTTTAAAATAATAAAATTATTATTAAGGAATGGAGGGGGGAATATTTTCATATATTTTATATGTGATTAATCATTCAGTATCAAAAGAATAAAAGTAACAAAAAAATTACTGTAATTCAAGGAAACTTAATTCATGTCTTTCATAATCATGAAAGAGAGCAAGCAGGCTTATAGTTGTGATCGGAGTAATGTCAAAATTATGTGCAAAGAAGGAAACGCGGAAACGATCGAAAACAAAAAGGAGGAATGGTTCATTACAGAAAATGAATATGCAATGAATCAAAAATCAAGTAGCATTCAAATCAACAAAAATAATATTCTCAACAAACTAAATATGAATATGACAGCGAAAGCATTGAAAGTATAGTTGGTACAACAAATCTTACTAAATTTTATATTTAAGCTGTTTTAATATTTTTTATATTAATATTTAGAACGGCAGAATATCAAAACACAATAATAATATATATAACATAAATATTTTGGATTTATATTAATTAATAGTTAAATACCTATTTTATAAGTACAAATTGGTTTATAATCCCGAAAAACTTCATTAGTTATACTGCAATAATAAATCTCCTCTTCTAGAATTTTCACTGATATTTTTTTTCCAAAACCCATTTCATTATTTTTTGAGTTGAACCAAGTAAAATCACCATTGCTCGGATATGAAGACGTTACATCACATTCTAAAAGTTTTGTAGTATTTATTTGAAGATAATATTCTACGTTTTCAACTTTGCAACTTGGTCGATCTGAAATAAATAAAATTTAAAAAAATCTCTAAAATATTCTTTAATAAATTGAAACATTTTTAACACTACAATATGGTTGTAAAGTAAAAGAAATACAGCATGTAATTTTTATATGCGTACAGTTGAACTTACACAAATTCTCTCTCTTTCTTACAAACACACACGCACACGCACGCACACACACATATATATATATATATGAAGAGGCTCATAAAACTGTTTGACATTGAATCTAGGTTTAGTAAAAAAATTTTCCAAGGGCATAGAATTTTTTCTTTCGCTTTAAATGAACAATAGCTAATCATGCTAAAAAGTGCACTATTGAGAAATAAGGAAATATCTAGCTATTCTTATTTGCAATTAGCAACCCTTGTGATTGCTTCCTTCTTTAGTGCTCTTCTATGAAGCATTATTGGATACGTCTTTGCTCTGCAATGGAAAATGCAGTTTTACCTTTTATATAATATATATAATAGATTGAACTTCTGACATTATTGCAAATACTTTTAAAACACTGATACCGAGAATAAAAATAAAAATTTAGTTATAAAACCAAGTATATACCTTCAAACATTAGCATCATAATCATGATTAACAAACATCAAACAAAACACCTACAGTATTTTACCGTTAAATTATTTTTTTTTTTAAAAAAAAAAACATTGTTTAAATATTTTCATGTCATCGGCTCGTTGATTTTTCATACGTTTATTTTGTGCAATAAATCATCTCCTTACTTTTTCTATTATTTCTTTATTCACAAATCACTATAACAATACTAGGATCAAGATCATGTCAATATTCTTTTTTATGGTTATAAAATAAAGTATTTGTCAAATCAGTTTTAGATTTGTTGTATATAAATGAATGTTATGACATTCTTATTCACAAATTTACTTTCATCTCATAATAATATACATATACGGGCAATCCAAGTTCATTGCAACTGACTCGCAAAATTATACGGTCGAACAAATTTATTTAATCAGAAAGATAATAAAATTAAAATATTGAAATTTATCTTGGAGACCATTTGTCTTTTATTATATCTTTATTCATATGATTTTAAAAGAGTGTGTAGTGGTGTGGAGATAATACAAACCATTTATAATAGAAATGTTTATTACTTTTAAATTATGTGAGCACAATATTTTTCTTATTGAAAAGTATTAAATAATAATAATAATAATAATAATAATAATAATAATAATAATAATAATAATAATAATAATAATAATAATAATAATAATAATAATAATAATAATAATAATAATAATAATAATAATAATAATAATAAACTGTCATTAATAAAGCAAAAAATGATCAATATTTGCAAAATAAGATTAAAGGATAAAAAAAGAAATTAAAAAAAAAAATTATTATTTATAAAGGCAATAAATAATAAAGATTTGAAAATTTAGACTAAGATATCAAAAGTTATCCTTTTTGCAGATTGATAGTTTACTTTTTGAATTTTTGAAAAAAAATATATTTATATTTTGTTAAGTTGAAAATGCAGAATTTGAAAACAGATATAGCACCCTATGACGAATAAAACAAAGTAGGTATCAGCATTTACTTTTTGGATTACAATTAGTGAAGATTTCAAACGTTTGCAGGGGTTTCTTAAGAAACATCTCAACCTTTAGAAAGCAAGAAAAGTACCTAATTATGGCAAAAATACTTATTAGTAATAATGAGGATTTGTGTTTATGCATGTAGCTATATGAAGATAACTGGCTGGACACACTAATGTGCATCTATATAGTATCTAAGAAAAATAGATGTCTTGCCTAAGCATATTATAGAGCTTGAAACATAATTCAGTTTCTGCCAAGGAATATCCTAACAATTCAACAGATGGAAATTAAAATCTATAAATCAAGCAGCAAATTAATCAAATACAAAAATTATATATTGTGAAAAAAAAAGAGTTAATTTTTAATACTAAATCAAAAGTGTGTCTGATATATGTTCTAATTTAAACGTCATAACAGGTTTATGTCTTTGGTTTTTTAATTATATACATATGTGTGTGCATGTGTTACTTATTATAAGAAAAGTTATTGATGGCTTAATTTAGTTTATTCTCATTTTAATTACAATCTTTCTTGTACACATGTTTTTGCATGTGTTTAGTTAAATGATATTAGATAGTGGTTATAACTTTCATTTCAGGTTCTATTTTTTCTGCAAACTAGATTTAGAGTTTATAATGAATACATTATAAACGTAGAATTGTTCAAAAGATCGAGAAGCTAGCCCTTCATCAGGAATTAGCATTCATTATCATGGCCTTTACTGTTTATCAATATAAGTAAAAGTTATCTTCTCATGTTACAACTTTGTTTCAACATTTTAAAATAGAATCTTGTATCTGAAAATGTAATCAGTACTATGAAAAAACGTTTTAATACAAAACACTGAGTAATACAGAGCAGTTGATTTAATCAGCATCAGTAACTTTAAAGTTCATGTAATACTAAGCATTGTGATTAAATATACATATGTTATTTTTAGTGTTTTCATGGTTGATTGATGGGGTAAACTGTAATATAGTTCAGAGTTTAACCCAAAAGCTACTTTATTTACATCTTCATTGTCAACCATTATCAATGTATTGCAGAATGAAGGGTTTTCCAAATTCAATCCATATTTTTTGATCTCTAGCCTTTCTTCTCCATATTACACCTGCATACTTCCTTACTTCATCCACCCATCTCAAATATGGTCTCATTCTGGGTCTTTCAAATATCTTGGAATCTTATGTTAATAGTTCAGCTGGTCATCTATTATCATCTCTTCTAGCGATATGTCTGGCTCAAATCCACTTCAGTTTCTTAATTCTTTCAACAAAGTCACTAACACTGTTTGTTCTTTTACCCATGTATTTTGTTTTCAATCTCTACTTGTTACTCCTAACATGCATCTCTTCATACTTCTTTGAGTGATGTAAAGTCTCTGTATTGCTATTTTGTTGATGTCAAAGTCTCAGATCCATAAGTAAAAACTGGGGAATCACATTTATTAAAAATCTTTCTTTTTAAAAACCTAGGCATATTTCCTTCTAATATTAAGTTATTTCTACCAAAATCACTCCAAGCAAGTTTAATTCTGTGATTAGTTTCATCCATTATGTTTCCATCTGTAATAATAATCTGGTCAAAGTATTTATAGTTGTTAACTTCTTCTAAGTCATCATATTCAATCTTTACTTTTATATTTTAATAGTTAAGATTTTACTTCATTAATGCTTAAAATAAATTAATATATATATATGTGTTCATAATGAAGCTATTAATTATCAGTGAATTATTAAAATTTACCTCCAAGTGCTTTCGGGACAGTTTACAGTCCCATATTCATGGCGACTAATTATTCTTCCAGACAGTTTACAGTCCCATATTCATGGCAACTTATTCTATTATTATATTATAATAGAGTTAATAATAGAATAAATCGCCATGAATAGAGTTAATAATAGAATAAATCACCATGAATATGGGACTGTAAACTGTCCCGAAAGCGCTTGACCTGTAAATTTTAATAATTTACTGACAATTAGAGTTAATAATAAAGTCGCTATGAATATGGGACTGTAAACTGTCCTGAAAGTGCTTGGCCGGTAAATTTTAATAACTCACTGACAATTAATAGCTTCATTATCTGTGCGCAGAGCACATATATATATTGTACCCTTTTCTATAGGTCAAGAAATAGTTATAATGGTCAATTACTAAAAAAAAAAAATTTAAATTTGAGAATATATTTATTGATGTATTGAATATATTAAATTTATAGAGTCTGTAAAGTGCAATTTAAAGCTAAAGCAAATACCTGATACGTAAAATCATTTAAAAAATTAGTTAAATAAAGAGTAAAGAATTGCTCATATGGTTGTAAAAGCTGGCCATATTAAAATAACACAGCTATCAGTAATAAAAATGTATTTAATAAGTCAATTTTAATAACTTTAAAACTTAGAATAAATTAATATTATATAGTATTTAAATTTATAAACTATATTAAATAATAAAATTTAGTGTAATGTATTAGAATAGTAAATATTATGATGTTGAGAATTGTATTTATTTCTATATTTTTTCTAAATTATTTCTTCAAAATTTTATATAAAAAAATTTTTTTTAATATAATATAAGTGCAGTAAAATTATTAAGACAGACAAAAATAGACAAAATACCGGAAACGATTACGTAATTGTCTGGAATATTTTATACAAGCACTTGTTTCAATTAATACCAATATTTTAAAGTATTTAAATAATATTATAGTAGAAATGGATAGAATTTATTAAACATCATAATAAAAATAAGTAGTGAATAATTTTATTAAATATTGTTTTGAAAATTATTTTAAAAGTGTTTAAATTAATTTAAAAATAATAATAGGTTAATATTTAAGTCTATTACGTCATCATTTTAAAACTTGAGAAAATGTTTACAAACCAAAGTAGGGGCTGACCAATAAAAAGATAGATCTGGGCAGACAACAATAATCGCGCCAATTAATTGTATAATCGAGGAGAACAAGAATTGACAGACTCGAGTGAAGAGGTAAAAATTTTGAGCTCTCTAATAATTTCTTTTCTCCAATTTAGTCAATTTTTTCAATATAATTCTAATAATATCATTAGAACAAATTAACGGATAATTTTTAAAATCATAGAGAGAGTCTTAAAATAAATATTTTTAAAGTTTTCATAAATTATGTATCACTAACTTAATCGAACCTGCCAGTGAATTCTATTGAAGTACAGTCGGAATTTTCAGTAAAAAATATGGATAGATTCTTTAAAACCAGTTTTAAAGTTTATAGTATTTCAAAATTGTTTATATTGTTCATTGATACCGCTTATATAGTGTATCCAAAGGAAAACTGCTGTTACGCGTGTAATATAGATGAAAAGACATTGTGCGCAAAGTTCAGAAAGAGAATAAAATATAAAAATCATTATGATTCATCTAAGAATAAATGGACAAATATAATTTTAAAATTAATGTCATTTGAATTGCTTTCTTTAAGATGACCCGAAAAAGAAGTATACTCTAGAAAAAAAAAAAAAAAAATAGTTAAAGATCAAAAAAAAAAATAATGTACATAAAATTAAGAATGAATGAAATAAAGCTTGCTAAAGAGAAATATTTGTATAAAGAAAATACGGAAGAGGAATATATAAAAAATATTGAATCCATAAAACGCAATTGGTACCTAAAGTATTAAATATTCGTAGTCTAATAAAAAGGATAAAGATGCATCGACGCGCCGAGGGAATATTTGCCAGAACGCATTTAAAACTTTGAGGGATAAATAACTAAAAAAATATTTTAATAATCTGATGCTAAACGCTAAAATTAAAAAAAATCGTCTAAACAAGTTTATTAAAGGAACCAAGTTAATTTTTAAAACTTTAATAATCCTAGAGAAGAACATTCAGATAAAAGAAGAAAATAAATATTATGGGACTAAACAATATTTACCGTCAGAAAATATTTGATTATGGTTTGAATTATTTTTTTTTATATTATTATTATAAGCAATAAGTTTCAGATAGTTATAGGGAAACAAATACATTAATTTGGGATATATAATATTATATGAAATAATATTTTTTTTTGAGTTTGAATGTCTTTTAATAAAATTGTATATGTGTGTAATTGTATGTTTGCAATGCTCGGAGGAAAAGAAGCCTACTGCAAAGCCTGATCCGAAGATGACAATTATTTTGGTAACATTTTTAATTATTAATGATATAATATATGTTTTATTTATTTAGATCAGCGGAAAATTGAATGAAGGTAGTGAAAAAGTTTATTATTATTATTATTGGAAAACGCATTTAAAACAACACATTGAAACATTTTGAGATGTAATTAGATTTTTGAAAATATGCATACGATAGTCATTTTATTTGTTGATAAATAATAATTTAATATAATCAATGATTATATTACATTTTCTATTGGTTTTTCCTATTGGGATGTTTGAATATTGTTTTAACAAAAATGTAGGTAATGAACATACAGTGTTATAAAGCGAGATAAATTATTCTTAAGGGATGGAGAAATGATTTTATAGTAGCGAATCTTGTTTGTTGTTTTTTTAAAAAGTTGTTCGTATTTTATCGATGCTTGATATAGTGAAAATCTAGAGAGATAATTTAAATAGTGACTTGGGAGTACAGGGGTGATTTGGAAACCAAGATGATGTATGAAAATCTAGGATGATATAGGGAATGGAAATAAGTAGTTTTGTGAGAGAATCAGCATAGTTAATATAGCCCTATGGCTGATCCACATGTTGTCTTGGACAGTGTTATTTTATATTTCGTGTGAGTTGCCTGGATGTTTGGTAAAGCTGAATAAATAGCTGCCACATCATTTTCTTATCTTAAGGGTTAATAGACAATAAATGTCGAACCTGTTCACACTGTTCCATGCATTCTTAAAGTATTATTGAAGACAAGTTATCCATATTTCTTCCCAATATCCTATACATCTTTCGCTATCTTAATCTGTATTTCGTGCTACTACATCGTATATGATAAGTTTTAATGAAGGGAAAGCAATAGATAATTTAGAAAGTATGTTATGATTTTACTTGGAATAAGAATAGTTAAGAGTTAACTAAGAATAGATTATAACCATTGAAAGAAAGATACAGATGTCCTAAATAATGGAAGAAGTTATAGAATCATTTTAATTTAGAAATAAACTATAATTTTTTGTAAAAGTATATCAAATGAGAATATACAAAATATTAAAATATATTTTCATGCTCTTTTTATTATTAATTATATTTTTAAAGAGATAAGTGTTGCATATTTAAAAATACTATAACACTCGATAATTATTATCATATATTTGAAATTGTAACAGGGTAATATTTAAACACATTATAATATTATACAGGAGTATGGCTTATGCAAAAACGCATTATAATTTATATTAGCATGGGAGAACAAACATTAAAGTTCATCATAATATTTAATAATATGCTGTGTAATTTGTTTAAAATAACAAGAAATGTAAATTTTCTTTTTTTTAAGACCATATTCATTATAAAGTGTGCCGTTATAAAATATTGATCCACAAAAATAATTTAGAATATTGTAAATTTAGTATATTTAAAAGGTAAAAAATGTTGTTACCCATAAGTAGTTCAAATAAATAGTGTGATAAACCTAAAGAAAATAACTAAAATATTTTTTAAAATGTATAATGATTGGATTAACTATAAAGAAGTACAAAATTGTAGAATTAACATTTGTCATGTGTAAGGAAGAAGGATATCCGTTGTAAATAAGATGTAAATAGATTTGTTTTATTTTACTTAAATTTATTTGATGTTAATAAACTTTGTTAAATTTGTTTTATTAAAACTTGTGTCTGGATATTGTTTGCACTACATCATGGTACAAATTCACAGAGTGTTTTCACAACCACTGAAGTACATTTTGCACAAAAGATAACTAAAAATATGTTTAATCTTAATTATTATTGATGTTCTTCTAATTAAGTAATTATAAAATTGCATTAAGTTATTGGTCATAAATCCACTATCCTAATATTTTGATAAATTATGTGCTATTAATTGCCACTTACTTTATTTATCAGATGATCTAAACACTACCACTTCTTAGTTTACTTTATTGTTTAAAGACAAAAGATGATATGGATATTGATTGATTTATTATGGTAATAAATTTGCAATAAAAGAAATTTATACCAATTTGATTAAGTAAGAAAGATTGTAATCATTATTGTTATTAATTGCAATGTAGTAGATATGGCATAAAATCCCTTACCATATGTGCTACCGCATTCTGTTGAAGTATAAATAAAGATTAAGAACCTGAGATTATAATTTATTGAGCTAGATGATGATTATTATTATTAAAGATAACAGAATTAATATTAGTTATTAAATGAGTCTTAGTAAGTAGACATTGCAAAAGTCATAAGAATACTATGTAGTTATTATTTGAAATAATAGTATAAAGGGGGGATAGTGTTCTTATGCCATTGAGGTGGTATCCTGTGGGATATTGGCTCAATGTGATCTACCTTGCCAACTCGTATTTCCACTTCTCGTCTCATGAATACATTAAATCTTTGTGTTAATTTACTTTAAACAGAACCTAAGTTAATTCTTAAGAAATTTGAGCTAGTAAAACATTTTTTTTTATAATATTTAATTATTAGAGCTAGAATCCGGTGACGTTAAATATAGTAATCTATTTATTTGTAAGTGGAGGTACGAGGTCGACGGTGGGCACGGTTAGAATATATATATATTAATTTATTTTATATTTTAAGAAAATCCATTGAACATTATTTTAGTCTTTTTAACATTTACCTTTAGTTCTACTTTTTACTTTCATCTGATAACTGTTGCAACATTTCCTGAAGCTTGAAAGTATTATTTGCATCAGAAAAATATAAATGACTTTAATTTTTCATTTTAAATAACAAAATGCTTCTTATAACACTGCTGTAAAATGTTTTGGAGATATGGAGTCACCCTGTCTTACACCCTTCTTAATGTTAACCTTTCTTTTATTATTACGTAATCTAATTGTTGCTGTTGCATTTTATAAATACTTTAGAATATGACAATATCCTGGGTCTACACTTTAATGATCCAATGCTTTAATCACTGAAGAAATATTTATATAATCAAATGCCTTTCCATTATCTACAATTCCAAAGCATAAAGGCAACTCATATCCACTGTTACTTTCTATAATTTCTCGCAATACTTAGATATGATCCACTACACTAAAACTATTTTTTAAAACCACTTTTAAATCCAGCTTGTTCTTTAGGTTGGTTGAAATCCAAAGTTTTCTTTAGACGAGTTGTGACTATCTTGGTAATTATTTTGTACAAAACTGATAAAAGCCTGAGAGGTCTGTAATTTCTAATATCTTCTTTATATGATTTTTTAAATATTAATACTGCATTCTTCCAATCATCTGATAATCTTTATCATTTAGACATTTAATACTTAACTTTGTCAAAATATTTTTCTGTTTCTTCACTTGCTTCTTTTAAGATATCGGTTATAATTTTATTAGTACCTGAAGCTTTTCCCTTCTTTATAAATTTAATTGTATGTCTCACTTCTTTATTTATAATCCTGGGCAATTCAGAATATATAATAGTTGTAGAAGTACTTGTTTTTTATTATTATATAATTCTTGATAGAACTGTTTCTAAACATTTCACGATGTCATCTTTCTTTTTAGTAATAGTTCCAAATTTTTTTTTATTGCAGATATAAGTTTCTTTCAAAATGTTGTTTTACACTCTTGAGACTTTTATTCATTTCTTTATCTTTCCTTGCTAGTTCACAATTATATTTTCTTATGTCATTATCAACTCTTTTTCACACCATTATTAAAAAATCCAAGCTATTCAATTCTATTTAAAGCATCATTTTATATATTTTTATATTTCTTCTTTTCTTCATAAATCCTATAGTTTCACTAGAAATTTTATTGGTCAATTGCTGTTTTGTTTTACCAGCTAATTTTAATGCATTTTTTAAAAGTGCATCAGTTATTTTTCTATTGATTTCATTCAAATCTGAATCATGTTCAAAATCTACTAATATTTGAAAACGATTTACAAGTTCAAATTTAAATTAATATTAAAATGTTTCTGAAGATTAGGAATATCTTGTTTTTCTTAATAATTTTTACCTCTCTAGTTTTGCATCATCTCAGTAATCAATGATCACTTCCTGTGTTAAATTTATTAACAACATTACAAACTTGAAATATGTATTTTCTGTTAGTCAAAATATAATCTAATTCTACTGTACCTTCAGGTGAATACTTCCCTGTCAATTTTCTTTTAACATTTTTCTCAAAAAAAATTCATAATATAAAATGTTATTTTCTACAAACTCCCCAAGTCTATGTCCTCTCTCATTTCTATTACCTTAACTAAATTTACATATAGTACTTTCATCTTTCATTTGCTTACTAATTCTAGCATTAAAGTCTCACATAACAATTTTAAAATGTTGTTTGGTCTGATAGAAAGCCTTTTGTATATCCATATAAAAATCCTTTACTACTTTATCACTATGAGAATTTGCAGGGGCATAAAACTGAATTATCTGCATTTGGTTTTGCAATTAAGTTGAATAACTAATCTTGCCATGCTGTCTGATATACCCTCAATTTCCACAATGTTGTTTCTTTGACTTTTTATTCTTAATAAATCATATTCCATTTATACTTTCAATATTTGTGCCTTTGTAGTAGAATACATGGCCATTTTTTAAATTAATTGTCTCTTTACCATTTCTTCTAACTTCACAAAGTCCAATAATGTCCCATTTAATAGAAGACAGTTCTTCCAATTCTTGCAATCTTTCTTCACTTGAAAATGATCTGCAGTTGATCATAATTTTGAAGTTGGCAAAAGTATTAATATTCTTGTTTTCTTTATATGTTAATTAAATTATAAAATAGAAAATATATTTACAGATATTATTGTAAACTGAAATTTAAAAGCTGACAAGCAATGAATATTTCATATCTTTAAATTCTATTTATCTAAATTAATTTTGGAATTTGTTGATTATCATATTATGTAAATACAATTTATCCATTTAAATCTTGTTACAGCTGGCAAACAAATATATGGTTACATCATAGTTGATTTAGATCTTAATTTATCTTAAATTTATCTACAATTTTTTTCATTATATATGCTACACCAGAAATTTTCATTCTGTTGCCAAGGTGATCCCTATAAATAAAAGATGAAATACATTCCTTACTAATAAAGAGTGTATTGATATTTGATTGAAGATTTTTTGGGTGTATACGTTTGGGATGTTATCATGTGACTTACATTTGTGAACTCTCTAGCTTTATGCAAAATCATAGACAGACAGATAGATACATAGATAGATAAATAGGATAGATAGGTACAAAGTACATATACTTCAAATAGAACTCTGCACAACCTTTTTCAAAAATGCAATAAAGCAAACAATAAAATATACTAAAAGCATAATTTATCAACTTTTACAATTAGTGAGGGGGTGAGAGTCAGAAATATTTTCTGTGATTTTTTTTGTTCTCTGAAGAAAAGTACTTTTTAAGCTATAGCACTGGTGTAAACATATAACATTTCATGGATAGCCATAAAATAAAGAGGTGCATAATCGATTATAGCAAACTTGAATTTTTTTTATGCAGGCAGGAATTGTCTAATTTTGGTAATATTATAATACAATTATATAATGAGCAAACCTTGTTGGTGAAAAACTAAAACAATGCCTATAAAAATGTATATCCTCCAGAAACAGTATTACCTACATTTTTAAACATTCAGGAAAATATAACAAATCTTAAAAGAGTATTGTAAATAAATGCCATTCATATTAATTTTAATAATATATATTTATTTATAATGAAAACTTTTACATATAATCAATCAATAAACAAGGTCTAGTGCCTCTCATTCTATTGAGAGTTGTAATTATGAATAAGCCAATCAATGAAGGTGAGAGTATATTAGTCCAAGAGTGCAGTGTTCAAGACCATGTGTCTTTGATCATTTTTTTTGATGAATTGCCTCCATCCATTTTCTTGATTTTCTCCAAGCTGTTACAAAACAATTGAACTACTTCTGATTTTCCAATAACTATCTTGCATCTGGTTTTCCATAATGAGAATATGGTGAATATTGCAATTCTGATCAGTCCAAATATTTTGTAATTTATACAGTCTTGTATTGAGGTGATACAATTTACTACCATTTGGGAGTGGTCTTAAATAAATTTCCTGACTTTGTCCAATTGCATACATACTCCAATTAGATGTTCAATTGTTTTATCTTCTTGCTCACAAAATTGGCATATAGGCTCAAGTTTTTTGAAACCTCTTTTATATACAAGAAACCAATTGGTGGGCAAAGCATCATGATTTGATTTGATTACAAAATCGATGAATTTTGGCTCCAATACCCAGAATTTAGTTTTTGGTAAGAGCTTGTTGTTAGGTTAGTTAGATTTAGTTTACTTGACAAGCATTGTTACTTTGGATTCATCAAGTGATATGTTTATTATACTCTGATCTTATTTGCAAATGGTAGTTGTTCTGGTGTAGTGAATTTCCTTAAATATTTATTCACTTCATTATCTAATCCTCCTTTGGTGGTGGCCAGTCAGTGGGCAAGACGATTTGCATGATCTCATGATACCTGTATAGTAGTCTTCAATTAACAATTACATTATAAGACCTTTGGGGGGTAGACAGCTGGGATTGAATGTAAAGAGAGACTATTAAGTTTCTTAAACCATTGTATTTTACTTAAAACTATGGTCACTGCTTCTCTACCCCAAAGTAGCCTGGAGCAGATTGAGTTAAATTTCTTTATAAAGTTCTTATTCAGATTTATGATGGGGAAAAATAGATGATCTTTGTAAATATTTTAATGTTCAGCAGTGTCACCTTTCCAAGGAGGGAAAGGTGAACTTTGGATAATGAGTTGGTTAACTTTTCTGTTGATTCCAATATTGCATTTTGTATTTCTTTTGTCATCACTGTTAGTGACCTGGATATGGGAAGACCAAGGAATTTTTGGGGTTCTGCTATAAATTTGGCTGTAACTTTTAGTAGCAAATTTCCAGGTTTCCAATTTATGAATATTAAAATTGAGTCCATAATCAGCTGTGTATTTGTCCAGTATTTCATACAGCAGGTTTAGATATTTGATTGATTTCAAAATTACTAATATGTCATTCATATATGCTATTACATTAATTGATTTTTTAATCCCAGAGATATAAGTATCTGGGAGCCTTCTCTCTATGTCTATCAAGAGGGGGTTGGAACTTAGGGGTGAACCCTGTAAAACCAAGAGTGTAGGTTTGAAGCCAGAAGCTATTTAACCATTTAAGGTGATGAAGATCTCTCAGTTTCTCAATAGGTTGTCTATTATTAGGACACATGCATTTGAGGTGGAGTACTCAGGAAGTACCTCCATAAGCTTGTCAATCCTGACTGAGTTGAAAGCTGCTGCAATATCCAGCTGTATTGCGATAGGCTTTGAATTTTCTTTGCAATCATACATGGTAGAACAACACTTTTACCTGGCCCATTGTGTTAATCATTGATGCCACATTTTTTGCAAATTAGTCAGAAATACATTGTAGAATTTTCTCTTGAATATTGTCCTTAATCACAGATTAAATGATTTTGATTAGTGGAGGGGTCATCAAAATGGGCTTTAGACTGAATAGTTCTGTGGGTGGTTTGTTTTTCTTAATGAAGGGTACAAGAGCAATGGGATATAGATCAGCTATATTCCTTCATCCATTTTCCAGGAGGTGTATCATGTTTAACATAATAGGAATGGCAAATTGGTTTCAGATGCATGAGGAAAAACCTGGGGATGCCATGGAGCACCAGATGAACCTGGTCAGGGAATGATATCAACTTGTTCTTCAACCCCAACTTCATTATCTCATGATCCATTCAATGCCCATAGGACCCCCATCCAGCCTTCAACCACCTTTACTTTCTGAAAGTTCTTTTGAAATACTCTCAAATTCTCTCAAGCATCAATGTTCCTGATAAGTTATTCCTTCAGTCATTATGGCTGTTGGTGCTGCCTGCTTATGTACTGCCCCCACTGCACATCTAAGATGTCCTCTGTCCAGCAGTTTTGTTCTGTGGGGTATATCTTAGCTCTCTTGACAGATATGTATTCTGCAAGGAATTTTTTAAAATTTGTATTGTAATTTATGTCTGATAAATTTCATCAATGCTTGCTGTATTGGATGGCATCATTTTCAATTGATCTACTATCAGATCTAGTTCTCTTAGGAGTCTAATTGGACATTTCAGTCTCCAAAAGTGATGGGCAATCAATAATTGGAGGATTCTGATGAGTGAAAACCAGCATCCTTGGTTGGATGGGATCCTATTTATCTTGTTAAAATAAATGTAGGCTTCCAATATGATAGCTTCTGTCACACCCACCTTAGTCAACATTCTCAAAGTTCTATCATGACTCCCTCCAAATCCACTCCTCCACTGGCCTCAATTTTTATTTCTAATGCCATGTTGTTTGAAAAGATCACTGGCTTTAGGGCCATTTCTATCATAAAGTGGATATCTGGTGTGTAGTAGAATAAGTCTATGAGTAAGCTGTATTTATGGGTATAAACAGAGCATGACCCTGGGAGAAAGAAAATATTCCCACTCATCAGTTTTCTGTTTAATAAGTACCAAAAATTATATTAAAAGTATATTTTAAATTAAAGTCACCAGTCAATACTGAAGGGGATGAATTAGATGCGAAAGTCATATTTATAACATGGGTTAGTCTATGAAATACTGTAGTGTAATTTTGTGCATAGATGTAAATGATGTTTAATTGAAATCCACCATATTGTGATTTATGAACAGGATTTTAAAGTCATCTGGAGTGATTTCTTTGTTGAACAATAAATCCACCCTGCCAGATGTGGTCTGTCTGATTGCTATTTTGCAATAACCCAAGTTCCTCAGCATTTCTTTGATTTTGTGATTGGAACCCCAGTGGAATTTTGTTTCTCCCATTAAAAGAACATTGGGTGAATTTTTCTTTGTCTTTAATTGCATAAACTCAGTCCTCTTATGTTGATTCTGCAATTTTCAAAAGCATTTATTCACATTTATTTCTAACTCTCAGAGATTGAAATTATTTCTTTTTTAGAAAGATGCCTTCCAGTATCTCTTTTAATGTCTAGCCTTTTGTTTTGTTGGGCTGTTTTTTGGGTCTTGTAGGTCCATCAGGTGGGTCATCTGGTTTATTTTGACATAAATTTTTGGTAGGTGCAATTTCGTCTAAAAGTTCCTGATCAAATTTTAGACTTGCTTGATCCTTTTCTTTTATTCTTCCCCTTTTGATTTAGCTTCAGATGTTTCCGGGGTTGTTTTCTTTCTTTTTTGTCCATCTTTTTTCCTGTTCTATTTGATTGATTTCATGCCTTGTATACCTGTTTCACTGTAATCAGTAGACTGCTTCTGTATTTCATCATAATCAGAGCTAGATTTTCCTGATTTCTCCAAGTCCCTGGGTTTTTCTCTTCTTTTGCTGTTGATGCTTTGATTTATTTTGTTTTCCCACTTCCACTTCTTTCTGGATTTCTATGTCCATCTTGCTTGTTTTTCAGGTGTCAGTTTATAATTCTTGATTCCCTTTGACACACTTTTTCTATTTATCCACATCTTTAAGAGAGGGAGTGTCTGCTTCTTTCTTCTGAATGTTCTTTTCCTCTTTTTCTGCATTAGTACTTGAGTCCATGTCACTATTTTCTTGTATTTCAATTATTTCTCCTATGAGAATTGCATCTGAATTTGGTCTGCCTCATCATACTTTCCACTGTCTAAGTCTGCTGTATTTATCTTGCTTGAATTTTCATTAGTTTTATTATTTGATTCTAAGTACTTGTCATTCTGCTCTGCAGATTTATTGTTTTCTTTGGCAGTTAATTTCAGGCCATCTACTTTTAATCCTATAGATACAATCATTGCATTTTTGTGGATGGATTGTCTCTTAATAGTTTGAGTTAAATCCATTTGTACAGGATCAATTTCTTTATTGTATGGCAATATCAATGAGGAGTTGTTTGAACCTCCTGTACTTCTTGAGCAATTATGTACTCTATTCTTTTTAATACCACAGAGACCACATATTCTTCTCTACAATCTTTGATCAGGAGAGTCCTCTGTAAACAATAAAAGCACTGGGTTGTACCCCCTGAAATGGTAAGACCATTGGGGATCCATAAAGTAAAATGATGGTTGAAATATCCATTGGGTTGATTCCAGCTTTCAAAGTAAAGAGAAACAAGGTTGTGAGCAATTTAAAAAGTACTGCAGTTTGAAATGTTATAATTGACTATTTATTATTCTGCATTGCATGGACATGTTTATTTCATGATTAAAGAGGTTATTTAAACTTCATTGTATCAATATTTCATTCTCTGTGGTCAAGTTGCAATCTTTAAGCATCCATATATATATTCAATGGACCATTAGTAAGAGTGGATTTCCATTCTTGCTATTAAAAGGTAAAAAGATTGCCTTGACAGCATTGAGAAATATTGATTACTATATTTATTGTGAATGTTTAGGTGTTTACTGGTTGGTTTCTAATTACATAATTATCTCATTTAGCTTTAAGCATTATTTTACACACACACACACTCATATATATATATAGTACCCTTTTGTTAAGGCTAGGTATGGTGGAGAAGTCAATTTATTAAAAATTTTAAAGTAGTTGTAAGAGTTATAATTGTAACTGTAATGATTTAAAGGGACCTGAACTTGTTTAAATAAGTCCATGAGTAGTCATAAAATATTTAAAACCATTCTAACAATCAAAATTATAAAATAAAAGTAGAATAGTTAAATATTTCATGAGTAACATAAGTTAATATTAGCTATATTTGAAAAATATACTTAATATTTTATTTAATCAATGTTTTAAATCGTAGTTGAGTAAATTATTAAATCTATTCTTAAAATAAGTTAAAACAATGTTTTAAAATCATAGTTGAGTAAATTATTAAATCTATTCTTAAAATAAGTTAAAACTAATAATTATTTAATAAAGTTTTTAATATTTTATGGTGTGCCAAATTTCTGAATTTTATTTATTGTCATACAAAAATTATTAAATTTGTATTATAAATTTCATTATTATATTTAATATTTCATATTGTGTTATTTTTTACATTAAATATTCATCTAAATTTATTTAAGACAGTAATTTTCAAAATTGCAACATTTACATCTGGAAAAGCTTATCTTATGACTGGCAATATATATGTATAATGCTTGCATGAATTTAAAAAAAGTTTTAATTACTTTCTATAATTAATGATAAAGTTGGTGCATTGGAACATTATAAAATAATATTTAAGTTATTTTTTAAAGATATTTTAAACTAATAAATGTAAACTAAAATTGTTACATTAAATTATATATTTGGGTTGTAGTTTTATGGACAAAGACGCCACTGTATGGCGCCATTTATGTGCTAAAGCACTAAAAATGCCATTTCCACAGCCGATATGTTCGAACCCACATTTACTATAATACAACTTTTTTGTTGTGTTACAGATTGCAGGCCACTTTGTCATGTTGCAGTACAGCATGTATGCAAACCCATGTTTAACTATAATACAACATTAATGTTGTGTTACAGAATGCTGGCCGCTTCATTGCATCGCAGCAAATAAATTTTGTGAATTCGTACAGTTTATACAATTTTTAGGGCTTGGTGTGAGGGGGTGTGTATTTGAATTGGATGGAAATGTGTTTTTGATTGAATTTTTTTTAAAGTATTGAAATATTCAGGTTTTCTTAAGTAAAATTATCTGACTCTTTACACCATTCTGTATTGAAGTTGTCAGTGGCAAAATCTTATCCAGATAGGTGGGTCAAGACAGTTGGAATTAGGTAACACATCAAGTAACATACTGTTTGTAACATTCCCCAAGAGCAACAATATGGCGCAGGAAATCAGCAAACATCTTGTGCAATTCTGTGATTTACCAACAACAGAATCAGATGCTGTGTCATATTGCAAACAGTCAATGTGCTTCCACATTCAAAGGAATGTGATTGTGGATCATCCATGAAGATATTCAGTTATAAAGGAACAGCTCAATTTTGCTGTCTGTTGCATTCATGCAAAAAACGTGTTTGGTTCAAAAGCAGAGTTGGTTCGATGTCTTGGTTCAAGCTTTATGAGTTACATATTACTGGAGCTATGAACAGCTGAATATCCAAGCCATCTGGACAGAACTGTCAATGAGATGAAGTGCCATATTACATTGGACCAATGGCCTGTGCGAGCTGTGTTCAGAGAGTCTGGCAGCATGAGTGTGCTGTCAAATTGGCAGGCCTAGTTTGACAGTTGAAGTGAATGAAACTCTCTTTAGCAGGAGGAAAAACCATCAGGGAAGAGTACTACCTCAACAGTGGATTTTTAGGGGTGTGTGCCATGAGACATGTGAATGTTTCTTGAAATGTGTTCCTTGCTGATCTGCATCGACACTTTTGCAGGCACTGAAAAACAATGTCAAGGTTGGATTGACTATCTTCTCGGACTGTTAGGAGGGTTATAAATCTGCAGATCTTGAGGCATCAGGCTTCCATTATCTGACAGTCAATCACACCTACAACATGCAGACTATTGAGAAACTTTGGGGACTTTTAAAATGGAAAAACAAGAAACAATGTGGAACTCACTGTCAAGTTCTGCCCAACTACCTTGCAGAATTTATGTGGCAACATCTCCACAAGGATGAAGATGTTTTCCTGGCCATCCTTTCAGAGATGTCATTGACACAGCACTCCCAATAGGATTATAGAAGTAGGGTTTGAACTCTAAGTGATTTTGAATATTTTTAAGAGTTGTTGTCTTGACTTGTTTATTTTTTTTACAAAGGTTTATGTTTTGTAATGTTTACCTAACAAAAATCAGTTTTTTTTATTTGAAATTGTTCATGTCCTTTGAAAATATTTTTTTTTGATATATTGTTGTTGTTGGCTTTCTTTTTTGAAAAGAAATATTCATCGCTTATTTGAGTAATAGTTTTTAAAGTGGTTGCTTTCTAATTTTGGTTGTTGTTTTTATTGTATGAAAGCTTCAAAAGTTTTCAACTGGTTTTTAAAAACTCAACTAGAACCTTGTTTGTAATAATTATTTTTAATTTATAGTTGTTGTTTCCAGTTTAAAAAAGAAAGGCTATCAAGTTTTACTTTTTGTTTATGTTTACCTAACAAAAATTGTTTTTTTCGTTTGAAATTGTTCATGTACTTTGAAAATATTTTTTTTGATTTGTTGTTGTTGTATTTCTTTTTTGAAAAGAACTATTCATCGCTTATTTGAGTAATAGTTTTTAAAGTTGTTGCTCTCTCATTTTGGTTGTTGTTGCTTTTATTGTAGAAAAGCTTCAAAAGTTTCCAACTGTTTTTTAAAAACTCAACTATCATCTTGTTTGTAATAATTATTTTTAATTTATAGTTGTTGTTTCCAGTTTAAAAAAGAAAGGCAAACAAGTTTTACTTTTTGTTGTCATTATTTTTGAAATCAAAACGACAAAAAAGCAGGGAACACCAACTAACAGTAGTAAAATTGCAAGTGTTTATTTTTCAAGCTAAAAAAAAGCATCTTAAAAATACTAAAGCTTAATAAGTTTAAAGCCATTTTAGTATTTGTTGCTGTTTCTCTGTAAAAATGAAAATTGTAAAACAAAAACTTAACAACTTTGCTTCTGTTTATTGATTTTTAAACCACATTAAAAAAAGGGGCATAACTCCAAAACCAAGACTAAGAACTTTTACTTTTTGTTCCGATTATGAGAATTTTTAAACAACAACAACTATAAAAAAAAGGCATAACCAAAAAAAAAAAAAAAAGACATAATCAAATTGAAAAATTGTTTTTTTCTAATAAAGCATAAAGGCTAAGAACTTTTATTTATTGTTGCCATTATTTTTGAAGTCAAAAAATAGCAATTAGACACAAATATCCAGTAATAAAAGTGCAATTAAAACCAGAATTAAATGGAAATTTGTTGATTTTATTTAACATTTATTGTTGTCATTTAATTTCTTTATGCTAATAAAAAAAAAGTTTAAAAAACACGATTTTTTTTTTTTTGCATAACAAAAACACATAAAAATGCTTAAAATCAATGGCCTGGGAATGTTCATTTTATAGTTTGGCATGATAATGGCACCATCAAGTGGCATCTTTGTCCATAAAACTATTACCAATATTGGCATATAATTTAATAAATTGGTGAAGAGTTAATAAATTGTATTATTTTTAAAATATTTTGTTTGGTTGAATGGAGTTATAAATAAATTAAGTATTAAATATTTTATTATATATACCCTATATATTACATATATTGATACAAGTATATAATACTCCTGTATTTCAGTCATTACATAGTAGAGATATCTTCCCATCCCTTGTATATATATTATGTGGATTATGTCTTGTACATGAGGGGTCATATTGACTTTAGGTCAACATGGGTGTGACAAAAATCTCAGCCTCAGGGTAGCCTTTGAGCATTCCATCATCAGATTTTCAATTGGATAGATGGTTGAAGAATTTGAGTGTGGAGTGGATTGAAGCTGTCCATTAAAGTATGAAGATTGGCTATCTTAATATATATCTGAGCATTTATTGCATATATATGTGGAGATGATAATCTGGACCAACTGATGACGATTGCTGGTTTAGCATGAAATACATATATTGGTGATTATTTATCTTTTCAACATATATGTGTTCAAGTGTATCAGTGATCTGAGATAGAGTGGTGAGTGGTCAGTCATGTGAAATTCTGTGCTCATATAACTTATATATTATATATTTTTTATGTAAAAGATGCCTCATTATTTTATTTTCAATTTTAAAACTACTTAATTTAAGTAATATGTAAATTAGTTGATTTTGCCTACCTCTATTCATCCAATTAAATCTGTTTTGAATAGAAATATAAAATAGATAGCTGGATTTCAAAATAGTTAGTTTACTGTCAGTTTATTATTATTATTTTCTATTTATTGTTGTATTACAAAACCTAATAGTAAATTGTTTTAAAAATTTAAAATATTATTTTATAAAGTTAAAAATAAAAAGAAAATTAATATTTAGTTCTTCAGTATGTGTGGATAAACCTATTTAAATTTTCTACCAGTAAACTATTTAGAAGCTTAATTAGGATTCATTATTAACTTACGTAGCAGGAACTTATAGTCAAGTGTATTGGCAAATTAGTGATCAAAAGCTGAATTATTTATGAAATCATAACCATACCAAGTTGGTATGATAATTTAAATTTTTTTTATTGTGGAATACTTTAGAGTTATAGACAATTATTCTCTAGAAAATTAATATCTATAATAATGATGTCTGAATTAATAAATTTAATAATTTTAAAAGGACATTATAGTAATATGATAACATTAAGAGGACAAAAGTATAAATTGCTTTTAAGTTATAAAAGGTATTAGAAATAAATTATAGTTTATTGTTCTCTAACAATTTAAATATTATCATCTAATATACAATTTAATAATGTTTATATTTTAAACAAATATTTATTTGGACTTATGTAGTAAAAATTTTTAAAGATAAACTATGAAAAAATATAATTGCTGAAAAACAATATATATAAGATGTGAATTTTTTAAAAATAATATCTGCTATTTATGTGCTACAATTTTAAAATAAATAAAATGCTTAATGAAAGAAAATATTATTGAGGATAAATAATATTCAAGATTGAAACTAAAACTCATCTATTATATTTCTATTATGCCTTGTTGGATTATTATGCAGAAATGTGAATATGTCTGTTTATTTTGGAATTATGAGCTCAATAAATATTGCTAAGGATGATGTCTGTCACTGGATAAATTGGATACATACATGCATGGAGGGACTGAATTATTTTTTTTAATTTGAGTTAAAATATTATTGAATAAATTATTGTTGTTCTGGAAAGATTTGCAGAAATTGACTATTTTAAATATATATTTGATGCAGGATGAATAATATTTTCTTGGATTATAAAAGATTTTAAAAGTTGACATTTATTTTTTTTATTGTTTATTGACACCATGGACAGTTGGGAGAGGTGAAACTTTGAACAAAGACTTGTTGCTTAGTGATTGCATAAATCATTCTACCGTAACTTCTCATAAAGATTTCAATGAAGGACATATAAGAAGGGAAAAAAATACATAATTTTGAATTTTATTATTAGTTTCTTTTATTTATTAATTTTAAAAGATTAACATTTTTTAAAGATTTATTTTCAAATTTCATCTTAGATAAAGTGGAATTAATAGACATTTTAATTTATCATAATTTTAATTTAAAATAGATTAACAATTTTTAAAACTTTGAAAACATGTTTTTTTTTTTTTTAATAAAATACAATATTTATAATAAATCTTATATGAATGGAGTTTATGATTTATTATTGATATATACTAGAAGAACAGAAGACATCAAAATGTGATTAATACTATTTAACCACTTTGGTAATTTTAATTATTGATGTTATATGGTATACATTTTTTTTGAAATTGTTTGGGATTTAAATATTTATTTCATGTTGAAATAATGAATAGATAAGGATGTGTGGATTAATAACACATACAAATTTTATTGAATAATATAAGCTCTAAATCATAAATATGTATAAAATTTTATGATAATGTTAAGTTATAACTTTACTAAATATTTTTATATTTTTATTGAATTTTTTGCAAAGTAAAATATTTTTTTAAAAATATATGAACATTCATTGTATATTTTTATCAAAGTCATTTGTATTTTTGGCTAAGCCTAAATGTTTTGAAACCATTTCTTATAAATATTTATAGTCTGATGAATTTAATATGCTAGATTATGTATTATTGAGTCTAGTTGTTCAGTTTATTTTGCAATGTAGATAGTTTAAATCTATATAGAATTGTTGTATGATAGTGAACAGGTAAGTAATAATTGAACCCCTGGAATGTCTATTTAGGATGTGTCAAGAAGATAGGAATGTTATCCTATTTTTTTATTATCAAAGTTTAAATATTGTACTAATACAGTTAACAAAGTCCTGTATTCTTATAATTTGTTTCCATGGACAGTGTTGGTTATTTGTATTTTATAGTCTGTCAGTGCTAAAAAGAATGAATGAATTTACTTATTAAACTATTGAGTCAATACTTTAGTTATTTCTTCATATCCTATACATTGTATCATTATCTTAATTTTATTGGTTATGCATAATAGAGATTAGTATTCTGATAGAAGAATAATGAATAAACTTAGAATGATGGATTGTTTTTAAACTAGATGGTAAGATAGGTTTTGAACTAGGTTAAAATGCAAATGATTTTGACAACTTAAAGTTAGTTATGAAAATGATAAAGGAATCATGACAATTCCTAATATTTTTAATATTTTTTGATATTTTTTTTTTGATTTTTCATAAAATCAACATTTGAAAAAATGCATATTTTCCAAAAATATCAGAATGAGGAATGTAAAGTGTAATTATGTATTCTTATTTATTTTACTTAATTTAATTTTTTTTTTGTTTTGAACATGCAAAACATATAATAAAACTTAGAATGGTACAAAGCAAAATATTTTAGTACATGAATAAACATTAGTTCATTGATTTATATTTTATGAATATAAAATAAACACAGAATATATTTTTGTCTAATTAAAATATATAAAATATTTTATTTTATATTTCATGAACATAAAAAAATAATACTATTTCATTATAATTTTGAGAAGTAAATATTGAAATTTGGATTTTTATTTATGATAAATAAGCCAGAGTGAAGGCTTCTACATTGCTGATTTTTCCATTTTGGTAGTATGTCATATAATTTTGTGTATAAATTTTTAGATTTTAGTATAATATTCGTTAGCTTTAGTGATATTTTCTATGATAAAAAAAAATCTGCTCAGTATTACTATCCAAGTTTAGCACAATTCTGTGAATATGATATTCCCAATGCCTTAGTCGCACGGTTGAGTATCCGTTCAAATTCTCTACCCCTGGATGGGGTTACCCGGGTATATTCTGTCAGACTACTCTAGAAGATTAGCTTTAGTGATATTTAACTTTAAATTTATTGTATAAATTTTGTTTTGTTAACTGGAATAAATTTGTCAATTTTTTTATAAAAATCTTTGCCAGTGTTATTGATTGATCTATTCACTTTCACAAGATCTGATCCACAGAATTTAAGATTAAACACATAAAATATTCTGCATATAATAAATGATATGAATTTATGTAGATTATGATTATTATTCAGAATAAGATACTGGAATTACTTCACCATTACAATATTATTTTAGTCATAATCAATTATTCAAATTATTGCTACATAAATTAAACATATTTTCCTTATTTTCATATTATTCAGATTATACCATAAATTTATCATGCCACATAATAAATAAAAGAACTTGGTTATTATAATAATAATTATTATTATTGGTATTATACTTAATAAGATTAACATTAGACATAAGATAGATTATTAATAGGACTGAGTGTTAGAGCACTTTATATTATTTATATTATTTAGAGGAGTAGTGAAGTATGATGCAAAATCCTTCATCATGTTTGGTTACAGGATTTTTCAAATTTATTTTAATAACAGAAATTATAATTTAGTAATATTATATTAAAATTATTCAATGTAGTTCAAAGTTGTAGAAATTTTATAGATTTGTGTTATTATATAAATTTAGGGGAATAGTGTTTCTATGCCATTGAGGGTATGTCATTATGGAAAGTTTTCAATATTTACCAACTGTTATATCTTTGCTAAATGTTTCATGATTATTATTTATTATTTACTTATTATTCAATCGAACCATATATTAATAATTATTAAATTTGAGCTAGTCTAATCATAGAAAATTATATTAAAACATTATTAGTGCATATTTCTTATTTTATTAAATGAGAGAAAACCCGGAATATTATTATTAAACATTATTTATTTTTTAAAATATAGGTTTAGCACGGGTACAATATATATCAGCGTGACATCCCATAATGATCACCGATGTGGGCATAGTCATAAGAAAACTGTTCTAGCGTGAACATTGTAAATAATATTAAGTGTATAATAATCTTTTATATAATCATTAAATATATTTATTTATATTATTCAAGTGTTCGAATTCGTTATTTGCTTAACAAATTAGTATTTTATTGGAAACTAAATATAATATTAATAAAAAAATAATAAAATAATAATAATAAAAAAAACTAAATATAATATTTCATTCTTAATATGTCCTTGTACTGGGTTACTTGAGGTTTCACACACATATGAGCAGGTTTATCATCATCATTTTTAAGATATCATGCTTCTCTGCTGTGTCTCCAGAACTGGGACTGGAATGAATTAAATGCATCTGTATCACAGGAAATGTGGTTCATAGTGTTATAAATTTGGGAAATGGGCAAATAGATTAGAATCCATGATTGCTCCTGACCTGGGTATCTTGGATATGGCTGGATTCAAGGTACTTTTGCTCAGATTCTAAGTCTTGTTGCATGAACATACATGTTTAACCGGTACACTATATATGATAGGAAATGATTTTAAAAGTGCAAAAGATAAAATAATGGATTATAACAAAAACTTATAGATATTAAATGAAGATTTGTTTTATGGATTGGATACTATGTATGGCTTGTTTGTTTTTTTGTTCTCAGGAATCATTATCAAAATGATAAATATTAATAATTGTTTTTAGATTCATTTTTAAAACAAATAATCTATTTTATTTAATTTTTTTCTTGAATAATTTAAATTGTACTAATTGTAGTTTTTATTACTAACATTATCTTTTTAGTTTTATAAAAAATAGACAATTTAACATAAGCAATTTATTGTCCCAGTTAGCATCAATTAATAAATAAGAGAATGCTGTTCAGGAGTAACTATATCTGTTTCGCTTTAGTGCTACTACAGTACTGTATGCCTGACTAGTGATTAGATCCTAGATGGCAATGCTAATCAATCTTATTTTATTTTCTGATTTATGGCCAGTTTGGATCTTGATACAATGTAACTGAAAGTAAACGCACTAGAACCATAATCATATTTTACGCTAATGGAAAGTCATAAGTTATAAACAATTTAGTGTTAGAGAAAAAATATTTATGAATTAAGTTAACATTACCATGTATCATTTAATGATTATTCAGGATTACAATAAATGGCAGCACTAAAATCGAATGATCAGAGCTTATTCCTGAAATGCTTCTAAGCTGAGCAATTTGATGTTTTGATTTTGTGAGAATTTTAGTTTTAGAGAAAATTAAAAAAAAAAAAAAGAATAATAAAAAGTTAAAGATGAGCATTACATCTCTGTACAACTAAGTCATATAAATCAATAAGTTTATACATGACACCCTATTTTTAGTTTAATGTATATACTTAACCTAGATGTATTTAAAGATGATTTGAACCAAGGCTGTTAAGCACCCCACAGTCATCCACTCTATCCATTATAATTAACACACATGATCACATACATGTGAAAAATATGTGATCTTCAATATACGTATTTCGTGCTGAACTAGCATATATGTGAGAGATAATGATTTGGATTAACTGATGAGTGCTGGTTTAGTATGAAATACCTATATTGGAGATCATTTATCTTTTTCACATGTATGTCGTCATGCGTGCCGGTTATTTTGAATAGAGTGGATGACTGTAGATAGTTTGAAATCATGTTTTTTAGTTTGTGTTTAGGACATATGTGCTCTCTTTTAATATTTTGCAGTGAATTTTATTTTTTAAAAACAGCAAAAGTTTGCCTAATTGTAGCAACATATTATATTCTTTCTTGCCATATTTTATCAATAAAAGTAATAAATCAATATTGGCATCTCGTCTGCTTTTTTATGTTTAAAAATTTATACTTAAGTTCACTATAAACAACTTCATAAGAATTTTGTATTATTTGCTTAACATGCTAAATTTGGTAGTAGAATTCCTCTTCCAAGTCCTCTAAGGAGCTAGATAATGACGCATTTGTGGAACATTAATTATTAAACTAAAAAAAAATGCAAGTCATGTAGATCATTTCCTAAATTTGCAAAAACAGTACAGTAATTAACATTCTGCAAAATAAGAAGCCAAGTTTGTTTTGCCCAAAAGCCAAGTGGTATATACAATTAAGAACAAACACTTTAATAAATTTAAATAAACATTTATCTAATTAATAATAATATATATATAAACTATGACTATAATGTATAAATAATATATTGACATTAAAATATTTACATTTTATTTCCAGAACATGTTTACAAATAATAAGACTGGCGAGATCATTAATTTACCCTAGATCCATTTTTTTAAAACATTCGGAGATGGATATATCCGCTATCTGCATTGATTTGCCACGCGTACAGCATTATCGTCCATAACAGTTTTTTGCAAGTCAGAAGCAGAAGAGCAATGCATTAAAAGAGCGGGAAACCCTGATATGCTCTTTAATTTGTCAGTTTAGAATGTTATTTGTTTATTTGTTCTGAGTAATAATTTCATCCCGTAAGGGGTATGGGACATTAAAAAAAAATCAGTTCAATTATATTACACCCCTCCCCTCAATACACAGAACTAGAATTACGTTATAAATAATAATTTTTCATTTCTGCAAATAAATTATTAAACAAAATAGACTTTTAAATACTTGGACGGATTTTTTTTTGTCTTTGAGGTCTCAGCGATGACGTTTGCTTTCTCATTCTCTATATCATTTGCTACTATCATCATTTTCTCTTCTGTTGGCATCTCTTTTTTTCCATTATCGCTTACTGTTCAAGTTGTTGATATTTTCTGGTTTCTGACTCATCTTTCTCTGCTTTTGACCTTGCAGATTGACTATTACTGCCTCTCCTGGAGAATAGATTCCAAAACTTCTATTATATATGTGATTTATATATCTTTTATAATTCATATTATCGACAGCTTTTACAAATAATATAAATTTTGAAATTGCTTCAATAAATTTCTCTTTCCACTCTCATTTCAAATAAACTATCTCTAATCCATATCTTATTTCCGACATTAAATATTTTGCATTCTACTTTTAGATTGTATATAGGAATCTGTAGAAAGTAAAAGAATTGGTTCTGACCTTATTTTTCTATTCATGAATAATTTAGCTGGAGATCTGCCACTAGTTGCTGCGGGAATAGAATGCTGGCATAATATCTGGTAAATTGTTTTTATTTTTATTTTATTTTAGCGGAAGTTTCTTTTTCCAGTGCAACTTTCAATTGATTTACAGCGTTTTCGGTTAAACCATTACTTTCTGAATGATATGGTGGTGAGAGCACATATGTTTAATGCCCGAGGCTTCTAAATATTTCTCAAATTTGCCTAAAGTAAATCTAGAGCCATTATCTGTAACAATTATTTCTGGGAAGCCATGTACCAAAAAAACTTTATTAAATTTATCAATAATTTTATCTGCACCAGTATTTTTTACAATGGGTTATTCAATCCAGTATGGGTAAGCATCTGATGAGTACTAAAATTACATGCCCCATAAATGGATCAACATAGTCTACATAATTACGTTCCCAAGCATTTTTAGCATGTAGTCACGAATTATATATATATTTTCGGTAAATAAATGACAGTTTTACATGCTGAATACTTTTTAATAAAACTTTTTTAAATTTTAGGCCACCAGATGTACGTTTTAACTCATACTAAACTATTCTGGATGTCCATTGTGCAATATCTTTAGTACTTTACTATGCTTGGGGAATTATAACAACTCTGTTCTCTTATAATAAATATTTTTTTGCAAACAGGAAAATTTAAACGAACATTCCAAAATGACAATAACAAATTCTGAAGTTTCTTAATGGACCAACCTTTACTAATCAAATTAATTAATATCCTGGATCATTCATTGTTGGTCTACACGCCACTATTTTACTATTCATCCCCAATGATTGTATATTATCAATATAATTGATATCCACATTTACTACTTTTAATTCTGTTAGATCTGAAATTCATGAAAGCACATTAGCATGTTATATTAATCCACCTTTTTCAAAACTTAAATTATAATCATAAACTGGTAGGAAAGTTATCCAAGTCAGCATATGTGGGTTGAGATGAGCAGGGACAGATTTTTTTTTGCCAATATCCCTACCAATAGTTTATGGTCAATTATGACTGTAAAATTTCAGCAGTATAAATATTGATGAAATTTCTGACTTCCAAAAACTATAGCCAAAGCCATCTTATCAGTTTGACTATAATTTTTTTCAGTATTTGATAACATTCATGATGATTAGGATATTGGGTTTTTTTTCTTTGTATGAGGGGTGAATTAATGCTGCTCTGACATCAAAATATGATGCATTGGTAGTCAATATTAAATCTAGGTTACTATCATAATACATTAGCAATTTATGTGATATTAATAAAGATTTTGTTTCAGCAAAAGTATTTTTTTGGGTGATTGGCCATTGCTATTTTTGATGTTTCTTTAGAAAATTGTATAATGGTTAGGTCATGTGTGCTTTACCTTAACGAAATCTTCAAAGTACTTGATTAATCCAAAAAAAGCTTGAAGTTTTTTTATATTTTTAAGATGTGGTGCATTTTTTTAGTGTCTAATTTAATCATGTGATAAGATGTGACCCAAAAATTTTAACTTTTCCCTATTCTATGCACATTTATCTGCACTTAGTGTTGCACCAAATCTTTTGAGTTTTTTACATATTTGAATTACTCTTTTTCTGAGTATGTTTTCAGAGTCAGATGTATCATCAAAATAAGAGATTGTAATTCCAAATCCATTTCGATTTGCACCTATTTTCACCTGTTGAAGTATTCAGTGTCAGACTAATCCTGAATGGAGTATGGTTATAATTCAATCCAAAATGTGTAGTAATTGTCAATCACTCGGAGATGTTTTTACTCACAGATATTTGATAAAATGCTTATGACGATTGATTTTGTTTTGGTGAAGTAGATGACTTTTGTAACAAAATAAAAATCTCTTTTGCATTCAGTACAGGATATGAACTTTATTGACTGTCATCTGGTAATCTCTACAAATTTTAACTTTACCATCAGGTTTGTTTACTATCACAAGAAAAGTAGCCCACTCTGAATATTTAGTCGGACTCAGTATATCCTTGTTAATTAAATCATTAAATAATTCTTCTACTGTTTCTTTCTATGCAAATGACATTTTTCGTGGTTTATATATTACTGGGGATGAGTTTTCTCGTATCTCCAATTGAATAGATAGTGTATCTTTCCAGTTTTGTCTTAAATAGAGTCGGATATTTGTTCAGTATTTATTTTTCAAAGTTAATTTTTTTATTATATTGACACTTATGCAGAGAGATTTAAATCAATTCCAACTTGTTAAAAGATTAATCTTTTTGGTAACTATATACAAATAATTTATGGCTTTTCACATTTAATATTAATTGCACTTTAACAATTCCAATTATTTCCACAGTATTGCCATTTACATCTTTAGCTCTCAAGTTAGTTTTTGAATTTTTGGAGATTTACATCGATTAGGGACTGCAACTTTCCAATCTAAAACAGGCAAAACTCTCCATACAGTAGTGCCACTCAGTGCCAACCAGAGTAATCAATGGATGAGTAGGAAATAGATGGGGATTTTATGCACAAGCCTTCTGGCATCCATTGATTACTCTGGTTGGCACTGAGTGGTTGTTTTTATAACAGTTATGTGCTAACATAAGAAATAGTGATCATGTGATGTTTAGTGGTTTAACTTTCCAATCTTTAAAAGATATTAATGACATTCCTAAGCCACTGTCAATCTCCACATTGAAACATTTTCCTTCAATTTATACTGGTAGTTTAAAAAGTTCCATTTGATTTTAAAATTATTTTTCTTTCTATTTTAAGTTTATGACATACTGCCATTAGATGGCCTTTCAGTGTACAGTTCTCCTGATCATGTGAACATTTTTAACAATTATAAGTTCTGTGCCCAGGTTTTACTGCAGCAATAATAGTTAAATTTATTATTGTTTATACATTTGCTGATTTTTAATTTTATTCTTATATTCAAAAGTTTTTTGAATGATTTGATAACGATTTACAACTGGATTGATGTCTAAATTTTTTTTCCATATGTCATATCATCGGCCGGGAGGTTAACCCACAGAAACAACCATCTTCAACCAACTGCTTGCTTTGCAAGGTAGCTGCACTGACTTCTAGGCTAACAATGCTTGATATGTCTAATTTTTTTTGGCTTGATCAAGTACTAATTCATGTGCAATACCACTTTTAATTGCTTTTTTATATGTTAAGTTCATATCTGAGAATAGTTTCTTTCTAAATTTAACTTCACACATGCCCAAATCAATTGTTCTAGTAGGGCCTCTTTAAAAAATTGACTATAAGCACAATTTTTTTCTAAATTTATGAGAGCAATATAGTATTCTTTGAATCTCTCTCCTTTTACTTGATGTTAATTCCCAAAATGTAATCCCACAGTATGTTTAGATGAGGGTGGTCAAAAATATGTAGATATTTTTTCTACTATTTCATGTATAGTAAATGGTTTCTGGTTCCATAAGTTTATATAAAGGGTTTGCTCTTTCTATTACTTTTAATTCAATGAATTGTAGCAATGTGGACATTTTTATAAGGTCTTTTTAAAGCTGTTTCTACGTGTTTTACATATAATGACTAATTAGCAGCATTCTTCATATTAAATTCCCAGGCATTTGCCTTATTGGGATCATTATTAATAGTAAGTATATATTTAAATATCCAAATATGTTTAGGTTCTACACACTTTCTGACTGCCCCAATTGCTTTGTCCAAAAACCAAGTAGTATATACAATTAAAAAATAACAAACACTTTAATTGAATTAAATAACCATTTATCCAATTAATAATAATAATAATATATATATACACACCTTTACCCCCCTTAGTGATGGCAATTGGTTCTCCAAAACTCATTGTTAAGCAAGAATATCATATGCAGAATACGTATTTATAATGGGGGTCTATGGGGAAAAAGTTGGCCCATTCTTAAAGCAAAAAAATTACACTAACTTAGGAATAAAGTACTTCTTAAAAAACATTCATTAACACTTATTTTAAATGCAATCTGTTTTTCTTTTTAATTTTTTTTCTAATTCAACATTGGCATTTTAAAATGTTGTTTTTCTTTTGATTTAAAACCACTTGGGAATTAGCAACATTTTAAACAAAGTTATAAAATCAATAACTATTTTTACATAATACTGAACTGTATTTATATATTGGACTATTTCATCATCTAATTTATAAGTGTTGAATGTCTTTAAAAAAATTAAACTTTATTTAAATAATCCAAGTACTGTACTTTATATTTAAATAAAGTTTAATTTTTCTAAAGACATTCAACACTTACATGTACAGTATATAGTATTATAGATTCATTAATTATATATATATATATATATTATGTTTATATGTTCTAAATTTAAAAAAAAAATCCCGATTGTTATAGTGAATAATCGATTATAAATCAAAATAGTGGGTACAAATTGATGATGATCGCTATTGTGAAATATCGCTAAGTAGCCAATCACTAAGTGAGGTTTAGATGTATATATATATATACATACACAATGGAGGTTTTCTATAAACATTTTCAAAGATTGCTATTATAAAAAAAGAGTGTTATTGCTGAGCAATCTTTTTTAACATCATTTTTGATTTACAATTCTCAGATTAACCATTATCATTAATGGTCTTTCTTTTGTTTCATCAAGTGGAAGTTGCTATATCCTCAGTTATAAATGATTATAAGTACTTGCTAATTATTATTTGTATATATTTTTATTTGAAGCTAATAATGCCCAATACTAGATAGATAAATAATGTAAATACATGAAAGCAGTCGAAGTTTAAACAATATCAGTATCAATAAGAAGCTCAATCTATTGCCATGGCCTTCAAGTAGAAGAAAAAAATATTTAATATTAAATAATCATACAATTATAAAAATTTACTATTGAATCTCTGGGGTCAGGTTGGAATCTTTGATATCTACATAAAGATATTAGAACAGCCATACTCAATCTTTTTTCCTCGACCACAGACATTTGTTTGCTACATCAGATGGCAACATGTTATATCTTGCTTCAGAAGCTAGTTGGTATCATATTAAAAAATGTCTGACCTCTCAAATCATAGAAGCCATAGATTATAGACCATTGCATTATATTATATATAATTAGCACATTATTAAAGCATAACAAGCTTTGCTTGATTCAAACATTTATTTAAATATTAATGCAATTTTTGATATTGATGCAAACTTTTAATAGTATTAAACAAATCAGGTTTATAAGTGCTACATACTACTTTTAATATATATTCAAAGTGTGAATCAGTAAGTCTGTTTCTATATATGTTCTTGCATATTTCATTTTTGAATAAAATGATTTTTATCTGGGCACAATTTTTGACAGTCTTATATTATTCAGGCAGTAATTTCCAAAATTCCTTATATTTCTTTCCTCCATTTTTCCTTTAAAGATGACCTCCAAATGCATGCCATTTTTAAATTCAACATGTTTATCAAATGGTCTCACATATGTTTCAAAGCATACTTTATTGATTAAAAACAATGATTACATCAGTAAGATTGGGCTTACATAGTAAGCATAAGTCTGTTCCTGTGTCTAAACAGTTCTGCTGGGCATAAGATTGTTTACAGATATACAGGAGAGAAAAAGTTTTCTCTTGAGTTCTTTATGTTGTGTTTTTGCTACTCTTAAGGCATCGAAAGTTGCCTGAATTCAGCTTGTCTAATTTTTATTTTATATACATTATGTTGATGGATCTTGCCATGTGTGTCCTGTAAGTTTTGGTGTATTGTGTTCTTTTTTTAGCTGTGTTTCCTGTTTTGCAACAATAGTGTTGATTTTAGTTTAAATAGTGACCAAGTTGCAGCAAAAATATCTGGTGGTGCTAGCATGTTATTCCTTTCTTTTCTTTTTTCTAGCTTGTGGTAGAATGTGTTGAGATTTTGTTTTGCATTGTAGTCAAAATCGAATTTACATCAGGTGTACCAATATGCATACAAGCTAAATGTCACTGCTCTTATTGTTGGGATTGCATTTTTTGTATATCTGGAGAATTTTTGCCATTGTTGTATCTTTCTGACGATAGTTATTTATCATTATTTGTCTCACCTTTTGCAATCCCAGTTAATCGTTTAGAAAATGATGTGTTTTTTCTTCTCTTTAGCACAACCTGCACAGTGGGTCTATTTTCATAAAGAACCTTTTAAAATGGATGAAGTGTGATGTAGGCAAGGCATTCAGATTTACTTTGACTATGAAGTCGAAGAATTTAGGCTCCAGGTACCAATTTTTATATTTTTTTAGGAGCTGTGCATTGTTTATTTCAAGGACCATTTTGTTGTTGATATCTTGTTGTGTCTGCTCTATTAGGTTATGTATGTGCCAGTATGTGTATTTAATTGTGTTAAATAGGGTTATTTTGTCCCTTTGATTTCTTATGCTGTCTAAAAATGTGGCTATATAGTTGTCTTTGGGAAGTGGTCAGTCATTGGATATTATATCTATTATTTTTTGAATATTTGGAAACTTTGTAAATGTTGTAATCAGCAGGTTTATTACTTTTTTGTGTGTAAGAAGTTGAAATTGTATGTAGTCCAAGCCCATTTAGTTTTGTGGGTTGGCTTAATTGCCTCATTGAAATGGCTACCACCTTTTTATTCCAAAGTAGTTTATTGCACAGGGAGTTTACTATTGATATAATTTTTTTGGTAAACTTTATCATTGGTAGGTAATATATGATTTTTGTCATTATCAGTTGGTTGAAGAGAGCAACCTTTGAGTATAGAGAAAGGTATGATTTAGCAATTGAGTCTGTCATTCTTTCCGTCTCAAACAAATGGTCTCACATATTCATGTCAAAATGCAGCTAATTTTGTAATAGTTATTTCTAAGTACCATGGATTTTCTATAAGTATAAGACAATTCTTATTATTTCTTAAATCTTAAAATCCTCTTTTAAATTATATCAATAAAGAAGCCAAATAATTTGAAATAATGACATAGGTTTCTAAAGAAATGTCAATACCATCTTGATTAGCTTTTGTTAGAGTTGGAAAATGATTGTAGTATTTAGCTTACCAGATCATGGTTACAAATGCCTAGTTTTTTCAAATGCAAATACTTTATTTGCCATTGGTGAAATAATTTTATTGTCAAATTGAAAACTAATATTAATATCACAAATTTTTTTGTGATATTTTATAAAAAGCTAAAGACACCACCATCCATCACTGTCAAACTATAAAAACTGTATTGTTTTTTTTTGTAAGAATAAAATGATTTTATGCTGCAATGAAAAAAAGCGATCCAAAACTTTATATCTACTTAGCCATACATTGAAATATGCAAAAGAGTACCCATAATTATTACTTAGTTCATCCAAAATAATTTAAAATTTTCTGTGAATCAATTTTTAGCTTGAATATAATTCACAATGTGGATGGTTTTCATCACAGCATCTACTTTTTAATGGACATATGTGTTAACCAAGTTTTCTTGATGAATTAAATAAAAAAATAAGAGATTTGTTAAATTATATTTCTTTTTTAATAGCGAAACAAATCCCTTTTTATATCCAATCATTGAAAGACATCCATCAATGCATAGGAAACAAAGTTTTTTGTTTCAAAATTCTTCTTCTCCAGAAAGGTATTAATATTATTGAGAAAATCACTACCTTTGATAATATAGAAATAAAAAAAAGGTTTTCCTATGCAATGATGGAAGTCCTTCAATGATCAATACAAAAGGGGATTTTATCTCTCTATTAAAAAAAATATACTTTAATAAATCTTTTATTATTTCATTGTTTAATTCACCAAGAAAACATGAAGAGTATATAACCATAAAATAAGTAGTTACTGTGATGAAAACCATCACAAACATTGTAAATTATTTTCAAGCAAGAATTGAACCAAAAAAATTAAAAATTTTTGTGAAGAAATAATTAATAAATATGAATGTACTTTTGCATATTTCAGTGCAATGGCTAAGCAGAAATAATGTTTTGGATCACATTTTTTATTGCAGAGTGGAATTATTCCATTTTTACAAAAAAACATCTTTAAAATTTACAATGAGCTTCATAATGATGGGTGGTGGTGTCTTTTAATTTTTCTATACAACATCACAAAAAACATTGTGACATTAATATTAGTTTACAAGGTGAAAATAAAATTATTTTGTAAATGACAAATAAAGTATTTGTATTTGAAAAAAAACCCTAATAAAGTATTTGTATTTGAAAAAAAACCCTAAGTATTTATTAACAAGAGATAGAAAATCAAACAATCATTTCTCAGCGTTAACAAAAGCTGAGCAAGATGATATTGACATTTTTTCAGAAACGTATACAATCATTTCAAATTATTTAGCTGCCTTATTGAAAGAATCTAAAAGCATATTTCAAGATTTAAGAAATAATAAGAATTGTCTGTTATTTATAGAAATTCTCTGACATTTAGAAATAGCAACTATTATATAATTAGCTGTATTTGGACATGATTGTGTGTGACGTTTTGACAAATTTATTGAATTTAAAAATGACACAAATTTGGAGGTCATTTTCAAAGGAAAAAGGAAGGGAAAGGAGTATATTGAATTTTAAAAATTAGTGCCTGAAAAATATAAAACTGTCAAAAAGTGTGCACAAATCTGAATCATCTTACTTGAAAATGAAATATGCAAGAATATATATATATAGAAATAGGCCTTACTGATATATACATTGATGTTATATTAAAAATAACATGTAGCACTTATAAACCTTATTTATCTAATACTATTAAAAGTTTGCCTCAATATAAACAATTGCATTAAAATTTAAATAAATGTTTGGATCAAGTAAAGGTTTTTATATAATATTAACATGTTAATTATAAGATATAGTACAGTGGTCTACAATCTATGTCATCCACGAATTGAGATATCAGATATTTTTGACGTGATACTTACCACGAAGTGCTGATATAGCTGTCGTCACCTGATGTAGTAAACAATTGTATGTGGTCCGATAAAAAAGATTGAGTATAGGTAGTCTAATATCTTTATATAGATTCCAAAGATGGCAACTTGACCACAGAGAGTCAATAGTAAATTCTTATATTTGTATTACTATTTAATATTAGACATTTTTTCCACTAGAAATTGTCCAGATAACATATTGAAATTGTTGATTGTAATGGATATTGGTATGGTTTAAGCATCGACTGCTTTCACGTATTTATAATATTTACCTATCTAGCTTTGGACATTAATCGCTTCAAATAAAAATGTATATAAATAACAATTAGCAAATATTTATATTTGTTTATAACTGATGGCGTAGCAACTTCTATCTGATGGAATAAAAAATATTATTAGCGCTAATTGTTAATCTGAAAATTGTAAATCAAAACTGATGTTAAATAAGATTGCTCAACAATATTTTTCTTTTTTTATAATTGCAATCTTTGAAAAAGTTTATAGGAAATTGAGGCAATATAAGTATGGCTATTAAGTTTTAAATTTAAACTGATTAAAAGCGGAAACATTAACTTTGTCTTTATAATATAATAAATTAACTTTTGTTTATACCTCTGTGTGAGAAAGACAAATAACATTCTAAAGTGACAAATTAAAGAGCAGATCTGGGATTCCTGCTGTTTTAATGCAATACTCTTCTGTTTCTGACTTGTAAAGAACTATTACGGACGATTATATTGTACTATTGGTAATACTAGTACCGGAGATATATTTCTGAAGGTTTACAAAACGGAATTAGGGTAAATTAATAATCTCATCATCATATTATTTGAAAATACATTCTGGAAATCAAATGTAAATATTTTAACGTTAATATTTCATTTTTAACGTATAGTAAATGTCTATATTGATTGTAGATTATATTCAGAAAAGTCCTAATATTATCAAGAAAATCACTATTCTGGTTTGCTCTTTCACAAGAAGAACTTTCATAAAATCTTCATGAATTGAATTGTCTTCAGTACAATATCTGCTGAAATGTCGGTGCTAGAATCAACAACCAAACTAAAATATTTCCATTTTTCAAATCTTCTATTATGTTATCAGAAAAATATTTTGCAATATCTTCAGTGAGTCTAACACAAGTACAATCTAAAAGGGGCCATGATTTATTTTTGTCTGTCACGATTGTATATATATATCTACTTAATTTGTAATATTATTTGACTTTTTGGAATATATCAAATAATATAGAGGAAGAATTTATAAATATTCTTTCACACCTTCAGCATCAGTAAATGGTTTCCTATTTTTGCCAAGTATGCAACAAATTTTATATGATGCTCTTGTCATGGCTACTTTTTGTGAGATCGCCACTGACATAACACTTTGTTGTTGTTATGATTTTTTGAAGAAAGCTAATTTTTCACTTTTTACTGAAGACCCATGAGAAAAAGTCCTCATTGAATAATTTGTTTTGTGATATAATAGGATCAATATTATATTTTTTTTAAGTGATACGTTTTGGACAAATCAAACAAGTTGTTGAAACTTTTTTTATTTAATACAATATTCCCACATATCTTGAAACATTTTATTTTCATTAAATATTTTTCGTTTGTTGTTTGAAGACGTCATTATGAGTGTTTAAATTATAGTTTGATATAAAATAGTACCTTAGTAAACAACTATAAGTTTGTCAAATTATTTATGATGTATGTCATATCCTACCTTGCCTTAAAATAATGGACTAGCCCAGATTTCATCTTACAAATATATTTTACACGCCTGCATTTATATTAATTCACGTATAAAATTCACAAAACGCATAGCGCAGTTTTGTCTGGATATTGACAGTTAACATTATTAGCGCGTCAATAAAAAAAAATCAAAATCAAACTCAAGTGGCAAGTGTTTTCTATAATAAAGGCAGGTTCTTTTCCCTTTTGGTTGTTTAGATCTGAGAAATTAAAAATTGACAGCTAACCTTATTAGCGTCAATAAAAAAAAAAAAATCAAAATCAAATGCAGGGGGTTACTCATTAACAATAAAAATAGGTTATTCTTATCATAGGTTGTTTAGACTTGTGAAATTAGAAAATTGACATTATTATCGGTCAATAAACAACAAAAAAATATCAAACTCATAAACAAAAAAAGAAACATCTCAATCGCGAGTGTATTTCGAGTGTACTCGTTAATTAAAAGAGTTGAATTTTTTTCTCTCATGGTAGAAAGATAAATGTCATCCGACAGCCAATTGTTGGGGCTGCACCTAAAATGTTTGGCTGCCACATGTGATGCAAGGGACTGTAGATTGAGTATGGCTGTATTAAACCACTTTAATTATTAGAAAAAGATTGTCTTGACAACCGATTGAGATTGTTGATTGATATTGATATTGTTTAATTATTGACAGATTTTACGTATTTATCTTTTTATTTATATATATTATATGTTAAGAAGTATTATTAGTTATTATATTTAAATTTTTATTAATTTTCTTGTTTTATATTATATTTTTTAAATTATGCAACAAAAAAGGGTAAAGTTGAGATTGAAATATATTATTCAGGATATAGTACACATATTTATTTTAATTACAATAATACTGAAAATAACATTAATAAAATCATATTGGAGATATTTAAAAATATATTTATTCTTAAATAAATATAATAAATGTTTTCAACTTACAGGATACCTCTATGGTAGCATCAACCTCGAAAGTATTTTCTAAAACCTGAACAGTACATAGGTATTTGCCTTTATCAAATCTTGTTATATTTTTTAAATGTAAAATAGATAATGTAGAATTATGATTAGTGACTATATTTTCTTCAATAAGTTTTGAATTATTGAACCACGATACTTTTAATCTCTTAATGGAAAGATTATGGACAATATTGCAATTAAAATATACTTCTGCGTTTTCAATAATATTTTTAGGATGAGAAATCCAAAGTTTAGGTGGTTCTGAAATATAGAATAAAATGATATATACATAAGCTGAAATTATACAAAAGAAATAAATTTGCTTTCATTATTTTCAACACCAAAATTTAAAACAGTAATTTATTTTATTTATTTTACTTCAGAACTATCTATTCTAAGCTTGACTAATCAAAGGATATTACATTCTGATGTTATATACCCATCTCAAGACATTTCTGAATCTGTCCTTACTTCAAAGAAAAAGAACAAATTCCATCTTTTTAGAAAAAGGCTTTAGCTAGAAGCTACTTTAGGATTTGAATCTAATAAATAAAATAAATTACTTCTGCTAATAAAATATTTGCATATAAATTCACACTTAGGTAAGCACACTTATAATAGAGAATATACAAATTGTAGAATCCTCTTACAAAAAAAACCAAAAAACTATAAGAAAAAATAATATATATATATATAAATTTTATAGACTTAATCTCAAAAAGATTGTAGAATATTTCAGTATTAAAAAGAATTCACATTAAGAAATTTTTGGAGTGGAAATCATGTTTAAGAACATATAATTTTAATTTTAATCCCTAATAAATTTATAGTATATACAACCTCATTATATCAATTTTTAATTTCAATTTTCACACATCTAGGATATACTTTCAGTTTTAAGTTTGTTGCTTTGTTACATCTAAGACTAATTAAAAAGCAATGCAAAAAAAACTCATTGAACATTCAATATTTACATCTACAAAGTTCAAGAAAATATTATATTATTATATATAGCTCTTATGAGACAAAGTTGTTTACTCGTGGAAGTATTGGAAGAATCAGATTGCTTTAAAACTTTCATATAAAATATTATTGTTTGCTTTATTTTCCTTATTTAAAATATAAGTTATGTAGAAATAGAGTTTGGAGCTCCACTTTTAATCATAGATATCATTCAAATACAAATAAGATCAGACTATGGGAAGTATATCATCTGATAAATCCAGAGTTACAATGTTTGCCAAGTAAACTAAATCTAACTAATAATAAGCTCTTATCAAGAAGTAAATTTTGGGCATTGGAGCCGAAATTAATTGTTGTTAGTAAATAAGTAGATTATTAACCATAAACTTTTGTTGTTAGTAAATAAATGGATTAACCAAGTACCACCTCAAATATGAGCTATCAATAACGTTAAAGGACTTATTGCACCTAATATTGTTAAATAAATAAATTATTGTTATCTAAAATTAATCTATCTAATCAGCGTCATTTTATATTACCTGTTATTCATTGCACTTGTTCACAAGAATCCTATGACTCCTGAGCTATGTTCAGCATAACCAGATCTGAGTAAGTAAGATTGTAGTAAGCTGAAACTTTAGTATTGCTGTACAGAAAATCAAACAGACAAATTTTCTAGATGTTTCCAGTCACTTTAATGCTTACATCCTTTGATGATCAAGAAATATTATTTTAGGGGGGATAAGATAAACATTGGATAATGCCAATTTTTATTTCCGTCTTGCAATATGCTCATCAGGAAATAAAATCAACCAAGATTGGGGTATATATATATAATGCTTAAAGCTAAATGGGATAATTATGTAATTAGAAACCAACCAGTAACCACCTAAACATTCACAATAAAGATAGTAATCAATATTTCTCATTACTGTCAAGACAACCTTTTCACCTTTTAACAGTAAGAATGAAAATCCACTCTTTCTAATGGTCCATTGAATATATATGGACACTTAAAGATTGCAACTTGACAACAGAGAATGAAATATTAATACAATGAAGTTTAAATAAACCTCTTTAAACATAAAATAAGCATGTCCATGTAATGCAGACTAATAAATAGTCAATTATAACATTACAAACTGTAATACTTTTAAGTTGCTCATGTATTATTTAAATAATAAGTGAAATTCCCATTCTTGCTAGTAAACGGTGAGAGGGTTGCCTTGATAGTAGTGAGAAATATTGATTACTATCTTTATTGTGAATGTTTAGGTGGTTACTGGCTGGTTTCTAATTACATAATTATCCCATTTATACTTAAGCATTATTTCACTTATTATTTAAATAATACATGAGCAATTTAAAAGTATTGCAATTTGTAATGTTATAATTGACTATTTATTAGTCTGCATTACATGGACATGCTTATTTCATGTTTAAAGAGGTTTATTTAAACTTCATTGTATCAATATTTCATTATCTGTGGTCAAGTTGTAATTTTTAAGTGTCCATATATATTCAATGGACCATTAGTAAGAATGAATTTCCATTTTTGCTATTAAAAGGTGAGAAAGTAGTCTTGACAGTAGTGAGAAATATTTATTATCTTTATTTGGAATGTTTAGGTGGTTACTAGTTGATTTCTAATATATATATATATATATATATATATATAACAGATTGAAAAATATACTATCAACAGTCTTTTAAAAATAAGCTATATATTTAGGTTATATACTCATCCATTCCTCTAAAGATCTGACAGATACTGACAGCCAAAAGGATGATTAGCATTTCACAATTTTGAGATGGATAAAAGAACCTACTCACTGTTCTTAAAGTATACAATGTTTCATAATCACTCAGATGATCATCACGTTTCAATCACTCTAAGCTACTACAACCCATTATAGTTTTCTGCAAACACTATTGCACTGCCCTGCTTACATCCAAGTCTTAGGGGCTATTATTTATAAAATATTGCCTTGCTCATCTTTGGGAGTCTTAAAGGCAAATATTATACAAATATAAAAAAACAACTATACCTTACTCTCTCTGGAGTCTTAGAGGTAAAATCATGGCAGGACTACTGTTAACTGCTTCATGATAAATAGTAACTAACATTACAATTTGGGTTGGAGCAGTGAATGAGATCAATCAGTCATAAGTGACATGAATACATCACATCCTCAAGACAATGACAAAAATTCCCCATCCAACATCAATACTTACAACAAAACTAACCAAACTTCAACAATCAAATATCCAATCCAACCTTAAAAATTATGGATTTTCTACAACATAAATTTTCCAAATATGGATAAAATTATGAAATGGACTGCATATCATATATGATCTCAAATGAAAATAAACATATGTAACAGACCGAATTATATTTGATGCATGGAAATCATTGATTCAATGCCACACAATTGGGCTCACCAAAACTGTAATGGACCGATGAATAGATAAACATATAGCCGACCACATTGTGACATCAAAATGCAATGGGATATAAATAAATGATGAAAATTGTAATGGAAAATTCCACATCCATCATCAACACTTGCAGTAGAACCAACCATTTACCTAAATCCATCCCATTACATATACCAAAACAATAATCCAGCTGTCCACGGAAAAACTGGAAAGATCCAATAACACTACAACCAAGAGGAATCTTTACTATCATTCAACCCCCATTCATTTGGAAATATGCCCTGGATCCACCCAATTTTCATGTCAATCCATTACATTCCCTAGAATTCAAACTCAGTCATAAATTTAAGTACTTACTCTGTTCAGGTATAAATTATAAGAATATATCTAGCCAATGTAGGCAATGACGTGATGTTATGTCTTATATAGTACACTCATTGGATACATATTACATATATATTTAATATCAAGAGATATGTGAATTCAATTATGTATTCTCAACAAATTATAGATAATCCTTGATGTAAAATCAATTAAAATCAACAAATTTATTTTATGTTAACAGAGCATATGTAACTATATAAATATACATTTAAAAAAACACTATAAATACGATTCTTCCACTTCCACTTAATCTCATTAAAATAATAACACAAAAAAAAATACATAAAATAATATCATTAACTATAGGTCATTCTTAGTATACATAGGTCTCTACCTTTCATGCCATCATATTAAAAAAATAATTATGATCTTTCATACCAATCTAAACAAATGACATTGCTTATTTATTTATTTTTTAAAAAAAAGGTATCATCATATCAATATACAATTTCTTATTTTATAAATATAATTGAATTAATGGATTTGTATGTGAATATTATAAATCATGAGAACTGGAATTGCCATCAATTGATTTTATAAGTAATTGTTAGTATGTGTCTTATTAATAAAGGATAATATAGGTTTTATTAATAATTAATTTTGTTGTTAATGTTATGTTGTTAGTGAGTCAAAAATAAGTCTTACCTTCATTTATATTCATTTCATCATAGTCTAGTACTTTTTTTTTCTAACAGAACCATTTATATTTTTTCTTTATTTCAAAAATACATATTATATCATGAAATGAATACATCTAAATTCTTTAGTACTTCCATCTAAAAAAATCCAATGTGGAAGTAATAATAATAAAAATAAATAAATACATAAATGAAGAAGAGAAAACCTTAAAATTATAGCATCAGTATGTTAACCATAATGAACAAACAGTTACATATTACCATAAAATTATAAATGATTTAGTAAACCTCTTGATCAAATATGAGCATCTTCTTTAAATGAAAAATAATAATGGTAGATTGAGAATTATCAGCATCTTTTATTCACTTCATTATCCAAAGTAGTGTCTTCCACGATCTATCCAATTCCCACAAGTTGACCAAGTAATTGATGATCTTTGATTTGGCCACTTTCACCACTGATCTATACACCTTCACATAATATCAGGTGACCATTTTATATATATATGTGATGGTGAGAATTCATACCTATGGATCATGTTCTTCACCTTCTTCAAAACCCATCTGAGTTGCCTTGACCTTCACAATGATTTTTTTAGCACATCTGCATCATTTTTATGTTATTATATATATCCATAAAATTCTTTTCTTATATCAGCAGTAGAAACGTTATAGCTATATACCAAAACGAAATACGATTAAAGTCATTTTTTTTTATTTTGATGATAAACATTATTAAATTTAAAACTTCCAACAGTTCTATAATTATTAAACGCTTGATTATGTAACTGAATATTTTATCATATTTTTATAGCAAATAGTTCAATATAATTATCAATAACAAAAAGGAAAAAAAATCTTGGTCCCTGTTATGCTTTAATCAACAGGTTATAATTTGTTTATTTTTAAATTTTCATACTTTATAAAGTTCAATTTCAATGGATATATAGCGATATTCTTTCATTTCAGTTTTTTTTTTTACACATATAGATCAAATTAACAACTTACAGTCTATGCATATTTACTGTCCAATAATTCTTTTTTTCAAAATGCTTAAAACATTTTGCCCAAATACAATTTTAAATTAACTGTCTTGCCATCCTTAGCGAATAAATAAATGAAAATCTTACATATAATCTTCTCGATACCTATTTTAACTTTCCAGCCATTAAAGAACAACAACAACAAAAAAATAGCTGTTTGTTATTGTTGTTATGGTTACAGTGTAATCATCGGGTTTTCTCTCCCCTTTCTTATTACAATTCTAAGTTATAAAATCGGTTTTATTTTTTTATAAAGTTTTCTCAATTGTTCTGTCAAATTTATTATTTTAAAATATTAATAAAATTAAATTTAATAACAAATTTATGATTTTGTTTTGAGCATTTCCAGTTCATTAAACTACAATATAGAATTGATTTATACTGTTATATATCATTAATTCATGATTTCAATAGAAATATTACTTTTATAAATCAACACATCCATGTATATATTTATGTTTAATGTACTTAATGATAAGGAGAGGTATGAGACTTATAGCGATCCTTACAATATATATATATATTGTGCCATTTTCTATAGGTCAGAATTAGTTCATCATAGTTATTTACTAAAAAATTTTAAATTTAGGATATGTTCTATTTGTGTAATAATTATATTGTATTGATAATATCTTAAAAGTACAATTTAAAGCTAAATAAAAATATGTAATGCCTAAAATTATGATATATAACCTTAAAACAGTTAAATAAAGCTAAAAATACTAATTATATATGGTTGGAAAAGCTGGCCATAATAAATAATGCAGCAATAAATGTTTAAAATATGTTTGGAAAGTTAAATTTTAATAGTTAAAGCTTGTAATTAAATAAATGCTATATTTCGAAATATAAATTATATTTAATAATTATATTTAATATTATATGTTTTAAAAGTAATCTTTATGGTAGGAAAAGTTATATTTAATTCTATATTTTCCAAATTATTATTCCAAATTTAATATTATTATATTATTTATTTAATATAATAATTGTCACAATTTATCATTTAATTTTCAGACAGAAATTTGGATACAATCTGTCTCAGTTGTAAATCATGTGACTTGTATAATATAGCCATGCACACATGCTTGCGAGTGTTTGTGTTAACAGCATTTCAAAAAAATATTTTCAAAAATTGCATTATAGAATTGGATATATTTATTTACCTATCACAAAAGCAAATATTAAATTAATCATTATAAAATGTTTTAAATAGTATTATAAAATGAATGCAGTTAATAAAAATTAAATATTTTGTTTTAAAATAAAATGAAAAAATTGAATATAAAAGGTGGGATAAATTGATAAAATGTTGTTCTTAAAATTCATTTTAAAATGTTTAATTAATTTTAGTAAAGTATAATAATTGATTTAAGATTAATATTTCAGTAATATTTTAAAGTAATAATGAGTCATATTTTATTTTTTAAATTTAATTGTGTAATACTGCAGCAATATGCAAATTAAGTATCAGATGAAAAGCAAAAATCCACCAATAGGATGAGGTATTTTGTAGGGTATAAATACTGCTGCACAGTTAGTCCTAGGTGGGTGATAGTAATTTTCTAAAGTTATACTTCTTTAAAATTTTTATTTTAGTCAATTTTAGTGCTCTTATATAATTTATTTGCAAACTGATAGGATATTAATTTTTAAGTACTTGCAAAGAGAGCCTAATATAAATAAATGATAATAAATCTTATTACAAGGATGCAGTGCTAATTTAAAGTTCCCTTTACCAGGATTTTTCATCAAAACTTAATACAACTTTGCAGTAAAAATATGGAAATGCCAATACGTGTTACATGATTAATTAAAAAAATTTTAAAAATAAGAATGATAATTGTTAATATAATATTAATGGTATTAACCAAGAGAGCTATTTCAGTAAGCAAAGAATTATTTTGGACATTATGCAAAAAGCTTAACAGAAAAGCTACTTGTAAATTAAAGTGAACAATGCATTTTATAATAGTGAAATAGTCATATTCAAAACTGGCAAATAATACGACAAACTTATAATAAATTTTATGGAAAACAATGCTATGGAGATATTTTATTCTTTTTGAAAGAAAACATTGTGAATATTTTAAAGGAAAAACTTTCATAAATAATATCTAAATGGATATTTTAAAGCGTATGTAATAAAACCTGAATTATATAAGGTTATATGCATTTTGCTAGAATTTATTTAAAAAACCAATAATTGTATCATAATGGAAAATAACTGTAATTGGATAGTAAATAATAAATTATTCTGACAAATACACCTGAAATGTAAGGAATTTGTGAGTAAACAGAAATATGGAATTTATAGTAATATTTTAAAATTGTGCAAAAAGTCATATCCGGATTGCCCGTAGTCAAGTTACCGGGATAAGATGTATCACTAAGCCGATAAAGGATCTTATGGAATGGAAGCTTCAAAATATTATTTTTTAATGTTATAATTTTATTATTATTTTAATAATCATTGTTCTGGACAATAGAAACTATAAACTATTATTCTATAAACTTTTCCAGAACAGATCAATGATTATTTTTATTAATTTTTCAAGATTTTTTTTTTAGACATCGTAAATGATTTTTTTTTATCATTCATTTTTTAAATTTCATTAGTCATGCAGGAAGGAGTTTATAATGCATGTGTCAAGTTTGGGGCAGTTGTTCATCATTAAGCATGAGAACTTAGCAATGGACAGGGTGTTTTTTAAATGCTCTTTGAGAGAAAATTAAAAAAAAGAAAACTCTCCAGGAAAATAAAAAAAAATTTGAATTTTGTAAAGAACATTTGTCAATTGAAGACATACGTAATTATTGTCTTGATTTATTAACTTTCTTTTTTAAGTGTAATATTATTTTAATTAGAAGAGTAGAAACATGTATATTAATTTAGTACTAATGATATAAACTTATAGTAAATAGTTTGATAATTTAAATAAGTTAATATTTCTAAATGTGGAAGTATGGATGGATATCATATATGCAATGTTTATTTAATTGATGGACACGAAGACATCATAATTGATTACAAGTTGATATCACTTAGGTAATAGTTGTGAATATTGATATTTTATAATGTATTTTTTTTCTTTTGCAGATTGTCAGTGAATTATAGTATATTGAAGTATAAATGTAAGGTTGTATGTGGATGTACTTATATAACACATTTAAATTATAAGATTAGGATTTATTTATTCTAGGAATATGCATACTTGAATTTCATATTATTAATATAATGCAACATGATGATGAATAGTTATATGATTCTTTTACAAAAAACTTTAATATTATTAGATATTTAAAGTATAGATAATGATTATTTTGTATGTGTTTAAGAATATGGGATAGGAAAGTAAAGCAAACTTTTCTTGTAGATTAGTGAGATCATTCTAATTACGATTGAATTTTGTTTATTATTTTGAATATGTGAGTTAGTTTCATTTGTCGGTGTAAGATTTGATAAATCTATAAGTAAATTATGATAAGATAGTGACTTGGGAGTAATCCGGAGAACATGAAACCAAAAAGATATTAATGTAGGATGTATCATGAGAATAGGAATAATATTTCTGTAATTTTATTAAATATACAGTACAGTTAACAATGCCCTGTAGCTGGTATATTTTGTTTATGGGCAGTGTCTATTTTATTTGAATACTGATGTTTTATAAAGCTGAAATAATAGCTTGACATCATTGTCGGTAGTGGAGGGCATTTGACAAATAGGTCATGCATCTATTTCATAGATACACTGTGCCATGGTATTTTTATCCAATATGTACTATGAGTAAGACTCTAGTTTTCTTCCCTGTGCCTACACATCTATTCGCTATCACAAGTTTCCAAGGCAATTACATCGCATAGTATTGTAATTTTGAGAGGAAATAATAAATAATTTAGAATTTAAGAAATGTTATTGAATGAATAAGATAAGTTAATTTACTTATAAGGAGGAGTAGAATTTATGCAAGTTGGAATTGAAAATCCAATGGAACCAAATGATAAAAAAATCATAAAATATGTTCTATATTATTTTTTTTGAAATAAAATAAATTTAATGAATAGAATAAATAAAGCAAAGTTGCTCTGAAATATTAAATAATTTCAAATATTTTATTTTATTTTATGAGTATTGTATATTTTTAAGATATAATGTTGTAAAGCAAAACAATATAAATATAAGCATAGGTACAATTTTGTATTTATTTAAATAATAAAAGTACATCAATAATTGCAGCTATTCCATATTAAAGTAATATTAAGTAGAATATATTGGGTATAATAATTATAGTATGGTTAACAACAATGTCCACATATTGTATTAATAAATTAATAGTATATATTTTATGTATAGTATTCATAACATTAAAAAAAATTAGGAAATTATTTAGTAAAAAGATCCATACTCGATAGTTATTTTTTGTGTTTTCCGTTCTATGCAATCAATGTATGTTTTTAAAGGAAGCATATTGTAATAATATTTAAAGATATAATATGTTAGAATAAATATAAAGAAATATAATTTCATCGTAAAATTTGATAACAAAGAGATAGTAAAAATTGTATTATTATTATTATTATTATTATTATTTTAAGTCAGAGTGAAGACTTAAGTGAAGACTTAAATAGATTCTCTATTGTTTAGTAATTACAATTAATAAATAATGTATAATAGTGCAAGTTTAGTATACCAATTGTAAATAGTGTAAATATATTGTTGTTTTATTTTATTTGTTATAATAAAAACTTTGTTTAAAATTTGTTTTCAAAATTTGTGTGTTTGGATTATTTTCTTTCCCATTATAATGCATAATAAACACAGAATACTTGAATCAAACAATATTTTGCACAGAAATAAATAAAGTATTATTTTAAGAATTCTAATATTTTCTTGAAATTAATTTATTTAAGAAATTACATTTTATATTATCTTGATGGTCATAAGTTGATTATTATAATAGTACACCTGGGTCTCATTTTACGTGATAGATAGGTTCCTCAGAAAACATGCGCAAATGAAATCGTGCAAAAATAGATGTAACTTACATTGAAAAAGGGGGGATGCGGTCTGTGATTTTTCAAAATTCGCGTAAAAGCAAAGCACCAATGTAAAATTACTTTAAAATTTGCACAAAAAAAAAATAAAAAAATAAAATATGACTAATAAAAAATTTCAAATTTGAAAAAAATTGATACAAGACAAACTTTTTTTAACTATAATATTTAATTTTATTCAAAATAATATATTTTTATGCATAATTTACAGTACAGTAATTTACATTTTTTTATACATATTTTAATTATTATCGATAAACAGGTTCATTTGCAAACTGGTAAAAAAATCAGATTCTTCTCAAGAGGAAATACAACTAGCACTAACTTCACTCTCATGTTGTGTTAATGATTTTCTGGTGACAATGTAATTAGTAATTAATCTTTGAGACGATGATTTTATTAATTGTTTATGAAGCTCACGATATCCAGACATACAACCATTTAGCTCTCGTTGGAATTTAAGAGCACATTAATAATTAGTGTCATTAATAAGAAAATAATAATTGATTACATTCTTTTTTAAAAAGCAAAAACAGAATATGATTTAAAATGCAAAATTAACATGCACAATGTTTGAACAAATTTACATTATAATCTTGTAAAATTTAATGTGTGTATACATAAAATGTGGAAATCATGATTTTAATTTCATTATTGCATAAAATCTTACTATTATAAAGCACTGAAAATATTGAAATTACTAAGATGAAAGTCGAATTTCAATAATTGCTATTACTTTCAATATAATGTAAGTGTGTGAAATTTATTATTTAAAATAATAGCGCATTTTCGGAGGTCGACTTCCGGTGAAACATGAATCGCATAACTTCAAAATTGTGTGAAATAAGTCCGCATAAAAAGAGACCCAGGTGTACATCGAATTCTGAATGCTATCCATTGTCACACATGTATTTTCAGATTAAAAAATGCTACCACAAATTTATTACGTTATCATATGAAAGATAAAAGATTATATTATATTATTTTCTTATTATTATTATGATGAATAAGAATTATAGTGAAGAAAAAGATATATAATATTAGATCATACAATGAAGAATATTATTATTATTAGTTAGGTGTGGTAAGTATGACATTAACCTCCCTTCCCACCCCTTCTTCCCTTTTAATTATTCATAAATCACAATTTATTTTTCTTAATATTTAGTGGTAATATGACACAATTAAATCCCTTATTATGCTTTACTACAGTAATTTTGATTAACTTAAAGTAGTTTTTTATGAACCTGAGATTTTGATTTAGCTAAATTATTGTAGATAAGAGATTAAGATTTAATTATTAATTTAATCTTAATGATTTGGTTTTATTGAAGTCGTAAAAATGCTATAAGTTTATTTATTTGAGATAGTAATAGGGGGGATAGTGTTCTTATGCCATTGAGGTAATATACTGTGGGATATTGGCTCAATGTAATCTTTCTTGTCATCTGTATTTCACTTCAAAGTCTCATGATATAATAAATATTTTATTTATTTTATAAACTGAACCTTTTGAGCTAGTAGAATGTTTTAAATATTAATGCAGAATATTTTATTTTTCAATTATTTGAATTTAACCGAACTAATCATTAACTGAGCTAGACTCATTTTATTTAATATTATATTACCCGGAAGTGAGACTACACATGCATAGGTCAGATTATGGCTACCAATATAGACAGCATAATATGTAGTTTAGGAACACAGATGTAAGGTCAGAATATATATATATAGTGAATTAGCATTAAAAAATTACAGAAAAAAGGAGATTCAAAAGTGTGTTGGAACAAAAGTTATTTTTGTAATAAGAAGAAAAAATGGAACAATTCCTAAAAAGGGTGATGATATCATGAAATGTAAGAAAAAAATAGCCCTATAAAGAACAATAAAAGCATGTCATCTTCCACTGTTATTACATGTTTTGAATTGCTCTGAATTTGAAGTGAAAAAGTAAGATATGAAACTTATTCCCATGAAGAGAAAAGCTTCATAAAATAAATTTATTATTGATATCTTTAAAAAAAAGAGGTGAAGAATTAAAACAATTATTGACAAAATTAGATATCAAATGTATAAATAATAAAAATTTACAAATTATTTGAAAAGTGGTATAGTATTATTGATATTCAAGAAAATAATGAAAATATTTGAACGTACAGATCTTCCTAATCTATCATTTTCTTTATAAAATCTTTACCATAATAACTACAACTCGCCTAAAAGATAAATATCGAATTCTATGAGATCAAAAGAACAAGCTGAATTTGAAAATGATTTTAATATTGTATATCATAGCAAGTATTGAGAGAACTTATAAAAAGAATTCATAAATATGCATTTTCATTATGCTTAGATATGTAGATTTTAAAAAGGGTTTATTCACTTCCAAAAAAAAGATTAATTTATTTACATTTTAAATGATAACAACATTTGAAACTACAGTCATGAATCATAAAGTTACAGACCTGAATAAGATTATATTTTGAAAAATATTTGCCACAATGCAAAACAGTAATTAGATTACTTATGGTAATACTAAAAGCATTAACAATCATGAGAAGGATATACTATAAAGTTATTTTTCATCTCGAAAACTTCTTACAACAGTTTACAAAAAGTATTTTCTAGTTTTAAAATGGGAAACTAAGTAAACAAAAATAAATGGAATTTATATATGTCACATAAATTTTACAGATGATTGGTTGTTTTTTAAATAATTCTTTTAGTTTTAGAATAATTTGCAAGAGTTCTCGAATAAAAAAAAATTAGGACTAAATATAAGCACTAAAAAAGACTAAAGTAATAATCATTAAAATATAATAAAATTGATTATTCTGGATTAGAAGAATTTAACAACTGCAAATAGTTTGGTTAAATTATTATTACAGATGTTAAGATAATGGGTGAAATTAATCATAGAATTAAATTTCTATCGAGTAATTTTAGTAAGAATAACAACATTAAAAGAAAATAATTCCACAGGTTTGAAAACATCACTTTTAACCCATCCATATTTCAGACAACAGATAAATGTCTTTTGGCCAATTCGTCCCCTAATGAATTTTTTCATAAGTATTATATGTTAAAATGCATGTAAAATGATATATTTTATTATAATAATTTTCCCCCAAAAAATTGTGCAAAAAAGTGTGAAATTCAAAATTCCTGCTCTTACAATAGACATAAGCCCTACCTTGACATACTCACCCATTGTCTGTTGCCAAGGCAGTAAAACATTTGGTGTTTTATGACATTGTAGTTTCCAATAATGCAAAAATGTGTTTATTTGTAAATTTATTACAGTTTTAGATATTTTTTTAAAAATAATTTGCACTAAATTTATTAGATATCAAGAAATATAAATTATTAATAACTTATTATGACTTGAAATACTTTATTTTCAAAAATAAATTTGTTAGATATAAGAGAAATTAATAATTATTCGTTCAAGTTTTTAAAAATAATCAGAAATAAAGAAGATTTTGTAAACTGAAAATAATCTTTCTAAAAATGATGATGTGTAAGTTTGTTTGTGATCTCATTTTTTAAATATTTACAGAAACAAAATGTGAACTTTTAAAATTCATTTCAGTAGTAAACAAAACTATCTATCAAATGAAGTCAAATTTATTATTTTCTGATATGTAATAATCATTTTATCATATATTTTACGTTGATGTGTGAGACAAAGAAAAATGTCAGAAATAGCAAAAGATGGTAGGATTAAGAGATGTATTTTACCATTGTTTATTTATGGATTTCTAGAATTTTTCACTTAAATAATCAATAACAAGAAATGGTTAAAATAAAGTGTGGATCAAAAAACAAGCAAATATCAATCACTGTCATTTAAAAAATTAAAAGACTGCAACTAAAATGTCTGAATATATTACTAAAAAAGAAGATAATAAATGAACCACTAAAGATTTAAATTGGATGCCAAGAAAATTAAATGACTTAAAAAAGTAACATGTGAACTTGATGGATAAAATAAAAAAATTTGTTTATGTGTTCCATAAAAAAATAGGTTATGGTTTCAAAAAACTGGATTAAACATTGGAAGATCTCTAATCCGCAGTGAACCAATAATGATTAAAAGTGATGGTGATGATATTAAATTTTATAAATGCAATATAATTTTTACCTCATTGTATATATATATATATATACGATGTTCAACAACAAGTCATATAATATGTTTATTCTATATTCTGATCTTCAACTTCTCAATTTTGTTTCCATAGTAAAAACAATATAATTTATCAAATATGTTTTAGTATTTGATAAAGAGAGTTAAAACTGAAATAATATCATAAAATATCCATAAATACAATTAAATAATCGCTCATAAGTTTTATTGGTTACATTTGATAAAATTTCCTATGTTAGAGGTTGAGATTATTGAAGGAAAATCAGTTTTTAAAGTGTCATTTATAAATTCATCGAAAAAGCCCAAATGTTTTCTCATATGTGACAATCTATAAAAGATCATGCTTTACAAAAGATATTTTGTGAATAATTGTCAAGTATATTTATAAACACAACTATTTGCTTTGATGATATAATATATTTTTGATAAATGTTTCATATGTAATATACTTGCTTTTACCATGCTCTAATTGAAATGTATTTTTTTTCTTTATAAAAATTTCTCAAAAATTATTTACATACAATATGCACTAAGTAAAAAAAGTATTATATTTACGATCTTTTATACTTTTTAAAATAACAGTTTTCAAATACTAATGATTAAAACACATTATAGATCGTCTCTATAAAGATATTTAGATTTTATGATCTATATACCATTCTTCTAATCCATTTCAAAACAGAAATAAAGTTAATTACTCATAATTCATGTGGTGTTTATAAACTAAAACTAAAAGTTTGAGTTTCAAAAGAAAAATATTTAACTCAGATTCTAATACTGCATACTTAGTAAAAATCATGGTTATTTGGTTGAAAGATCTGAAATTCAAACTCCTAAAGAAACAATGTTAAGAGTCTATCCAGCTTCTAAGTCTGTGCCTCTATCATTGCACTAAGCTATATATATATATATATACACACATTGAAACAGATATACTGTTCACCGTGTATATATATTCAAAAGACCCCCACTTCCCATTTAAAAAGACTGGCATGATTTGTTGTTAGAAAAGAAAAGACTTAATAATGGTTGAGAAAAACTAAAAATTTAAAGAAACAAAGGAATCATGAAAATTGACAGCAATGAAAAAAGAAAGTTAATTTGGTCAAATTAAAAATAAAAAAAGACACAACAAATATGTTAAGTCTGCAATTAAAAGAAAGTATAAATCTTTCTTTATTAAAATTCATAAATCCAAAAAAGGAAATCAATAAAGTAAAAAAAAAAAAAATTTAAAGATTAAAAAAAGATAAGTTCATTTTGTATTGCAGAAAAATAATTTGTAAGCCAAATAACTCAGTTGTTAATCCAATGCCTTAGGCAAAGAAATGTAAAATTAATTGGAATTCGAAAACACATAGCCAGATAACTAAAAACGGTCTTCTACCGCCAAAAAGAATAGCCAGAGCTGGGGGAAATGGCACGAACATGGACGAAAACATACTACCAACACCAATTAAAGCAGGCGTCATGTAAAGAGAATCCATTCTGATAAGCAGAAAGTATAAATAGCTTGAAAAATTTGAATTATCAGACAGAGAGAATAATTTTTATTATTATTGTCTGTCGATTAAGTAGTTTTTCTTTTTAGAAGTCATATTGAATAAAACAACCAGAGGAAGTACAAAATATTTGGAAAATTCGGATTATCAGAGAGTGTTTATTTTTATCAGTTTTACTAAGTAAAGCAAGACAGAAAAATCAAAACTTAGCCATGAAAAAACAATATAACATGGGCGGTTGACCTGCGTTTTTCTCTTCATCCACAATCATGAAGTAAGCTCCAGCCTGTCCACTGTGCCATTCATTAAGCCCCATTGGTATTTAAAGAGAACAACAAGTAATAAGATAAGAATAAAAAAAATAGTAGCAACTCAATTATTAATGCTATGATAAAATTTTTAATAGAAGAAAAAAATTAATGGAGAAATACGAAAACGTTAATTGTATTCTATATTTCAAAGTATAAATGAAACTGCTAATGAATTTATGTATAAAAATATACATTTGCAGCAGACCAAGTAAATATTTATGATAGAATAAGTAAATGCTGTATAAATCATAAATGCTTCAACTCCACATTACTTTTATCTGGATAATATAATAAAGTTTATGTGTATGAATATACCTCTATATTTGACTAAATTATAAATGCTTCAACCGCATATTACTTCTATCTGGATAATATAATAAAGTTTATGTGCATGAATATACCTCTATATTTGACTAAATTATGAATGCTCAATTGCATGTTACTTATATCTAAATCAAACAATAAAGTTTGTGTGTATGAATATACCTCTATATTTGACTAAATTATAAATGCTCAATTGCATATTACTTATATCTAAATCAAACAATAAAGTTTGCATGTATGAATATACCTCTATATTGGACTAAATGATAAATGCTTCACAAACCAAGAATTGCTGAGTTTAAGTGTTTACCAACCGGTAATAATTCTCAAAATAATGAAATGCTGTATAAATCATAACTGCTTGACTGCATATACTTTATTGGAAGGACTTGCAACTGAATTATTGTTAAATTAACCAGTTTCCAAACTTCTTCTCATAAGTGAATTGAAAATTACTTCTCACATGGATATGCATGGACTTGAAAATGAACTATTGTTAAATTAAACTGTTTCCAAACTTTTTCTCATAAGTGAATAGAAAATAAATTCTCACATGGATATGCATGGACTTGAAAATGAACTATTGTTAAATTAAACTGTTCCCAAACTTCTTCTCATAAGTGAACTTGAAAATGAACCTATTGTTAAATTAAACTGCTTCTAAACATCATCTCTTAAGTGAAACTCTGAATTAAATATTATCAGTTGTTAAATAAAATTGTTGTTACCTAAAACTACTTTTAGTTCTCCAGTTGTTCAATTCTATTTTGTTTTTTTATTGCATCACTCATCATTCAGTGCACTTGTTCATGAGAATCTCATGCCTTCTGAGCTATGTCTGGCATAACTAGGCCTAGGTAAGTCATGTTGTAGTGAGATGGAACTCTAATGGTGCCTTTTGGAAAACCAAACATATAAATGTCTAGATGCTTCCAGCCTCTATGGTGCTACATCCTCTGATGAGCAGGAAATATTGTTGTAGGGGGGTTAACATCTGCATTGGGTAATGCCAATTGATAGTTCTTTCCTGCAACATGCTCATCAGGAAATTGTTACAACCGAGGTAATAAAGGGTTGTGTGGTGGTCCGGTTACATTTGTCACCCTACTGTGAGGCATTATCAAGCTAGCCTATCCGTAGGCATAAGCAGATCATGATTCTGTGATATGAACAGGGCATATGATGCAGTGATGTAATTTATTCAAAAAGGGTGGAAAAATAAAATTTTAAAAGAAAAACAACATAAAAATGAATGGCATAAATGGTAGATAAAGAATAAAACAGGCATAACAAACACTTGGAGTTAAATCATGGTATAGATGGAGAGAGAAGCTTACTAAGCCAGAAAACAAAGGAAAAATAGTGAACATAGAATTTCATGAAACAGAAAATATAGCCATGCTGAGGCAACTAATAGAAATGGTGAAAGAACAAAGAGAAGAAGAACGTAGACAAAGAGATAAACAAAGAGAAGAAGATTGTAGACAGAGATAAACAAAAAGAAGAAGAGTGTAGACAAAGAAATAAACAAAGAGAAGAAGACCATAAAAAAAGAGAAGAAGAGCATAGACAAAGAGATAAACAATGAGAAGAAGACAAAAGAGAATTAAAAGAACAAATCAGAGAACCAGTTAATAAAAGAAATAACTCAGTCTAAAAAATTGGAAGAGGAAGAAACTTTGGAATTTCCAACCAAATATATTTTAAAAGAATCACAAATTGAATATCCTATTACTGGTGAAGCAAAATTTGAGATTGTTAAAAAGGAAGAAATTGAAATTACAAAGGGTGATCTTGAAATTGTCAGTCCACCTTCAGGAAAACTTCTGATTGTGGAATATATCTCTAAAATTGAAAAGAAAGTAACAGTATATACAGAAGCTGAGACTGAAATAGTATCCACACAGTAAAAGAGTTTCAAATGGATGAAAATGAATCTAATAAAGCAAAATTAAAATCTTCTGATCTTCAAGAAGATGAAAAACATGAAAATGTTTCAGAAAAATTGTCTGATATATGCTATGAAATAGTAACAGAGATAGAGAAAGAAACCATAAATTGGAAAGAAAAGTGTGTTAGTCCTCAGCCATATATAAAAATTATAAACAAAAGCTCAATAAACTCAAATCAGAAATTGAGTACAGAAAAAAAAAATATAAAGACAGTTATTAAAAATATACTTGCTGATGCAGGAAAAGACACCAAAAAGGAATCTGAAAACTTGGGATTTATAAGTGTGAAAAAAATTAAGCAACAAAAAACTTATATAAATACAAAAAAATAATTACTATGACAGAAGAACCATTTAAAAATAAACTTTTATGTATTTCTAAAAATGAAGTACCGCCATGGAAGAGGAACAGGAGAAAATTCACAGAGGGTGTTCATGGTCCATATCGGACCCATGTAGTTAGAAGATCAAACAGTAACAAGGATCTCCAAAGAAAATATGGAAGTGAAGAAGCAAGCCACCACAGTAATGTTGAACATGATAAATTTCCAATAAAAAGATGATCCAGAAATATGTCACCTCATAATACAGAAGAGGACTATAGGAGAACTGATCATGATCTTCAGTCTCTAAACCAAGCTGTAGTTACAATACAGAACAATAAAACAGAGATAGCTGATGGAAAAATTTTGTGAGTGTGATGTAGTGATGCATGGACTTGTGTTTTTCATGTTGAGATGGGTGGGTGATTGAGCTTGTGTTCTGATGCTCCGAAGTATATGCTCGACACTATCCAGACCTGGATGTTGTGCTCTGAGAGTAGTCCAGCAATGTGTATGTATAGGCCTCACGTATAGGCCTTAGTCTCATGAATAGACCAAATGAATAAGCCCTTAAGACTCACAGAAGGTGAGCAGGGTTGGCTGAGTGCCAAACTGTGTTTTTTACCTCTGGCTCCTACTCTTAGTTGGATGATACTTCTAGGTACAAGAGAGGTAGTGCTTAAAAATGAGATATTTTCTCATGATGTCACAGGGCAGTGCATACTAGTAGTTTGTTCTTGGCCATCTACTTATCCTGGCATTGGAGGCTACAGTTCATGTATTCTCTTTTCCAGCTCATCTTACCTATTTCATCAGCACATCTAAAACCAGAAGAGATACAGTAATGAGAAATGATGTGTATATTATATGGAATAAAATCGTACTTTCAGGCGATTTCATCCCAACATTTGGTGGGGGGTAATGAAACAGATATACTGTTCCCCATGTATATATATTCAAAAGATCCCCCCCATCCCATTTAAAAAGACTGGCATGATTTGTTGTTAGAAAATAAAAGACTTAATAATGGTTGAGGAAAACTAAAAATTTAAAGAAACAAAGGAATCATGAAAATTGAAGCAATGAAAAAAGAAAGTTAATTTGGTCAAATTAAAAATAAAAAAGACACAACAAATATGTTAAGTCTGCAATTAAAAGAAAGTATAAATCTTTCTTTATTAAAATTCATAAATCAAAAAAAGGAATCAATAAAGTAAAAAAGAAAAAAAAAATTTAAACATTAAAAAAAGATAAGTTCATTTTGTATTGCAGAAAAATAATTTGTAAGGCAAAATAACTTATGTGTTAAGCCAATGCCTTAGGCAAAGAAATGTAAAATTAATTGGAATTCGAAAACACATAGCCAGATAATTAAAAATGATCTTCTATCACCAAAAAGAATAGCCAATGAGCTGGGGGAAATGGCACGAACATGGACAAAAACATACTACCAACACCAATTAAAGCAGGCATCATGTAAAGAGAATCCATTCTGATAAGCAGAAAGTATAAATAGCTTGAAAAATTTGAATTATCAGACAGAGAGAATAATTTTTTATTATTATCGTTGGTTAAGTAGTTTTTCTTTTTAGAAGTCGTATTGAATAAAACAAGCAGAGAAAGTACAAAATATTTGGAAAATTCGGATTATCAGAGAGTGTTTATTTTTATCAGTTTTACTAAGTAAAGCAAGACAGAAAAATCAAAACTTAACCATGAAAAAACAATATAACATGGGCGGTTAACCTGCGTTTTTCTCTTCATCCACAATCATGAAGTAAGCTCCAGCTTGTCTACTGTGCCATTCATTAAGCCCCATTGGTATTGAAAGGGAACAACAAGTAATAAGGAAAGAATAAAAAAATAGTAGCAATTCAATTATTAATGCTATGATAAAATTTTTAATAAAAGAAAAAATTAATGGAGAAATACGAAAACGTTAATTGTATTCTATATTTCAAAGTATAAATGAAACTGCTAATGAATTTATGTATAAAAATATACGTTTCCAGCAGACCAAGTAAATATTTATATTAGAATAATTAAATGCTGTATAAATCATAAATGCTTCAACTCCATATTACTTCTATCTGGATAATATAATAAAGTTTATGTGTATGAATATACCTCTATATTTGACTAAATTATAAATGCTTCAACCGCATATTACTTCTATCTGGATAATATAATAAAGTTTATGTGTATAAATATACCTCTATATTTGACTAAATTATAAATGCTTCAACTGCATATTACTTCTATCTGAATAATATAATAAAGTTTATGTGTATGAATATACCTCTATATTTGACTAAATTATAAATGCTTCAACCGCATATTACTTCTATCTGGATAATATAAAAAAGTTTATGTGTATGAATATACCTCTATATTTGACTAAATTATAAATGCTTCAACTGCATATTACTTCTATCTGGATAATATAATAAAGTTTATGTGTATGAATATACCTCTATATTTGACTAAATTATGAATGCTCAATTGCATATTACTTATATCTAAATCAAACAGTAAAGTTTGTGTGTATGAATATACCTCTATATTTGACTAAATTATAAATGCTCAATTGCATATTACTTATATCTAAATCAAACAATAAAGTTTGCGTGTATGAATATACCTCTATATTGGACTAAATGATAAATGCTTCACAAACCAAGAATTGCTGAGTTTAAGTGTTTACCAACCGGTAATAATTCTCAAAATAATGAAATGCTGTATAAATCATAACTGCTTGACTGCATATACTTTATTGGAAGGACTTGCAAATGGATTATTGTTAAATTAAACTGTTTCCAAACTTCTTCTCATAAGTGAATTGAAAATAACTTCTCACATGGATATGCATGGACTTGAAAATGAACTATTGTTAAATTAAACTGCTTCTAAACATCATCTCTTAAGTGGAACTCTGAATTAAATATTATCAGTTGTTAAATAAAATTGTTGTTACCTAAAACTACAGTTGTTAAATAAAATTGTTGTTACCTAAAACTACTTTTAGTTCTCCAGTTGTTCAATTCTATTTTGTTTTTTTTATTGCATCACTCATCATTCAGTGCACTTGTTCATGAGAATCTCATACCTCCTGAGCTATGTCTGGTATAACTAGACCTAGGTAAGTCAGGTTGTAGTGAGATGGAACTCTAGTGGTGCCGTTTGGAAAACCAAACATATAAATGTCTAGATGCTTCCAGCCTCTATGGTTCTACATCCTCTGATGAGCAGGAAATATTGTTGTAGGGGGGGTTAACATCTGCATTGGGTAATGCCAATTGATAGCTCCTTCCTGCAACATGCTCATCAGGAAATTGTTACAACCGAGGAAATAAAGGGTTGTGTGGTGGTCCGGTTACAATATATATATATTATAACATACACTCCCAACACCGCTCATATACATTACATGAACGAAATGCCCAGGCGCCAGTTCTATAAATGAATAGAACAATATAACAAAATATATAATACAAAATTATTACTGAGACTATATATTTAAGTTTATGTTCAGCTCAACTCAGTGGGAGGCTATAGGCAGTTCATAAGATATAAGATGATAAATAAATGAAAAAAGAAATATCACCAAAACACTAAATATAATGTAAATCCTTTTTATTAATTAATTATATGATAAAGAATCATGTTTATCGGTACAGTCTATTAAAATATACTTTAAACTTAATTTATTCCCTCATCCAAATATAACATATATCAGCTTGCTATAATTATAATATTAAACAATTCTATGACTTGGCATATCACAATCTAAAAATCTACTTTAACGCCAATCAAGAAATAAACAATAAGATCTCAGGGAATTTTAACAAACACAGTTGAATTAATAAACTGCATTAGCCCATAAGTTATAATTCTAAAGTATGAGAAAAATATAATGAAACAAATTGACTAAATATTTTACTGTGTTTCAACAATAAGATAATGACAGAAATAGGGTATTTTAATCTCATATCATCATCTAACAAATATACTGACTTGGCAACCTTTCTAATACGTTTATCAAGTGGCAAATGTTCTTTTATAATGTTTGGATTAAGAAAAACAATATTGTCAGACACTAGCAAATTTAATATTATAACTCTAAAAAAATACAGCTATTTTGTAATAGATTTATGAAATGTGGAGATGTGGAAATGGAAAACATGAATGTACACAAGAATAACTCAAGACACAGCTCTTAAGATTTTAAATAACTAAAACAAATCATTTATTACAATAAAATAAACTTGGTTTAACATGATATTAACAAATGGACTATTTGTCTTACAGATTTTTTTTTAAATTATCAAATAAACTTTGAGCATCAGTTTGAGATTATCCCTACTATCAAAGCGAATTAATAACAAACTTAAATATCCTGACTTCAAACACATGCTTTGCCTACATGTTTCATCTACATGACAATAAATAAAAAACATATTATATTATTAGCAAAAAAAAAATACTTTTGAGAGGGTATTACTCTTGATTAACAAAATAAATCAAATTAATAATATTTGGCTCTCAACAAAGCAACTTTCTCTAATTGACTAAATAATCACTTTCAATTACGTATATCTTTCATGCATAGCAACAAAATCATGTTTATTCTTATGATTTGATGATTTATAACCTTTATTTAATACATTCAAAGATCAGCCTTTCAAGCTAATTGTGCATGCGTCTTCTGCGAGTGTTAAATAATAAATGAATACTTCACTCCATAATACAAGATATAGTATTTATGCAGGAATAAAAAGAATCCTCTTACTCCTACAACTCAAATTCTTTTATATGAGCAAATCTGAAACCTTTATTTAAATAAATACACTGTATTTTAAAATATTTATTCCCGTTTTAATCTCAATACTTTATACTTTATATTTAAATGAATGTAATGTATTTCAAAAGACATTTATTTCTCATTTTTAATTTCAATAATTCTATACTTTATATACGCGATATTATTTGTATTACGCGTGTGTGTGCACATTCAAGCAGCAATAATATAAAACAATCTTTTCTATAAACTCTCCATTCATTAAGAAAATATCATACAATTATTTTCTTTCGGACAATGTCATAATTCATCAATGAAATAAGACACTAATACTACATCAAGAATTAATCTAATAATTTATCTGGCCACCTATTAATAAACACATAGCTATACTTTCATGATTATACATACTATATGTTATAAGAGAAAACTAAATGAGGAGCAGGTAAACTCTTACTAAACACTTCTACAACAATTCATCTGATTCTAAATATACTTTTGGTGGGGACGTTTTCCTCATCACCAAGAATCCAGAAAGAAAAACGTCACATAACTTCCTAAGCATCATTTAATCACACTTCAACAATAACTCATCTATTTCTAAATACATTATTGGTGGGGATTTATTCCTCATCACCAGGGTCCTAAGACAACATCACTTCAAAATATCATTTAATCATAGGCATGTAATATCAACTAGGCTCTATTCATGGAAAATTGTTCACATATACTACATAAGCAAAATCTTTTATCCCTACAAACATTATAACACAATCAGATTTCTTTCCATTCTCATAGCTTTTCTAAATATTGAACATTATAAATACACACTGGCAGATAAATACATACAGATAGCATACCAATCTGTTCAACTCAGTAGAATACGACAGTGTATGAAATTTATGCATAAAATATTCACAAACTGAACTTTATCAAACAAATATCATAATTGTGCAAAACAAACACACACCCGATAAGTATATATAATATTAACTTTAAATTATACACTAAGCAGGTAACATGATAATTAAATATTGCATTAAGGTATAACTTTTAATTTAATATTTATAATTATTACGAATGAACTTTCATATTTTGCAAACTACTTCTATTATAAGTTCGTTGATTTAAAAAAAAAAAAAGAACAAAATTTTCACTTTGAGATAATAAAGTATACAAAATAAATGTAAATCTCTCTAATAATATATTTAAAAAAATATTTCTTTCTTTTACCTTCATAAAAGAACAATAAGACCTGTTTGAACACAATCAATTTTTACCAGCGTACTCATTTGGAAACGCTTCAGAGATGTTCTTGATGGTCAAAATACCCAAATTATAAATAAACATAATAATAAATAAAACCTATCTACCTATCATATACATTAATTATGACAAGCAATAAAAAAAAATAAAGAAACAAGAGTTATTAGTTTTGTAATTTAAAATAAAGTTCACTTGCAAAGCTCGGTTCCAGGTTTATGAAACAATACGGGACACATTCCAAACTGAATTTTAAACTAAAATAAACTGCTGTAGGATAACCAAACAAATATAGTCATGCTTAAATAGGACTCAGAATCTTCAATGTTCATAACAAAGTTATTTAAGTTACTGTATCATACATAAGCAATCAATTTATCTTCTATTATGATGAGAATATAATAAATTCTTAACTACTGTTGGACAGGAATTATCTCACTTATTCCGTTGTAGTTCTAAATTGAATACATAATTAATTTTAATAGTTTATTGAATAGTATTTAATAATACTCTGTTTTATTTTCCATCTTTATCGAAGAGAACAAAGCATTGCTATCCTTTTATTCGATTTAAACAGAAATTTAATTTGAAGTAGCTCACATTTATTTCCTTCATTTAACATACATATTATTTCCAGAAATACCAGACAAACAAATACTGTCATCTCTTTATGATGAATTTAAACATGGCAAGATTTATCAAAATATGCATATCCTTAGGTCTATGTTTAATTCTCACAAAAACATAACACGGAAAATGGTGAAGAATAAAAATATATTCTGTAAAATAGTTCTGCACGCATTTTCCAGATATATTAAAGAACACACGTTGGTCAATGATACAACAATAATATTCATGCAATTTATTCCTATTTAAAATGATAATTAAGTGAAGTAATGTAGACTGGATGTTATTAACATACATCTTTAAAAGAGCAATAGTTATGAAAATGGTTAATTCAATATGTTTAAATCAAGAAGAGTAAAGTAAACTGAGTACCTTTTTAAAACTTAGAACTGCATTCTAAAATTAACTCTTTCCATAATATATTTCTTAATATCCTTTCGAAGTTTTACTCCAAAGTTCTTTTTTAAAAAAAAAATCAATTTGACTTCAGCAACTGGTTTTAATTTTACAATAATCAGCCACTGTTTTTGGCTACAATTTCATTACATAATATGCAAATTTTTTCACTGGAGATCTTTGTTAAATAGCCCTCTTTTGCCAAGTTCATTTCCTTCCACCAGCTTACTCCCATGCTTCTTCTATCTCAGCTAATTACATATTAAAAAAAAAATATTTAAAAAAAAAAAAAAACACTTTGATTTTTAAAATTAAAATCAAGATAAAAATAATAATAAAATAAATAGCTTTTACAAACTTGGAAAAAAAAGAATATTAATTAACTATTAAATAAAAATGATTAATAATTTATTTAATTTGTAAAATAATCTATTGATTCAACTATCTATTAATCATTGGAAAGAAATATATATTTGTTAAATTATTTAAGATAACTACTGTAATTTAAATGTTTTTTATTGTGCATGTACTATTGTTTGCTGTTATTAAAAGATGAAAATGAAATGCAAATGATGTGGAGTCATACATGCATGTACATGTACTACAACCTAAATATTGAACTATCTTAACTAAATATAATTGAAATGGCTATTAATTGTTGACAAAAAGATAAGTATCAATGAATAAAGGATTTTGAAATTATTCAACCAATATTACAACAATATAAAACAACCTTGCATCCTTCTGACAAAATGCATTAATTCCATCAACAAACAACCCTTCCTCTTTACATTAAACACCTCACCAACCACACTAATAATAATGAATACCCATAAAGTGGTCAATAAACTGCATAAGCAATCCATATCCAAGCTTTAAACAATCTCCAGCAAAAAATTTTAAAATTCTAAGGTTATTTCATTTTTTTAAAAATATAATATAACTATTTAATTAAGATACAAAGTATCTTAAACCCTTGTGCCCATTCAGATGGTCACAATATATATATATATATATATATATATATATATATATATACTATGATTCAATCATATATATATATATATATATATATATATATATATATGATTGAATCATAGTATCTAAAAAGTTATAATATTCAGCTATGATAAAAATAGACATACAACACAATTTTTAAGTAAAAAAAACAAAGACTTTTTCTGGAAAATTTAATAAAATTGCATATATATTATTTTTTTATATTATGCTGATAATATTTCCTGTGTTTGTATATATACTATGGTATTAAAAAGAAAAGAGAGAAAATTTTAAGAAAATGTCACATTCACCCTACTAGCTTTTATATTAGGCAAAACTCTCTCCATACAGTAGTGCCACTCAAAGCAAGACAGAGTAATCAATGGATACCAGAAGGCTTGTGCATAAAATCCCTATCTAGTGCCTACTCATTCAATATCCCCAAAGTAGTTTCCAGCTTATAGACTTCTTCAGTCAGGAGTCTTTTATATTATTATTCTTAACTGGAATTAAAGATTTTTTTAAACTCGTGTTGGTTCTGATAAGGTTAATGCCTTACATGTAAAAGGAGCAGAAAAATATTATTGTATTTATAATATATTACAGTATTAACTTGATAGTATTTCTAGGTTAAGTTATGCTTCTATACATACTGAGGTCATGCTTTATATTTATTTTAAAGCATAATTTCTTGATAATGTCTAACTGTTTAATATATGCTAAAACACATATAATTATTACAGTTTGATTTAGCTAATAGCATGAACAAATAAATTCAAATTATGAAAATCTAATAATACAATCAATTTCATAAACCTTTCAACTGATTATATCTATCTATCTATCTATCTATCTATCTATCTATCTATCTATCTATCTATCTATCTATCTATCTATCTATCTATCTATCTATCTATCTATCTATCTATCTATCTATCTATCTATCTATCTATCTATCTATCTATCTATCTATCTATCTATCTATCTATCTATCTATCTATCTATCTATCTATCTATCCATCCATCCATCCATCCATCCATCCATCCATCCATCCATCCATCCATCCATCCATCCATCCATCCATCTATCTATCTATCTATCTATCTATCTATCTATCTATCTATCTATCTATCTATCTATCTATCTATCTATCTATCTATCTATCTATCTATCTATCTATATACACTTAAGAATTAATATTTTATCATTTCTTTTTATTTAAACAATTAAACATCACATGATCACCACCTCTTATGCTCGCACATAACTGTTATTAAACAGGCAAAACTCTCCATACAGCAGTGCAACCCTGTGCCAACCAGAGCAAACAACGGATGCCAAAAGGCTTGTGCATAAAATTTCCATCTAGTGCCTACTCATCCAATATCCCTAGACTAGTTTCTGACTTGTGGTCTCTGTCAGTGAGGAGCCTTGGATCTGAGAGCACTGCACCTAAATCTTAGGATCTAATGCAACTCTCCAGCAGTCACCTTTTATCTCTACTTAAATACAAAACTATGTGAATGAAATTGAAAACACAATATTTTCAATCTAAGCTCAATAGCAGTCATATGAGTCTGAACTCAGTTCAGCACACATACATTTACATGTCTTTGGCTCTTTAACAACCATAGCCACCACTATCCTATTAGGCAAGATCCAAGGCTCTTCACGGATGAAGGCCACAAACCAGAAATTAGTATGAGGATATTGGATGAGTAGACACTAGATGGAGATTTTATGCACAAGCCTTATGGCATCCATTGATTTCTCTGGTTGGCACAGGGTAGCATTACTGTATGGAGAGTTTTGCCTGTTTCTTTTTATTTACCATGAAATATTTTAAATTTGCTCTAAAACAACTTTCACTCATACATCACATTTATAATGCAAGTAAAGTTTATATCATGTTTACCTACTCACCTTGATCTTTAATGGAAACAGGGTTTGAACTGAATTCCTTGTTTCTTGGTTTATATATTATTAAGCATTTGTATACTCCATTATCTTTAGATAAAAATTTTGTAAAGTTTAAAATTGAATAATTTAAATATGGTGAAATATTACAATTATCAACTTTATTTCCATTTACTGTCCAGCGAATTTCTAATTCATTAAATACAAAATGGTGTCGAATTTCACAGATTAAATTAAAAGAATAATTTAAAAAGCAAAACTGAGGTTTTTTTATTTCAAGAATTGGATTCTCTGTTGAAAAAAAAAAAAAATAATAACTTTATACATTTGTAATTTAAATAAAAAATAAAAGACTATTTTATAATCTATCCTCTTTTAAACTTATTTCTAGCTTATGTAAGTAGAGTAAAAACACACAAAGATACACACATTATTTCATATACACATACATGAAATCAGTTGGAATGAGAATAGTAAATTAATTATCTTTTGATGATGTTGATTATAGAATGATTATATCATATGTTGGCAGTCATAAGTAATATAATAAAAGAATGTCGAAAAATAGATAGCAAAACATCCCTCAGATGATGATGATCAGAACTTACAATACTGATTAAGTAATGATTGCAAAGTTAATTGATTATTAGTCATAACATGATGCACTATTTATAAATGCCTGAATTAATATGTTTATAAATTTATAATATAAACATAACTGTATTTAATTACATATGGTACCAGTAATGATGATAATGTCTCAAAAGTACAAATCACAGCCACAACTTCAATAATCAGAATAAAGACAAAAAGGGAACATGCATTAGTGGTTTGATGAGATGACCATGATTAATTACATAACAAATATTTTTATTTACTTTTGCATTATATCTAAAACATTTTTAGTAATATAAGTTCTAGTCATTAATTGAATGTATAAAATAATATACTCTGCTCTTTGATTAAACTAAAAAAAAAGACACTAGTTTGCATTACTCCTTTAACATGGTTAAAACTAAAACTCATGTAGTACATAAACAATTTAATAGATTACTAGGTGAACAGAAACTTCATTAAGATAAAATCAGTTTCCAACACACATATTTAATAATTAGAATATAATTAATAGTTCATAAAATACTAATTGTTTTTAAATAATATTGTCTTCTCAGTAAATAATTCTAAAAGTTGGACAAAATTAATTAATTGGTTTACAATTTAAAAGTTTTCATTTTTTTTCCAAGAATGAAAACTGAATTGTTTTTAAATGGCATTGAAATAATTATTTTTCCAAAATAAATTCTTTGTCTAAGACACAGAGACAGACATATAATATATATCAGACAATTTGTAACTAAAATGGAAATAACGGTATCTTCCAATACGCTATGATAAATAAACTATAAAGATATCATATCAGTTAGCATTTGTTAGTACTTATGCTTAGTTTATTGGGACAATTTTAAATGAGTAAATTAGATCTACTGATTTTATATATGCATAGAGTAAATTATGTAGTATTACTGTTTAAACATTCAGAAGATAAAAATGAGTCTTAGCTTTAACAACTTCCAAATATGAAATGAAAACCTAGTTTAATATGTAAGAATAAATAATTATAAGTCAAACAATCTATAATTGAAACAGAAGTAATTGTATTTATTAATGAGTTAAATAACATAAATATACCGTTAAAAGACAGAGTGATATCACGTGTCTAATATTTGTTAGTATTTATATTAGTTTATGATATATATATACGAACTAACTAAAAGAAAAATAAAAACATAATAAAAATACAGAATTACTTCTATAAAACTGCTTTAATATTTCAACCAACAGACTGTTTTCTGATGAAAACCAGTCTGCTGGTTGAAATATTAAAGCAGTTTTATAGAAGTAATTCTGTGTTTTTATTTTATATATATATATATATAGAGAGAGAGAGAGAATGAGAGAGAAAAAGAGAGGAACTATAAAAATATTCAGAGGATCAAGACTGAGCTTTAGTTTTAACAATCTCCAAATGTCAAATGAGAACCCAGTTTAATGAAATAATAGTTATAATGATTTTTAAATAAACAAAATTAACTTTTTCCGAATGAATAATGAAATTAGTTTGTATGCACATATACAACTATTTTATAAATGTATTTAGAATTTATAGGTTTCCCATAATAAACTATTAAAATATTCATTTTTAAATATTTGATGTGGTAGGTATAAATGAGTTTTAAAATTAGAATTATTACTAATAACAATTTTTTTTGTCCATGTTTAATAGTTCTATTAACAATGGCTATATATTAGCATTTTCCAAAGTTTTTATAGCATCAAATTAAAAACTTTCTATATACTTGTGAGCTATTAGAATGCTTCAAAGAGCTATTGTTAGATTTGCTGTTAACTCTGAAACTCAATTTAAATTCAATTTTAGTTCAAAACTGTTTCCATTTCCAATTGATTGAATTAGTTTCGTGTGATCTATTTATAAGTTTATGTTTTGAAAATATATTTGCTTTTTTAAAAAAAAATACATTTTCATTTGTTAATTGGTTTATCTATCTATTTTCTACTATATCAAACCTGCATTCAAAGTTGTTTACATATTTTTCATTTTTTAATTATTTATATTATGAGTATTTACTAAAAAGATTCATTCAAAAATATTAAAACATCCTTTTTTTCTTTAAATTAAAATTATTTAAGCATATCGTTTAATCAAATATAAAATATATAATTTCAAATATATGTTTATGATCTTTTTTCAATCTTGTCTTTAAAAGTTTTTATTATTTTTAATATATACACAAACACAAAGTCACATAAGATGAATTGTCACAATTTCTAGTTTTAAAAGGTTCAATTATCACACATATCTTTTTGTATTTTATAAGTCTTGACAATAATTTAGTGCTGAATTGTATAACAAATGTATTTTTTCTCATGTGTCAAATGAATTGACCGGGATGCAAATCGGGCCAGCTGCTTAGATTGCAGATATACTAACCACTAGGCCACCAATGCTTGACTTGTATAACAAATGTTGAAAGCATTACATAAACATAAAGCACATTCCTTTCACTTATGAGTGAATATTCTTTAATTATATATTATTTTGGGCAATATTATTGATATTTTATTCTATGAATTTATTCCAGGCATCATCAGTAATTGCTCTCTGATTTATAATAAAGTCGCTGGTACTTCAAGAGTTATAATAACTCTTGTAAGATTTTTTATATTTGATTGTATTTTCATTAAATTTATTGGCAGTGTCTATATATATTTCTGATGTCTATGAAATCTTTATATTAACTGTTACTTTATGTATAGCTTCTGCAACAATATTGTTTTTATCTGGCTTTTGTATTCGTGTTGGTTGGAAATTCTATGGTCATTTTTATCTTCATTATTACATTGCATGTTGACATTTGTATTTGCACAACACTGATAGATGTTATAATTGCTAAAATATATCCAAATCCTGAGATAATATTCTTTAGTAATAATCTGTAAGTAAACTTGGTTTCTTGATCTAAGAAATTAAACATTTCAATTTTAGTTTTGTCTCTCAATTGATTTATTAATGACTTTTTATATCTACTTGTGGTTTGTCTTTGAGTTTTTATTACAGTATTATTAAATATTTTTGTCCTTTCCAATAATCTATTATAGGATATTAACTAAATTTAAACATTTGCTCATTTCATCAATTACAACATTTTGTTGGTGTTGTATTCTCCAAAATTTTTAGTTTCCTTGGAGTTTCAGTCTTCTCTTTAGGTTATTCTGTACTACTATAATCAATTTTAGAATTTTATAGCTGCAAAAAATTTCTGAAATGATTTATCCCAGAATTTTTTTCAGTCTTTCTTTGAATTTTATTTTCACTTCTTCCATAAATACTTGACACAAGTTGACCAAGTTTATCTCTTCATAGACCCATGTTTTTGATGATTATTTTATTTTTAATGATTATTACTAGTCTAGGTTTTCTAAATCTTGAATTTACTATATCATTTCTAATCATTATCAATATCTAGGCCAACAGATATCATGAGTTTACTCATTATCAATAAAATAATAATCATCATACAATGTATCAGGTAATGTTAATAGATTTTAAAAGGCAATTTCCTACTTTAATGATATCCAAATAATTCCTATCCAAATTGTCTGGATGCTGATCCACATATACTTAAATATATATTGTAACAGAATGGGATGGTAGGAAGTGATGGGGTTGTCATACCTAGTGTGATGGCAAAATTATCATTACTCCAAAGTAAAATTAAATTTAAAATTTTCAAAAGTATAATATTATTAAAGTATGGTTTTGCCACAAAAAAATGTATATTAAAAAAGCATGAGATCATGCATGTCTGAGGGATCAGCCAGTCACTCCTTAGAGTAACTAAAAGCACAATTATACATCAACAAGCATTATCAAAAAGTAAGTAATAGTAATACTCAAAACATCTTTCATCATCATGAATGATAAATAATTAAAATAAATCAGTACAATAAATCAACAGTCAATCTTATGATTGGATCGGAAATGGATCTTCTGTAGACCAGGCTAACTATTGAGCCTTTTTCAGCTAGTGACAATTATTTAACCATCAATTTGGAGGCACAAACTAAAGTGTTAATCCATCAAAATACATAAACAGAAAAATCTAAACAATAATGCTGGGATATTAAAACATGCTGATCATCATCAATTCTCTAGCCATACTACTATAAACTTAAATTTTTAATAAGACTAAACCTAAAATAAAAGATTGTACAAGGGCTTTAAAGAGTATTCTCTTTTATGTCAACCAGGATGATGATTGATCATCTCTTGATTCCCAAAAGCACTAATATACATCCCCATTTATATATTCATACCATGTTTGAATCTAGATCAGATAACATAATCTCTATTACTGTATGTGACCAAGAAATGATGATTTAATGCAATTTTTAACAATTTGATACAAGTTTATTAACAACAATAAAAAATGGTATTATGGCTCTTCACATATCAATTAATCCTTCTGATTTTTATTAACATGCAATAATAACAAATTATCACACTGCAATTTACATATATGTGATTAATAAAATTCAAGTTATTACATTATGACTGATATATATGTTTGGCACACAGATGCACATTAGCAATACATAATAAATATGTCTTTGAATAGACATTTAATAATAAAAAAATGATTAAAATTTTACATATAAAAAATACTTGACAAGCATTGGTATTTGCAATACAATTGGCAGATATATGCACACATACATGCATGTATGTGAAATTTCTGAACATATTTAACTTGTTACATAAAAATAAGAAATGGTTAAACTTTTTAACTCATATTTTTAATAATACAAATACTTTATGCTAGGTTTATTTAAAATGCATATCAGTGAAATATATTAATTTATTTACATAACATATTTGAATTGTTATAGAAAATGCAATAAAAGTTTTAAAATTTATATATACATTTGTGCATGTATATATGCAGATCGATATTTACCTATTTTAATTTAATACAATAATAAAGTTATTAAAATATATATTTTCACAATTAAATTCTTTGTTGAAATTATATTATAACATTCACATATTTTTTATGATAAGTTTTACTTTGCCAGGTATATTTTCTTTTTTTATCTTTTGAAAAATAAACAAAATCAGTTTTGTAAGGGTTATTGTTGATTGATTAATTAGAAGTCTTTAAATTTAAAAATATGGATTTTAAATATTGTTTTTACTACATCGATTATTTAAAATATCTTATATATATATCACTATCATTTTTAAAATGTCATTTTAAAATTAATTATTTAAATTTTCCTTATATATAAAGTCACTCATCATTTTATATATGTCTATCTGTACTTCTCTGCACATATCTGACACAGCATACATGTAATTAATAATTCATCCACTTCAGGAATTTTCGTGGTAAGCTTGCTGGATTATCTTGGTATAGTTCAGGTAAGGCTTGTTCTGCAGTTGGTTCCACTTAGACTAGGATTTGGTAAAACTTAGGGTCAGCAAGCTCTTTTGTCATTTGTTCAGGCTATTGATTCAGAAGTAACCCAGCTTCAATTAAATGAAAACTCATGTAAAGAAAAATAATAGCAGCTCCTGGATCTACTGTTCTGCCTTTAATTATTTCATGTCATTCTCTGACTCTAGAAAACCACCATCAGCAGTACTGCAAACTACAGCAAAACTACTAGTCAACTGCTTCACAAAAATTTAAACCAAAATTTGCAGCTAACTCTTAGCTAACTGCTTAACAAAAAAAATTAAAACAAGAACTGTCTTAAAAAAATTATTATCCAAACTTTGCAGTTGGCCAATTTGGCCACCTGATCAAAATATTAAAATCCGACTCTTCTGGTCAGTTTGCATATATATATATATAATGATTCTAATGAATGAGTCATAACAGGCTATGATTATGAGAAATGCATTTTCTTGAAAGTGCTAAAATTCAAAGTTAATTCATATTCGTCAAACATGCATTACCGATATAATTTCACATAACATATCAATATTATTTCCTTCTATTACTTCTTAATTAATTAACATTTAATCTAGATAGTAGTAATCAAACTCTAAAAAGTTCACATTAGAGAAAGAAAACAATTTATCTTGAATCTTCCTCCACTTTTTTTTTTGACAATGAGAATGCTCACATATAATTTTATCCTAACAAAAAACTTTCAGCAAAATTACTAAACAAATTATTAACTATTTTCAACTTTTTATTTCTTTATAATGTAACATTAATAAATTTAGATAAACTCACTACAATATCTTATCCATTACAGAATTTTTAAGTTTTTCTTTTGTAATTTTGTAAAATTTGCAGGCAGGAATTTAGAAAATCTGTTGGTTCTAGGTTTTTATAGTTTTTTTCAATAATTATTTTTGACTATTTAGCTTTTTTGTTTGATAGATCCAAGTTTATAGTTTAACAATTACTTTCACTTCCAGCTAATTGTTTTTTTAATTTTCTTTTTGTAGTTCCAGATTTTTAGTTTAACAGTCATTTTCATTTCAGGCTAGCTTTTTTATAGGTATAAATGTTAACAATTAATTTTGTTACAAGCTAACCTTTACTTCTATTATACTCTCGTTTTCCAATTCAATGCTTATTTTCATTTCAATTTAACACAAGTTGGGATAGTGATAATTTTAAATCAATCAATAAATAATACTTGTTGAAAGTTTCTCCCAGGATCATTTTCCTTTTTCTTCTACCATTTTACAAAAAGTGAGATAAATTTAGCATCAGATTTCCAAGTTGAGCTTCTGGTTGCTGAATTCATTAGTACTGTACTCTATTCTCTATTGATCACTTTTTAAAATAAAAACAATCACAATATCAATTTTCCAATTGGTGTTAGTTTTACAAAAAAGATTATATTTTTTCTCCTCAAAAATTATATTTATATACTACCATAAACAACTTTTCATTACTTCAGAAAGTTCTTAATGTCGTTTTTGTTTTATTTTTTTAAAAAAATTTTTTATACATTAATTGATAGATAATTTTACAGATACATCATAATTCTTTCCTGTTTTTATATTAATACTAATATTTTCATGAATAAATAAATTCATAGTATTATTTCCTGGAGCTTCAGTGTAATAAATATATAATAACTGAATAGCTGATGTTTCAGTGCAATAACAAGTACATTCCTCAGAGCTTCTTTCTCAAATCATAAGAATGTTTGTGGGAGATTTAAAATCATTATTTTTCTCCTTGTTATTTTCTCCTTGTTCTCAAATTCTATTGGTTGAGAAGTTTTAAAAATATTTTATCCTCCAATAGCTTTTTCCAAATATGGGTAATTTTCTTTAATTCATAAATAAAAAAATTGAATTAAAGAAAATTAACAATATTTGGAAAATGCTATTGGCGGAGGCAGACAAAATATATTTTAAAACTTCCGAATAAATACAATTTGAGAATGAGAAGAAAATAAGAGAAAACAATAATATTCGATTTTAAATCTCACCACACACATTTTTATAATTTGAGAAAGAAGTTCTGAGGAAAGTACTTATTATTATACTGAAATGTCAGTTATTTAACTATTATATTTTTATTACAGAGAAGCTCCCAGAAATAATATATATATATATATATTAATTCTAATATTTTCATGGATAAAAGATGTCATATTAATATTACTATTTGCGGGATATTCCGTGTAGTGAAAAAGCTAAATGCTGAAGTTTCAGTACAATATCAAGTACCTTCCTCAAAGCGTCCTCTTTCTCAAATCATAAGAATGCACGTGAGATTTAAAATCGTTTTTATCGTTTTCTTTCTCCTCATATTTAAATTCTATTGGTTGAGAAGTTTTAAAATTTATTTTCTCTTCCAATAGCTTCTTCCAAATGTTGTTAATCTTCTTTAATTCACACCTTTCATTTATGCTCTTGGGCCTTTTGAAAATTTCTATAGCTTCTCTTAGCAATCTCTGGTAATATTGTTCAATTTTTGCTAAAATATTTGTTTTTTTCAAAATTGATATCATGATTTGTTAATTTTATATGAGAATAAATAGCTGATGAATTGGATTTTTCTCTCACTGCCAAAATGTGTTCTTCCTTTCTAATATTTATTCTACAATTAGTCTGTCCTATATATATATATATATATATATATAATTGGATATATATTTACTATACAATTAGTCTACAATTAGTCTGTCCTATATATATATATATATATATATATATAATTGCTTTGGAGTGTCATGGTGTATATGAAATTCCATGTAGGGTCTGTCCACATACATATATAGGACAGACTAATTGTAGAATAAATATTAGAAAGGAAGAACACATTTTGGCAGTGAGAGAAAAATCCAATTCATCAGCTATTTATTCTCATATAAAATTAACAAATCATGATATCAATTTTGAAAAAAACAAATATTATAGCAAAAATTGAACAATATGACCAGAGATTGCTAAGAGAAGCTATAGAGATTTTTAAAAGGCCCAAGAGCATAAATGAAAGGTGTGAATTAAAGAAGATTAACAACTTATGGAAGAAGCTATTGGAAGAGAAAATAAATTTTAAAACTTCTCAACTAATAAGAATTTAAATATGAGGAGAAAGAAAACGATAAAAACGATTTTAAATCTCATGTGCATTCTTATGATTTGAGAAAGAGGACGCTCTGAGGAAGGTACTTGATATTGTACTGAAATGTCAGCATTTAGCTTTTTCGCTACACGGAATATCCCACAAATAGTAATAATAATATGACATATATTATGCAACTGATACATGTAACTACATACATGTGAAAAAGATCAATGATATCCAATATTTGTATTCACATGTATGTGGTTAAGTGTATAAGTTGTATAAGATGGATTGGATAGTTGTGGGGAGTTTGAAAGTCTGAGTTCAATTCCCTTACAATTATAATAAGTTTGAAATAAAAAATATACATGTATTTAAATATTATATATATGATTTCATATTGTTATTATTTTCAGGATATTTCGTGCAGTAAAATAGCTGTCATTTCAGTACAATGACAAGTACCTTCTTCAGAGCGTCATCATTCTCAAATCATAGACATGTGTATGAGATTTAAAAACGTTTTTATCTTTTTCTTTCTCCTCATATTTAAATTCTATTAGTTAAGAAGTTTTAAAATGTATTTTGTCTTCCAATAGCTTCTTCCAAATGTTGTTAATCTACTTTAATTCACACCATTCATTTATGTTCTTGGGTTTTTTAAAAATCTCTATAACTTCTCTTGGCAATCTCTGGTCATATTGTTCAATTTTTGCTAGAATATTTGTTTTATCAAAATTGATATCATGATTAGTTAATTTTATATGAGAATAAATAGCTGATGAATTGGATTTTTCTCTGACTGCCAGAATGCGTTCTTCCTTTCTAATATTTATTATATGATTCGTCGGCCAAATATATGTATGTGAACAGACCCTACATGGAATTTTATATACACCATATCACCCCAAAGAAATTTATCTTTAGAAAGTGAAAATATTTCATTATTTTTTTTTTAAATAGTGTAAACTGTCTGAATATTATTATTCTTTAGAATGTTCTCAATTTTATCAATTACACCTTTTGTATATGGCAAAATTGTCTTAATTTCTGATGTATCAAAATCTTCTTTCTTTTTATATGAATAAGCCCTATTAATAATGCTGTAATTTAAACCATTATCAAGAAAAAGTTTATTAGTAGCAAAAGTGTCCCGGAGAAAATGACTACCATAAGAAAGTCTCTTTCTTTTATCTAACAATGTCTTTGCCACTGAAAATAGTTATGCAGGATGGTGATGAAAAGAAAAATATAGATATCTCCCAGTGTGTGTTTGTTTTTTATATATACTATGGGATAAAGAACCTACTTTCATTCTTTCAATTAAAACATCTAAAAAAGGTAATTGGTTATTATTTTCTATTTCTATAGTAAATTTGATATTGTTGTGTAAATAGTTTAAAAAATTAAAAAAGCCATCAAGAGCATGCTTACCATGATACCAAATAACAAAGGTATCATCAATATACCTCAGCCATATAGATGGCTTTTTAACTGCTGAAATCAAAATTTTATTTTCCCAAATCCTCCATAAAAATAGAAGCTAATGCTGGAGAAATTGATGAACCCATAGCCAGACCTGTTATATGTTTATACATCTGCCCATCAAAAACAAAAAAAATGTATTTGATAAGAAGTGTTCAATCAAAACCACAGAAAAATGAGGTAATTGAATATTTTTTAAAACTTGAATAGCTTCACTTACCGGTACACTAGTAAAAAGTGAAATAAAACCAAAATATTATTCTAAGTCAAATTTAATATTCCAGATACATTCAAAAAATGATTCGCATCTTTAACATATGATGACATTTCTATTAAATATGGTTGTAAAAAAGAAGTCAAAAAATGAGCTAGTGTCTATGTTGTTGAACCAACTGCACTTAAAATCGATCTCAGTGGAATATTTGGTTTATGAATTTTTGATAAACCATATATATAATTTTGGATAAAAAGATTTTTCTCTGGGAGTAAGCTGGAACTTCATTTCTAAATTTAGATCAGTAGAATAAATTAATGCTTTCATTTTCTTTTCAAGGTAAATCATAGGGTCTCTATAAATTTTTTTATAAATATTATTATTTAATAAATTATGTATTTTTATAATAATCAGCCCTATTTAAAATTACTATGGAAACAGAAAATAATAACCGATTACCTTTTTTTTAGATGTTTTAATTGAAAGAAGCGAAGATGGTTCTTTATCCCACAGTATATATATATAACACCCACTGGAAGGTATCTACATTTTTTTTTCATCATCATTTTGCACAACTATTTTCAGTGGCAAAGACATTGTTAGATAGAACGAAGAGACTTTCTGATAATAGCCATTTTTTCCAGGACATTTTTGCTACTAATAATATGCTTCTTGATAATGGTTTTAATTAAAGCATTATTAATAGGGTTTATACATACAAAAAGAAAAAAAAAGATTTTGATACATTAGAAATTAAGACAATTTTGCCATATATAAAAGGAGTAACTGATAAAATTGGGAACATTCTAAAGAATAATACTATTCACACAGTTTACACTACTTTTAAAAAAATAATGAAATATTTCCACTTTCTAAAGATAAAATTTCTTTGGAGTGTCATGAAGTATACGAAATTCCATGTAGGGTCTATTCGTGTACATATATTGGACAGACTAATCATAGAATAAATATTAAAAAGGAAGAACACATGCTGGCAGTAAGAGAAAAATACAATTCATCAACTATTTATTCTCATATAAAATTAACTAATCGTGATATCAATTTTGATAAAATAAATATTCTACCAAAATGAAACAATATGACTAGAGATTGCTAAGAGAAGCTATAGAGGTTTTTAAAAGACCCAAGAGCATAAATGAAATGTATGAATTATAGAAGATTGACAACATTTGGAAGAAGCTATTGGAAGTCACAATAAATTTTAAAACTTCTCAACCAATAGAATATAAATACGAGAAGAAAGAAAATGATAAAAACGATTTTAAATCTTACATGCATTCCTATGATTTGAGAAAGAGGACGCTCTGAGGAAGGTAAGTGTTATTGTATTGAAACATCAGCTATTTAGCTATTTTACTACAAGGAATATCCCGATAATAATAATAATAATAATATGAAATCATCATTTATTCGTGAAAATATTAGAATTAACATGTATATACTGTAGCATTGCATAGTTAACTACTAGTTCCATAATATATCAAAATGTAAGTCAGAAAATAACATAACTTATAAATTTTATAGCATTTGTAGTAAAAGCGATAAATGAGTTTTAATAGTTAAGAGTGGAATGTGTGATTTGTGCCCTCAAATAAATATTTTATGTTCTATTATTAAAAAAAGAAATAAAAAAAGAAGCACACTTGTATTAATTTACTGTCAATTATAATTTCTCATAAAGGAAAATTAAAGTGATTGAAAACAAACCACACATGTTAAATTTATAAATAAAACAAAAACTTGACATATTTTAAAATTTCACACACACACACACACATATATATATATAATGTACTTTATTTTAAAATGAATTCAGATTTGTGAATTTTTTTCTTTCTCCCTTCTCCCCATTCTATTTTCTTAATTTATTATTGTTTATTAATAAATATAGTGTAGGTTGATTGAGATAGATAAGGTAGATTTTGGAGACGGATAGTCATAGATGGGAGCAATATATTTATTCATATATTTTTTTGATAAACATGAATGCTTATCTATAAAAAAATATAATAATTAATTGGATATAAAACATTTTTCTGGTGGAGAAATCATATTGTGATAGCCAGAAAAGTCATCATTGGGGGCATATCATTTGTCACAATCTTACTTAGTGAAATCTATCTCACAATTATAGTAACAAAAATAGAAGAATTCTGATAATATTAAAAAATACATAATGGTTCACATATGATTATTTAAGCTCCCAGTGATCCACTGACCACCACTAGTATATTGCTCCATAAAGGATAAAGTGATTATATTCGACCCAAGTTTAGTACAGTTCTAGTATGAAAGAAAACTGAAGATCATTACATTTTAATGATCTGTATTTATCTTGTTAATGAATTGGAATCACAATTTCCTCTGAGATTGTACTAATCAATAAAATTTACAAGAAAGAAGATAAGCTAGTCTTGCATTGTTAGCTGAGAGGTATCACAGCCGCCATGCAAGCAAGTAGTTGGTTGCAGACGGTTGTGGGTTTGTGTCTCGGCTGATGCTATGACATATGGAAAAAAAAGAAGATAAGCTACATAAATATACCCACTAAATAAATGACCAATACAAGAAGTAATAAACTGATTTGTCTTGAAAACAAAATATAAGGATTAATCCATGAATTTGTGCATTTGCTAATCAAATCAATAAGTTGCGTACCCAAAATAGTTGTCCTCTCCATTTTTTGAAAAAGTCCATTATTGGAGGGATTATCAATATATGATGTTATTTTACTGAGTGAAAAAAGTTATTGATGTATTTTAACTGTTAACCTTTTTTCACTTTTTGATTATGCTGTTCATCAATTTTATCAGAAGTTCAAACCAAATAGTGTAATAATGTTGTTGAGTTATGTGTACCCCAAGCTATGGTTTGGTTCTGATGGGATGATCACTAGTTGTATATGGGTTCATACCTTGTTTGCTGGTGGCACCATGACAGACTTGAATAGTGCTACCATCTCTAAACAATGAATGCCCCAGTGAGCTCAGATCTCACAGACCATATTCAATATACATGCATTAGGACATATATATATATATATATTGTAACAAAATTAAATGTCGATCACAGATCCAGTGTAACAAAATGAGATCTGGTCTATTAAAGTAATTATGAAATGTCAGAATTCAAACATTATTAAAATCTCAAATATTCAAGTATTACAAACATTAATAAACTGATCAAAAGTATCATTGTAACTTAAATAAACTAGATTAAAGATCCATTGTAATAAAATTAAGATTTAGATCAAAAGATATTGATTAAATGATCATGAAATGTCAAATATTATTAAAAAAATCATGAATCCAAAATATTCAGTATATTATTTAATCAAGAAATGATTCAAATATAAATATTTATTTTATTTCAAAAAGCTTCCAATATAAATATCTAGCTCAATAAACGAAAAATGCATTGTAGATTTTATATCAAAAGAGAAGAATTATTTAACATGAGTAGTGGTTATTAAACCAAAGATCAGACTGAGTTATCTATCATATTACGGGTCATTGGATGAAGTGAAACATATTTCTATCATTAGATTTCTCAAGATATCCCACTATCAATAATTATAAGCAAATTATTAATAACAAGTATTATAACTCAGGTATATAGACAGTAGATCTTATCCACTTTCATTTCTTGGTTTGGTGTTAAGTGCATGTTTAAACAAATACTAAGTGAATATGGTCTAGCAGGGCGCCACTAAATTATTTGAATCTAGACACAGTTATATCTAATAACCTTTTCACATGTACCGGGTTTGAATCCCTTCTTGGTACTTTATTTCTAATAAAATGGGAGATTTTGCTTTTTGAGCCATATCACTATACACACTAATATTTAAGTGAAAGTAAAACATCTATAAACCAAAGTGGAGTATATTAGACATAAATAATTTCTCAGATCTTAGCATAACAAATGTGTTTCAATATTTTTATAAGTTTACTAGTTCAGATTATATATAACTAATTTAGGATGGCAATTCACTTATCCTTGCATGAAATAGATAACGGGATGTGGTTATAATAATACTAAGAAATCACTAAATATTATAAAATCAATATTTATTTATGGCCTTTAAACAGTTAAACAGCTCATTAATTAAAACATTGATGGTGATGATGATGATGATAATAATAACAATAATGACAAGGGTTTCAACTACAGCTCTAGGACTAAGCCTAAACATAAAACTAATTTTTATACAGAAATTCATAATTATTGCTTAATTTTAGCATATTTACTTATATCTTAAATAACTGATATTCAACCACTGATGATGATGAATGATCACACTTAACAAAGACTACACTTAATGAAATATATACACCTCATTTAATAAAACAAACTAATATTTATTACTGCATTTCTAACATATACATAAAAAATTCTAGATAAACATGAAAATTGTTATGAATAAGAATAATAATAATAATTGATTATATAACAATCTTCAGATTAATTTCAAGTTCTTCCCCCTTTCCCTTCAAATGTATATTGTATTACGTTGGATGTCACATTGACCATGATTTTCACTCCATGAGAAAAGTATTTCAAGAAAAAAAATATATTATCCGCTCATTAGCACACATACTTTATAAATCTAACATGTAAGTAGAATGTTAAAAAAAAATGTTAGTAGAATTGAAAGAGCAAGTTTTAGAAACAAGTTTTAAATTATTTTCTCCCCCTCTCTTCTACCTCTGAAATGCTATACTTAACTTGAAACAAAATAATCTAATATTTCAATACTACTTATTATTTCACATTCACTCGCAATTATACACATATAAAATATTACTATGTATGTGCGTGTTTTATCCCAAAATAATAATAATATATTAGTTAAAACTAAAATCATAATACCATAAAAAAAATCGTTTTACACATTAATATTTCATAACTGTAAAATTAATAAACAAATAAATTTTGATACATTCACAATCATTTATGTAGTTCAAAGCTATTATTATTAAGACATTCTTGGTTTCCATCGATCTGAATTGTCTTTAAAAGTTCTTTAAATAAAATATGTCACTTTATTACTAAATTTTTATTAATACTCTGATTGCATAAAGAAAATAGATATAAAAGTCATATTACTGATCCAAGGGTTCACTTGTCTTGTATACTGTCTGTACTTGGCAGCAACAATTTCCGTGTTCTTTGGAACAATCACTTTCTTGAAGTATATAATTATTTGATGATGAGGATCCTATTGAGGTTATTTGCTTTAGTGGATAATTTGGAAATCATTATCAATTTTTCTTCTCTTCTTGTCAAGCATTATTCTTTTAGTGAATGAAATACAGCAGTTGTTTTCATGTTTATAAATTTTCTTGAGTTTAAAATCAGTTGCTGGAACAATTAATTGGACTTGATGATTAATATTTATCGGTAGATTAATTCATCTTTCATCGAATGCAGGTGAATGCTTTCTTCCTTCTATTAACAACATCTTATTTATCTGGTCAGTTGAAAGGTGTAGAATATTATTTTAGACAAAACATCTTTTCTATTCTATATGATGTGCAGCTTTCCCAGATGGTCAGGCAAAGATAGGACATACATATAATTTTTCTAGCCAGTCATTTCTTATATTTTCAACATTCAATTTAATAGTCTAATAATCTGAAACATAATCACAATAATAATAATTCAACTGATTTTTCCAGACACCTTTTTATATCCAATTTTTTAGCTAACTTAACCAATCAGAGATAGCGTCACTTGCTATTTTTGGACAAATTCATTTTAATTAGATCTCTAATTTATTTTCAATTAAATTATTTTTCAACTGAAAAGTTTAATCCTTTTCCCAGACACTTTTGTTTTTTTAAAAAAAATAGACTTAATCCTTTTTTTTTCTTACACTTAGGTAACATTTCAAATTTTTGAGCTTCCTTCTTTAGATCTTAAGATAAGACAATTTCAAAATTAGAGTTCCCACCCAGATTAATCTCCCAAAGTGACAAACAATCATTTACAAAAACAAAATTGCTACAAAAATAGATATCTGATTCAACAGATTTCCTCTTTTAACATAAAATTGTACAAAAAATAATTTGACAGATTTAACCCTTCCTTTTCTTTCAATAATTAATAAATGTAAATTTCTGTATGTAATGTACACACATACTTCATTATTTCAAATCATTCATAAACTAACATTAAATAATATAATTGCTAGCTTAGTAATTATAACCCTATTATTTAATTAAATCTGTAGCTTTTAAATCCCAATTACAATTATAGAAAAGCAAAATAGAAGTATAGAATAAGATATTAGAATTGATCAAGCATAGGTTAGTTTTAAAGAAAGTTAAAATGTTGAATATTTGAAATATAAAACAATTAAATAGTTTACACATACATTGCCTATATGTATGCGTTATAACTTTGCTTTTTAAAGAAAAATTAAAATTGAATAGTTTAAATGTGTGTATTACCTTTCTATCACACACAAACAAGTAAAGCATATAATTGTTGACCCACTCTCTTTCTATCTAAAGCTTTTAGAACTGGACCTTGTAGGGTTTGAACTTGGATGCCCTACAGCTTCATTTATTGTTATATAAAAATGTGATGATGATTTTGGTTTACCTTTTCTACATGCACATTACTATAAATTTAGCTAGTGACTAAATTGTAATGGCACAATATATATATATATAAAGAGCAGAAAATATTATATATATATATAAATTGTAATGGCACAATATATATATATATAAAGAGCAGAAAATATTACTGTGATAGATTAATAATATTAGCAATAGGCTTATAATCAGATAATGCTGTACAGTATAATTGTGTCAAATAAAAATAAATCATGTACATTTATCAACCAAGTGTGGCAAGTTCAAATTCACAAATCTGTTAATCCTGTTACATTATATATATATAATCCCAGTGCATAATGCTATACTGAAATAAATATATACAAATATTAAGCATAAATCACCCCACATGATTAAGAAATCTAGTACTGCTCTCTGTGAATTAATATATAAAATACATTAGAGTTCATATTTCAAAATAGCCAGATCAAAATGATACCACTTTGATCTGTCTGCTATCAAATGTTATATATTGAACTACGAACAAACTCAAACACAGAACTTGAAAATTAGCAAACAACAATCTTAAATTTTGCTACAAACAAACATGTTTTACTATTGTTATATAAAGACAAACTAAATTTTAGTAGTTATAACCTTTAAACCACCTAACACAAATGTATAGAAAATAATCCCAGTGCATAATGCTATAAACTTTAGTAGTTTTAACCTTTAAACCACCTAACACAAATGTATAATAAATAATCCCAGTGCATAATGCTATACTGAAATAAATATAGCATTATGCACTGGGATTATTTTCTATACATTTGTGTTAGTTGGTTTAAAGATTAAAACTACTAAAGTTTAGTTTGTCTTTATATAATAATAGTAAAACATGTTTGTTTGTAGCAAAATTTAAGATCGTTGTTTGCTAATTTTCAAGTTCTTTGTTTGAGTTTGTTTGTATTTCAATATATAACATCTTATAGCAGACAGGTCAAAGTGGTATCATTTTGATCTGGCTATATTGAAATACGAACTCTAATGTATTTTATATATTAGTTCACAAAGGGCAGTACTAGATTTCTTAACCATGTGGGGTGATTTATGCTTAATATTTGTATATATATATATATATATAGTAACCATGTGCTATGCCACATACTTTTATTAATATTTTATCAGTTTATTGTATGATAATTAGCTATCTAAAAAATAAAAGATAAAATAAAACTAATAACTAGAGACATAAAACTATATTATTTAATCTGTAAATAAAATTGTATCACTTAATAGGCAATATTTCATATATTTAAATTTAAATAATTATTTAATAAAAGATATTAATAAATTATATAACTACTATACACATACTTAGTTACTATTTAATAATATGTGCATTCATAATGTTAAATTTTATACAAGTTGAAAGAAAGACAGAAAGAAAGAAAGAAGGAAAGAAAGCTAACTGAATGAATATTTTAATTGTTATTGTTTAAAATTTATTAGATTACTAAATTGCTAATAAGTTGGGTGAATTATTTCATTTAATTACATTTATAATTTATACTTCAGTTAATTATGAAAATAATTCAATAGTATTTAATTATTCAAAGTTTAGATTTATTATTAAAATAAGCCTGTATTAAATATAATTAGTTTCTGACTCCTATGTATGTGTGCATGCATGTATTACCTATAAACTTTTAAATCTTTGATTCTATTCATTAAAATATTTAATTTATTGATTAAACTTTAAAAGTAAAATATATAATAAACTTGGCAAATAAAGGATTAAATTTCTTATTTTAAACTTCTGATATAAACGAAATCATGGTGAAATAAAAATATTATTGGATTTAAAATATAAGAATCAGTAAATTATTATTGCTTAATAAGAATTAATATTTATATTTATTTTTGTTTATTATTAAAAAAAACTTTATTCATAGTTAAATACTTGATTTATTATTAATCTTGAAATCCAGCACTGACATGTGATGTTTATTTTTTAAAAGAAACTAAGACAAAGGGGCTTCAGACTGATTTTTAAAAATCACTTACACTGTTCTGATTAAATTTAAAATAGTGTAATTTTTCTAATTTTATTTATTTTAAAAACAAGTGTAACTTTTTTTTTAAAGTCTTAATCCAGAATGGACTGCTGAAAGCCAAGTTAAGGTATCTCAGTTTTTTCATACTTATTTAACTAAAACTTTTTAAATTTCATAGTAACATTATGTGTCAAGATAATACCCATTGTTTATTACTTAATTTCCAAAAAATAGGACTATTATTCAACTCTAAATTTTAACAAGTGAAAATGTTTTCATTAACTAGGAAAGTCATATTGAACATTATACTAAATCACTTTATGATAATAAATATTATTTTCTTTTGGGGCTGCAAATTTAAAACCAAGTTTAAAAAGAAAATAATAAATTAAGAACTGTTCAAAACTAAAACTAACTTGAATAAATGCTTCGTTATTAAGTATTAACTTTTAAAACAAAGAAATGCCTAAATGATTTTTAAAAAAAAGGTTTGAAAATTTAATACTGCCTTCTGAAATTTAAATTTTATTAAGAAAATAAAATATTTTTTTATGATGGAAATGTTCATTGCTCTTCTACATTTGCAGAGAGATCAGAAAACTTTTGAAAAAGATTGCAGTTAAGAAATTAAATTGAACAAACCAGAATAAAATGAAAGAAGAGTTGATAAATGATAATAATAGACATTTAGTGAAACCACAAACAGTTACTAGAATTCTACATTTACTAATAAATTTACATAATTGTCATGTTTTAAAACTAGCTAACTCATGTTTTATATTGTGTCTTTATATAATGGATCCATATTGGTTCATGTTTAAAATATTATATCTTTAATTGATGTACTTATTTTCTACTGTAGTGAAAGTTGTAGCTGCTTTATTGTTTTTAAAAAAATAATATATTGGTTGCAAAAGTATGAACACGTCATCGATATTATGTATACAGCTGACAACATGGGACCTCACACCAAAAACAGTTTGCCTACCACTGATGAAGCTTTACTAATGAACTGAATTTATCGTTATTATTATCATTATTATTTTTATTTTATTTTTAAAAAAGGCAACATAATAGTTATATATATATATATATAATGCTTTATTTTGTATGTGAAGGTATCTTTATTATTTGAAGCTGCCTCAAGCAGTTTGCAATAAAGTGTGTAGATATTTCTATTACACACAGGTAAATTTAAATATATTGGTGAAGTATTTAATTTAAAATTGCCTATCCTTTGTAATTTGAAAGGCAAACAACCGTTACATATGTGTTAATCAGAAGTTTAATATTTAACAGAAATTGCATTCTGTATTTTTCTGAGAACAAATTTTTTTTCGTTATAGCCATTTAATTAATAATATTTATTGCATCAGTCTATCCACTATAATTTTATTCATATTTACTATGCTCATTGTTTGTATGCATATTCCTTATCTTATGCAAATATTTACTATGCTATTTTAATGTATTTAAAGTCATTTTGACTAGTACTTTCCTGTGGGTTTCCAATATTGTTTAACATGTGGAGTTTAGAGTGGAGTTTAGTGTTGATATAAGCTATTAGTTTTTATTATTAGTGATAAATTTGTATCTTGCCATTGTTAGAATTAGTTATGCTTTATAGCTCTAGATTTTATCAGATAGTATACTATTTACTATGTTTGTAGGATGGGGATGCTCTCCCATTATTATATGTATTTGGCATGAGAGGACAATGTTTTTCATGTTTTAAAAAATATTTTCATGTATAGCTTAAATAGCTAGATCCCATGGAAAGGATCATTTGTCTTTGGTGTGTTTTGTCTTTTCCTTAGGTGGTGAGACTGCATCCACACCTACACTTATGCCTGAGAGATAGGCTTGGAAGCCACCATTATTATATTCATGTCATTTTGCTCTGAGGAGCTTATTTTTCATATGTTATCCCTGATGTGCTCTTTGAAAGATTACATTTTTCACCATTGAAAGTGTAGACTATGGTATTTATGAAAGTTATGGCAATGATAGCTAGTTGTTGAGGTAGTCATTTTCTCAGGTACATTTAATAATTATCAGTGCTTTAGTTGATTATAATAATATTAGCTAACCCAAAAGATTTAATAATTTAATTGCTCAGTTTAGGGGGTTATAAGTCTCTTTTAAATTTAATAATTTAATTGCTCAGTTTAGGGGGTTATAAGTCTCTTTTAAATTTAAAAAAAAAATATTATTATGTGGACATTAAATAAATTAAATATCAGGGTATGTCTGACTTCTGATGAATGCTTTTTATTTACTATTTAATTTTTAATTTTTCATGATTAACATAGTGCTAGGTAATAATCAGTTGTGATCTGATGATGACAATTATCATCATCATATCAACCATCTAATTTAGAAGAAGCAATAGGTTAGATTAAACTTAATTTTCTAATTTTGTTATTATTACTTTATTAATAGTAAGATATCATGTATAAAATATATGGAAAATATTAATAGCTTATGGTGCAAGCTAGCCAGTCATTATAATTATTATTTTTCAATTGCATTAAATGTTTATTTAATGCCCTGTTTTAGCTATAATAAATTGTGATGTGTCAACTAAATATTCTAGTGATTACTCATAATAGTTTATGGTTCTAAAATTTATTTAGTAATTTTAAATCTAAGCAATCAAGAGGGGAATAGGCTTTGAATAAAGTTGATCTCTAGTTATTTGTTCTCAGAATCAAATGTAAAAATACATGTGGCTATGATTTTCAAATTGTCATTGTATTACTGTGCCTTGTAAATAATTTCTTTTAAATGTTTAGCTTTTAATAAATGTATTTTTTTGTAAATTATTAAAATTTGGTTTTTGAGTATTTTTTCTGTATGAAATTTTTTCCCTTAGTTCCACAAAGTAAAATAAAAAAATATATTTTCAAATCAGATAATTATTATTCTTATGATGCAAAATCACTAATATTTGATAAGAAACGTGATATAAATATTTTTTTCCAATTAAAATTTTCAAATTAATAATTGTCCATTTAAGCATTGCAATGGATGTATCCATTTATAATTCAGACTGTACACTATTTACCTATTATCAGAATTCAAACATTGTAAATTAGGTATTTTATCTGTGTTGTTTTAGGATAAAAGAGGGAAATAAAATGTACCTTTTTTTTTCTATTAGTTGAATGCCATTCTAGATAAAAGGCTATAAGTATTCTAAATTTTATTAGTATTATTTTAGACATTTGTTGATTAAATTAATCACTTCTTTTTTATAATATAAGTGATTATTATTATGATCTTAATAGGATACATTAGCTTATTAGAAAGTATATGTTCCTAAAGCCTGCTAGGATGCAGTCATTTGCCTTGCAACACTGTATCATTGTTTATTTGATAGAATACTAAAGAAAAATCCTGAGATCTTTATTTTGCCTTATTTAAAAAACATTTATTTATTTAATTTACTACTTTAATGTTAGCATCAAAGATTCATTATTATTTGTCATATCATTATAATAAAACATTTACTTATTTACTCTACAAGGTGTAGAGGAAATCAGATCATATCAGTGAATAATATTAAATTACATAAGAGATTTTGGTAGACATAAAAGTCTATTAGAGAATATATTTTTGATGGTGCAAATATTGATAGCTCAGAAAATATGTTTTGGATAAATGGAGAGATTTACTTTATTCTAAATTCATGATTGGGAAATGATTGGAGTTTTTTCTCTTCCCAAATTATATGTTTTATTTATAATAGTTTATTTTATCATAGTTAATTTCTTCCTTTATATTGACTGCATATCTCTGCAGCTAATATTTTTATATCTAACCAACCACCGAGCTTAGCCTATGTTATAATTCTTATTGTTATTTGTAAGAGTCTCAACCAAACCTATTATTGTTTAAAAGATATCTTGTCCAGCTAATTAGATATTGTGTTATATTTTTGGGGGGAGATTTCTATTGGTTAGAATATATATATATATATATAAGACATATTTTGCGGGTACATCCATGTTAAAAAATTTTCAATATTGATATTCTGACATTTCAACTTGGTCACAAAAGTCGTCCACTGGGTGATAAAAGGTAGAAAGACAGTTGTATTTAAAAAATTTTAACATGGATGAACCTGCAAAATATGTCTTTTATATATGCAACCCGTGAAAATCTTCATTTCAACATATATATATATATAAGAGCAATTAACTACTACATTGTCTTTCAATCCACAAAATTATTTTTGGTTAATTCCTTAACATTCTTCAACTACAGTTTACAACCAAAAATTTTGCAGATTAAAACACTGTATATAATAGTTAATACCATTATATTTATTACTTTTATTGTTATTACAATAGTTTTTAATTAATGAACACTTTATTTGTATTATATATATATATATATATCTGGGAGCTTCCATGTAATAAAAATATAATAGCTAAATATCTGATGTTTCAGTACAATAACAACTACTTTTTTCAGAACTATTGGTACTTGTGACTTTTGATCCATGGGGCCACCAGAGGTGCTGGTCAGGGTCAACCACAGAAATACTTAGAGTAGGGGCCCCAAATGCAGCATTGAAATTCCAGCCGAAAGGTGGGCTGTTCACAATGCATAAGCACAGGAACATTCCACCAGCTGGCTGGCAGCAAAGCTGCCCGCTTGGTGGCGCTGGTCGCAGTGTGTAAGTCCATTTAGCTTACATCATCTGCTACCAGTGGATACCAAGAATCTAGGTGGCGCTGATTGCCATAAACACATCTAGCTTATGTGTCATCTGCTAACAGCAACTACCAAGATTCTAACCCACTATGTGGCACTATTTCTCCACAGTTACACACAGAAAAACTACACACTGATAGAGATTATGTACATACTACTTAAAATATGAATGGCATATAATGTACAGGTGTGATTAATTAAGAAGCTACAACTATTTAAATATTATTTCAAACTTAATAGTATCACATGCTATTTCACAGTTTTATAAATGGATGTATTTTTAAATTTTTTTTTTTTAAAAAATCAATCTTTTTTTTTAATTATTTACTCTATGTCAAAATGTTATATATAAGTCGAGCAGTGAAATTTGCTATCATGGCCGCTTGAATGGCATCATAGATTTACATACGCTATAATTAGACGGGTTTGATAAAATTATCGCATAGAAACCCTCATAATTATTCATAAAATATTTTATTAATCTATAAGTCAATTCTCAATTTAAAAATCGATCTTTTTTTTTTAATTATTTACTCTAAAAGTGTTTTTTTTTTAATTAAAAAAAATGTAAATGTAATTTTTACGACAATTATTTTTTTTTTAAAAAAAAAAAAGCTAATTTTTTCCTCCTTCTTTCATAATTAGAGACATTCCAAAGATAAAATCAAATATATTTCATTAATAGGGGTTTTACTAATAAATAGCTATGGTCAATTAGTGAATTGGATTGATTTAACGAGACAGAAACTGATATATGATGAATTATATTTATTGACAATTCCCATTACTTAATGTTGGATAATGCACGCAGGCATTTTATTTACTAAACAACATTACTCTAGGCCATTTAGAAAAATAAATTTGTGGCTATTATTTAATTGCGCTGATTTTATGCTACACAATAAATCATTACATTCCACTTATTAGTTATGCCCTTTCATCATCAGTTCGAGTGGCTATTATACATGTAATCAAACCAAGTCTGGAGTGAAGTTTAATAATACATCCGATTATGATAAGTTTTGTCAGCTTGATTAAAAGAGCCAACACTTCTGTAGCATGAGAAATACATATAAACTACTGATGGGAATATATATATATACAAACTTTACTTTATCCTGCTCAATCTCTTAGTTATGTATAATTAATAAACTTTTAAAGGGGGAAAAGTATATTTAAAGGACTTACAAATACTTTAATAAAATAATGTACTTATGATTACACTCCAGGCTAGTTTAATCTTTAATAACATAATAAGTAAAGGTTGAAAGTTTGGATTTATAAGCCACATTTTATATTTACATTAATTATTTACTAAATGACAAAATAATAACGAGCACAAAGGGTCACAATTATTTATAAATTAGGGGTTCGAAACAGAGCGCTAAATGATGCTATAATTAATACAATACGAAGATTTTAAATAATATCTTCAAAAAGTATATATTTCATAACTAAATGCACATCGTTTTGAGACAGGCATAATTAATAATAACTAAAATGAGCAAGAGAGAAATAAATATAACTGCAGTGATTAAGTTATATAGCAAAACAAAAAGTTAATAAAGGAAATTAACAAAAGTATGTCATTTATAGAATTGAAATATTATTGATATGACAATTTAGAAAGAGTTTACAATATAGTTAGCTAACCTGATTTTGAAGCAATAATGATTATTTTGAATTTTACACAGAGCTCTGCGATTTTAATAATTTTAAAACAGATACTCGAGCTGGAACGAAGGTGAGTATTTTGGCGACTTATGGCATCTTCTCTTTAGTTGGGAGATGATTTAAGATGGTATTCCTATAGCTGGAGTTGAGGTAGTTGAATTTGAATGAAGGTGAGTTCCGGCCTTGGATGGATCAAAAATTATTAAAATATATAAATTATATAATTTTTATTCCAATTTCATTAATTAAATTTCTTTTTAGGTGTTATAAAATGTTATGGCTTAGCAGATAGTAACGGTATTATGATTTAATGATAAAATTTTTTGTTGAAACAAATTCAATCAGTAAACTAGATTTTATTTTTACCCCAAGTGCGGTCACTAATTGATTTCTAGTTTACACAAAATTCCCATTTTTAATTATAAACCGATGACTTTTATTTTAACTAGATATAAATAACTTTTAACATATTTTTTTTATATTGTTTATTTTAAAAAAAGAAAATTTGACAGATCTTATAAAAAATACTTTAGTTTCAGTTATATCTATTAAACATTAAATCAGAAAAACGTAAATATATTATAAAGAAAACATTTTACATTATTTTTATTTAATCTTAAATATTATATGTACAAATCATTATGCCATAATTTCATGGTTTAAATTATCCATCCACATACGAATATAATACAAATATAAAATTTAGAATTGACTTTCTAAATTTTATATTTGTATTATATTCATATGTGGATGGATAATTTAAATTTTATATTTGTATTATATTCGTATATGGATGGATAATTTAAATTTTATATTTGTATTATATTCATATGTGGATGGATATTTTAAATTTCATATTTGTATTATATTCGTATGTGTGTGTGTATTTCTCATGCTACAGAAGTGTTGGCTCTTTTAATCAAGCTGACAAAACTTATCATAATCGGATGTATTATTAAACTTTACTCCAGACTTGGTTTGATTACATGTATAATAGCCACTCGAACTGATGATGAAAGGGCATAACTAATAAGTGGAATGTAGTGATTTATTGTGTAGCATAATAGCCACAAATTTATTTTGCTAAATGGCCTAGAGTAATGTTGTTTAGTAAATAAAATGTCTGTGTGCATTATCCAACACTATGTAATGGGTTATATCAAGTATATATGAAATTGTCAATAAATATAATTCATCATATATATCAGTTTCTGTCTCATTAAATCAATCCAATTCACTAATTGACCATAGCTATTCATTAGTAAAACCCCTATTAATGAAATATATTAGATTTTATCTTTGGAATGTCTCTAGTTATGAAAGAAGGGGGGGAAAATTAGCCTTTTTAAAAAAAGAAAAAACGATTGTCATAAAAATTACATTTACATTTTTTTTAATTAAAAAAAAAAACACTTTTAGAGTAAATAATTAAAAAAAAAAGATCGATTTTTAAATTGAGAATTGACTTATAGATTAATAAAATATTTTATGAATAATTATGGATTTCTACACGATAATTTTATCAAACCTGTCTAATTATAGCATATGTAAATCTATGATGCCATTCAAGCAGCCATGATAGCAAATTTCACCGCTCGACTTATATATAACATTTTGACATAGAGTAAATAATTAAAAAAAAAAGATCGATTTTTTAAAAAAAATAAATTTAAAAATACATCCATTTATAAAACTGTGAAATAGCATGTGATACTATTAAGTTTGAAATAATATTTAAACAGTTGTAGCTTCTTAATTAATCACACCTGTACATTATATGCCATTCATATTTTAAGTAGTATGTACATAATCTCTATAAGTGCGTAGTTTTTCCATGTGTAACCATTTGAGAAATAGCGCCATGTAGTGGGCTAGAATCTTGGTAGTCGCTGTTACCAGATGACACATAGGCTAGATGTGTTTATGGCAATCAGCACCACTTAGGTTCTTGGTATCCACTGGTAGCAGACAATGTAAGCTAAATGGGCTTACGCACTGTGACAAGCGCCATCAAGTGAGCAGCTTTGTGGCCAGCCAGCTGGTGGAATGTTCCTGTGCTTATGCACTGTGAACAGCACCACCTTTTGGCTGGAATTTGCAATGCTGCATTTTGGGGCCCTACTCTAAGTATTTCTGTGGTTGATCCCAACCAGCGCCTCTGGTGGCCACATGGGTCAAATGTCACAAGTACCGAACTTTTTTTTTCAAATCATAAGAATATGGTGAGATTTAAAATTATTTTTTCTTTTGTTATTTTCTCCTTATTTTTAAATTCTATTGGTTGAGAAGTTTTAAAAAATATTTTATCTTCTAATAGCTTTTTCCAAATATTTTTAATATTCTTTAATTCATATTTTTCGTTTATGCTCTTAGGTCTTTTAGAAATTTCTATAGCTTCTGTTAGCAGTCTCAGATCATATTGTCCATTTTCCCCCAGAATATATGTTTCATTAAAATTGATAAAATACATATTTTATCAAAAATTGAACAATATGATGAAAGACTGCTAAGAGAAGCTATAAAGATTTTTAAAAAACCTATGAACATAAAAGAAAATTGAATTAAAAATCAACAATCTTTTGAAAAAGCTATTGAAGGACAAAATATTTTTTAAAACTTCTCTATGAATAGAATTTAAAAATGAGAAAATAACAAAAGAAAAAAAGTCTAACAATTTTAAATCTCACCATACACATTCTTATGATTTGAAGAAAAATCTCTGAGGAAAATACTTGTTATTGTACTGAAACATCAGCTATTAACTGTTATATTTTTATTACATGGAAACTCTCAAAATGAATTCATTTATCTGTAAGAATATTAAAATTAATATAACAGGTATATTTAAAAATGTTAATTTTCCAATTACTTTAAAAATGATAGGTTGAAAGCCAGGAGTTTTTGTATTCCACCAATTATGACAGTCTTTCAGACTGTTGTACAATTCTCACATTTAAAATCTTTTCTTTAATTTACATTAAATCATAAAAAAATTGTTAAATCAATCAAATAAGAAAAAACATTCACATGGCTGACTTCATCTGGTCATAGATATAAGTTTATTAAAAATTAATGTAAATATTAAAATTTCAATTTTAGCCATGAATAGTTATAAAATTAATATCTTCAAAATGTTTACAATTTTAAATTTAAAATAAAATAATTTTTTTATCATATTAATCATATTTTCTCTAGTTCTTTGTGTTCTGTGATATGCATAATGTAAGCTGAAGTTATTTTAAAAATTATATCTTCAAAAAATTACAATATGATGAGTGTCAGTCTCAAAAATGATAAATATTATGGGAACTAAAAATTATTTAATGATAATGTCATAGTAATAACTTGAATTTTAAAAAGTAGTTGGTTTATGGAAAAAATAAATAAAACTATACATGTCATAAAATGTACAAATTAAAATTTTAATTACCATGATTTTCACTATTTTCACATTGCACTAATAAATGATATAACATGAGGGATGCACTAGTTCTTAATCCATATTTATTATTGTCTTCATTGTTATGCTATTTATTTTTATGAATTTAATTAATATATTTCTTTACATAATCAGATTGTTTTTGTAATTTATTTTTTCTGTAGTTTTGCATTAAAATATTTATAACAAGAAATTAATAAAATTACTTGTTGTAATAAAATTGCTTTTTGGAATTTAATTTTTTATAGATGAATTATTTCTTATATTTTATAATTTCTAATGGATTTACCATTGGGCTTATTACTAAAATATTAGTATTTTTTCTTTTTTAGTTAATACACTATTTGTATTAACCATATTTTTAAAAACGTAAATCTATTATTTTATTTATTATAGTATAAACTATAAATATCAAATATTTTATGAATTAAATATATGATTTTTTATGTTATACTTCTATATGTTCTACTTGTAAGATATGCTATTTTAATTTTATTTTCTATGTACAATATGAAACTTACAAATTAGATTTTTATTTGCTTATTAATATTAGTATGTGTTAACCATGTGCTCTAGTAGCATCAATAATATTTTATTTGTGTGTGTATATTTTATTTTTGTATTTAACAATAAAATAAAATTAAAATTTAAGCTTGTAAAGAGATATCAGTTACTTTAAATTTTACAATTATAATTGTAAAAAACCCCTAATTTTAATCACATATATAAATAATTAAAATCAAAAATCAAAATAGTTTAATGATAAAATATTTTGTCACTGAAAAATTTGTATTTACAATAATTTTTTTAAAGGAAATATACTTAAGTTTTAGAGATTTAAAATTGTCACCATTTTAAACTGTAAAAATATCTTAATAATGAAATTAATATGTATTAAAATATTTAATAATATTTATATAAAAAAAACAAATTGAAAAAAAAATTACTTAATTCCATCATAAATTTTAAAAAAATCATAAATAAAAACAGTTTATCAAGATATACATGGATGGAAGTAATATAGTGCAAATTTCATAGTTGTGAGTGCTATAATTGCACTGCAATCACTGTACCTTCTCTGTTGTTTTAAGTTGTTTATAATCTTACATTACAGTATGCAGACTCTTTTTTCTGTAGATGCAATTTTAATATACTAGTATGTATTAATTGAAAAAATTCTGAAAATGTCAGCATTATATAAAATCTTTGCATGATTGACAGTACCATATTAGCATAATAATGTCACTAGAGAATAAGCCTAGAAATCAATAGAAATGAGAATTTCTGATTGGCTGCATGTTTAGCCCAAGGGCATATAATTGAAGTATTTACATTTCTAAAGCAAAACTATTAATTTTCAATAATTTATTTACAAATTAAAGGTTATGACACAATATTTTTTATAAAAGGGATATTTTTAAATCCTAAACTATATCATTAATATATATTTTTTAAAAATAATCTTTAAAGAGACAACTCTTAAAAAGTTCATTATAGTAAGCAGAAGCAGTTTTTATTGGGAAAATTAAAATTACTTTTGTCAAAATGGTAAAGAAAATATTTTTTAAATTTTAATAAATAAAACAATTACTTTTTTTTTATTTTGATATTAAGTAATCCTAAATATATTATTTTTTTAATAATATAAAAGACAAATATTTAGTATTTTCTTCAATTCATTTTGAATAGATAAATTACATCCAGTGTTGTTAAGTACCATTGTTATATATAAAAACTCTGTTTAGATATTTATTAAGTATTAAAATACCTATTGCTTGAAAACTTACATTTGTATGTTAAGATTATCAATATATTATATAAAATATTTAATTATAAAAATAAAATGTTCTTATATGAATGATATGTTTAATAATTGTCACTAAAGTGTATTCAAAATAGAAAAGTGAAGTTAGCTACTGAAAGGTTAAAATTAAAATGTATTTGAATTGCTAGTTATTTATTTGACATTTATTATAATTGTAAAAAATATATATTTATTTTTTAATATTCCTTATAATTTAAAGATATTTTATCAAAACAAAAATATAAATTTTAAGTAATAAATATATTACAAGTTTTTATATATTACACATTCATCTACATAAAACTGAATCATTTTATCTGCCCTCAAACACTATGTAATGATAATGTATTCATAAGTTATGTATCAGATGTCTTTTTTTGTCTGAATATAAGTTAATTCTTGTGTATAATTTGCATGAATAAAGTTTATTTTATAATTATTTTTTTATATCTAAATATTTTAATTTGTACACTTTTATCTTAATAAATACAATGTACATATATATTGTTTGTATTTTGTTATAATATAGCTCAATTGACTTATTTAAACCATTGTTCATGCTTTACCAGTTTTAAAATGATGTCTACAATTTAAATGTAGCTAATAACCAAACCAACCCAAAATAATGAAATTCAAGAGACACAGTAAATTGTTTAAAAATTATATTTCTGCTTAGTTTACCACAGTGATAAAATAATGACACTGGAAAATGGAAAGTTTCTGCTTTCAAAGTTCAATCAGATATATTTGGGCTCAAATGTTCACATGATCATCACAGTTTTAATCATTTACATTAGATTTATATAAAATTTCCAGAAACTTTTAGTTTTTTTCATAATATGAACTGTATGAATTTTAATATATTTTAGTTATTTACAAACTTTTTAAAATATTTTTATTATTAGTTATGGAGAAAAAGTAGAACCATTGTATTAAACAGTGATAAAATATATCAAAAAGTAAACACTCAGAAAAGTTTGCTTATATATATATATATATATATATTAATAATTTTGCTATGAAATATGATAACAAAAATCTTGAGCTAATTATTATCTACATATTTTATATAATCCACTATTAATTAATGATATAAATGATCTAAAACTATTTAATCAATATAAGATTTGAATCTTGTTACAACTTTATAATGTTAAAAGTATTGTTTATGCATATATTAGAAATATTTATGCTCTTTTTAGATAAAATATATTGTTTCTATAAAATACTAATAAAAGCAATAATAATACTTTCCAATAACATGAAACGAAAATTGTGACGATTCTTCAATATAATTTTTACAAGAATATAAGCCTTCATCTTCTGAAGTTACAGAATTTATTGTTAGTTGATTTTGTGCATTTTTCAAAGTCATTTTATTTTTAATCCATTGGTATTTATGATTTTTTTTGCTCTGCGTGACAGAATCACATAAAAGTTGAAGTTTCTCTCCTTTAAATACTATATAATTTCCAACAATATATATGCCACTTGTTGCTAAAAAGTAAAAAAGTTAAAATATATGATTTTTATAATATATATATATATTACTTATTACTGTTTATAAAATCTTTAATATTAACTATTTTTATATATTATAAATAAGTTAACTATAGGAAAGAATGTCATAATTAGAGTACGACAGGAAAAGTTTAAAAGCGCTGAAACAATTTTCAATTAAATTAGTTTTTCTTGTTAAGTTTAGCGAATTATTTTACATTTATGTATGAAACAACACCAATATTTCAATTATTAAAAAAAATATTATTTCTGAAATGTAATTTTAATAAATTATGCTATTAAACAAAATTATATAAAAATATAATACAAAATATTAAAACTGTAAACTAACATTTAGGACTTTCTACTAAAATTACGAGATTAATTCTTAAGTATTTGAGTGGTTGGTAATTTAAGATTAAATATTTTTGCAAATTATTTATACCTTCTGTAGAATAATGGGCATAAAATGTTAATTTACCATGTAAAAATTATTACAGTTAGATAAATATTCTTATGATATTTATTTAATCTATAAATCTGATTATTTAAATATAATTATAAATAAATGAAAGAAGAAATATTATAAAACATTAAATAAAATATAAATCCTTTTGTTAATTAACTGCATGATAAAGAATAACAATGTTTATTTGTAAGACTAATAAAATATCCTTTCAACTTAATTTCTTCCATCATCCAAGTATAACATATATAAGCTTGATATAATTATATCACTGAACAATTCTATGACTTGGCATATCATCATCTAAACAGCTACCTTAATGTCGATCAAGGAATATGCAATAAGATCTCAGGGAATTTAAAAAGAAAACACAGTTAAATTAAAGAAAATACATTGGTCCAGAATTTATAATTCTAACTTATAATAAAATGTAGTGAGATAAATTGACTAAATGTTTTACTGTGTTTAGTAATTAGATAAAGACAGAAATTGGGTATATTTTAATCTCACATCATCATCTAACTAATACATTAACTAGGCAATCTTTCTTATACGTTTATCAAGTGGCAATGTTTCTTATAATGCTTGGATTGAGAAAACAATATTATCAGATACCAGCACACTTAATATCATAGCTATAAAACAATATATTTATTTTATAATAGATGTATGAAATGTGGAGATGTGGAAATTAGTACACGAATGTATACAAGAATAACTCAAGACACAGTTTTTTAATAAATAAACAAATCATTTATTACACTGAAAATTTAATTAAACATAATTATTTTACAGTAATACTACTTGTCTTAATAATTTAATTCTCATATAAATCTTTGGACATCAGTTTGGGATTATTCCTATTGTATTACACTATTTATTATTCATACCTTTTTTTAAAACAAAATTAACAAACAAAACTTGAATATTCTGACTTTGAATACCTGCTTTGCTTAAGCGTTTCATCTACATAACATTAACTAAATAATGTATCATATTATTAGTACAATACATATTTTGAGAGGATTTACTATCGATTAATAAAAAAAAAATCAAATTAACATATTTGGCCATCAACAAAGCAACTTTCTATAACTAATTAAATAATCATTTTTAATTACATACACTTTTCACGCATAGCAATAAAATCTTATTCATTCTGATGATTGATGATTTATAACGTTATGTTAAATGAATATAATGTGTTTTAAAGCGTTTATTTCCTGTTTTAATTTCAATAATATTATACTTTTATATTCACATATTGTTTATATTACGCATGTGTGTCACATCTTAAGTAACAATAATAGAAAACAATCTTTTCTACACACTATCAATTCATTGAGGAAATATTAAACAAATACTTCATTTCGGACAATGTCGTAAACCAACCATCAAAATAAGACACTAAAATTATATCAAGAATTTAATTTAACTATTTATCTGGCCACATACTAAATAACACAGAGCTATATTTTCACGATTATATAAACTAAACGTTCCAAGGGAAATTCACATGAGCAAATAAACTCTTTGCTTAACACTTTGACAAACTTATCTAATTCTGAAATACACTGTTGGTGTGGGAATTTTCCTCATCACCAAGACTCTAAGAAAAACATCACTTAACTTTCTAAATATCATTTCATACTTCAACAAGAACTCATCTAATTTTGAAATATACTATTGGTGTGGGACTTTTTCCTCATTCAAAACTATTATTTCATAACATGCATACAATGTAAAATAGGTTCTACTCATGGAAAAATTATTCAAATATACTATATAGGCCAAATCTCTTATCCCTACAAAAATAGAATACATTCAGAGTAATTTCCATTCCCAAAGCTCTTCGACATGTCTTACATTATATATACACGCTGGCAGATAAATACATACAGGTAACCTACAAATCCTTTCAGTTCTTTAGAATATGACAACATCTGAAATTTATGCGTAAAAATATCTATAAATTGAACTTTTATTAAGCAAATGTAATAATTGCGAGAATAGACACACACCCTCATAAATAAGAATATATAAAAAAAATAATTCTAAGTTATATACTATGCAAGCAATTCTAAGTTATATACTATGCAAGCAACATGGTAATTAAATAATACATTAAAATATAACTTTTAATTCAGAATAAACTTTAAGCTATTTTTAAAATTTAATAATCATAAATATTACGAATGATATTTCTTTACTATCTCTATCCGACTATTTCTATTATATGCTCGTTGATTTAGAAGCCAGAACTCTCACTTTGAGATAAGAAAATATACAAAATTCATATACACCTCTCTTTAACAATATAATAAAAGAGAAAAAAGAAATACATTTCTTTCCTTTACCTTCTTAAAAGAAACATAAAACATATTTGAATAAAATCAATTTATACCAGCGTATCCACAATTTGTGAATACGCAATTCTGAGACAATCTAGAAGTTCATAATAGCACAAAATTATACATAAAACATAATAATAAATATGCCTATCTGTTTATCATATACATTGATGATGACAAGAAATAAAAAAATAAAGAAACAAAAGTAATTTGTTCTTTGACTTAAAATAAAAAGTTCACTTGCAATGTCCTTCTCCAGGTTTATTAAACGATATGGAGATAGATTCTAAACTGAGTTCATGTTTATTAAGAATAAACATCATAAAATAAATTTCTGTAGGACAAAAAATAAATAAATAATCATAATTTAAATTTGATCTAGTATCCCCACTGTTCTTAGCATAGCTAATTGAGTTTACTACATCATACTTAAGAAAATGAATCTTTATACTGACGGTAATATGAAAGACACTTCAGCAACAGTTGTACAACAATTATTTAATTCACTCCATAGTAGTTTTTTTAAATTAAATAAGCAATTGTTCTTAATAAATTTCTTAAATAGCATTTGTTTTTCCGACATTTTTATAAGCTAGCATACATATAGTTATTTTTAAACATTGCAAATTAATATATCATAATACGTTGGTAATTCCACAATTAATAATAATTTATTTTATAATGCATCCTTATCAAAGAGAACAGAAATATACCACATTCCCATCCTTCCATCTGATTTAAGTACATATTTAATAAGTAGTATCCTTTGGTTATTCCGGATAATTCATATTTTATTTTATTTTCATAAAAACATATTATTTTAGGAATACTAAATAAATAAATAAAGTCATTTTCCGTAATGAATTGAAGTATAGCATGTTATTTTAAAATACACATATCCTATAATTTTAATTTAACTTTTGTAGAAGTATGATATAGGATATAATGAAAAATTAAAATAAATTCTGTAAAAATGTTCTGCACACATTTCCAAAAGACATTACAAGATACACATAGATTAGTTATATGATTATAAAGTTCATGCATTCTATCTTCTTTCTTAATGATTAATAAATAAAGTAACCCAAGCTTAATATTATAGATATACATTTTAAAAATAGCAATAAGCAAAAGATGATTAATTCAAATGTTTAAATGAGGTAAAGAAATGAAAACCAATGTACCTTCCTATATTTTTAGCCCAGCATGCTAATTGAAGACCTTTCTTGAAGTTTACTTTAAAGCTTTTTTAAGTTAATTTGACATCTGGAAGAAAATATCTACTTGTTACAGCAGAGAAGAATAATATACTGGCTGCAATTACATCAATAATGAGCCATATACTGGTTGTAATTATCACAATAATGAGCAATTTTTAATGAATACTATTTGTTAAATAGATATCTCTCCCCCCCCCATCAAAAAGGTTATCTGCACTCAAAAAAGGTTAACTCCACCTTTTGCACTTAAGCTCATTACATATGCAAGAAATCTTTTCTTTTAAAAAAAATCATTTTGACTTTTACAATTAAATTAAGACAATAATAATAATAATAAAAATAACTTTTACAAACCTGAAATAAATGAATATTAATTAACTGTTAAACAAAAATGATTAATAATTTATTTAATTTGTAAAATAAGTCACTGATCCAAATATCCATTATTCGTTGAAAAAAATATATTTGTTAAATTATTAAAGATAATTACAGTAATTTAAATGTCTTCATGTTAAATGTACTATTGCTTAGTGCTATTAAAAGATGAAAATGAAATGAAACATAATACAGTTATACACTCATGCACATACACTATAATATACATATTAAATTATCTTGACTAAATATAATTGAGATGGCTATTAATGTTGATAAAAGGATAGGTATCAATGAATAAGGGATTAGGAAACCATTCAGACCAATACTAAATACTAACATAAAATAACTTTGCATTCTCCTGACAAAATATACTAATTCCTATAATAAATAACCCCTTTTTCTTGCATTAAATACAAGAATAATAATAAATACTTGTAAAACTGCTAATCAAAATACATAAGTGACTCACATATAAGATTTGAGACATTTAATAGAAATTTTTTTAAAAAAATTTAGGGCTATTTCATTTTTTTTATCAAAATGCAACTATTCACTACAAATACAAAGTATCTCAACTCCTTGTGACCACTCAGAGGGTCACAATATATATATATATATATATATATATATATATATATATATATATATATATATATATTAAAAACACTAAAAGAAAAGGATAGCCATGTTAGTTTTCCTGTAAATAAATCAAATTCCACCAGCATAATTTGCTCCAGACTAGAACAATCAGTATGCTTAATAAGGCCAGCATATTGGAATGAGTCTTTTTGGATACCTACATCCTGTTCTATAAAGTCCAGCTACTGTTTTTGCCACCTCTTCAAGCCTGGGGAAGGGGGCTTTGTGGGCATATTAAGCTTGAAAATTAATGCCATCACTCATTGAACTAAAAGGCCCATTAGGCTGCTTAAAGAGCTGGATGTTCTGGGCAATAAAGTCAAAGATTTATCAATATTGGATGTGACAACAAAGAAAATAATGAGCATGAAGTGCCAATATAGGGATAAGCAAAGGGTGTTAGCTCAGTACATAGCCATCAAGAGGTCCAAGTTATATTTGTCCTCAAATCATAATTGGACCCAAAGATATCTTAGATGGGTAATTGGTGCCTCAAAAGACAAATCCCTTCAATGATTAAAACTGACAATTGCAATTTTGCAGGTGATGGAATGTTGGAAGAGATATATTTGCATTTTAAAAGTAAGCTTCAAAATTATTTCTTAGGAGAGATCTGGAAATAGGTGGATGGTGAAGAAGAGCATGGAATCACAGAAAGTATTATTGAGCAAAGGTTGCTGGCTTACCCAGAAAACACCAATCCAGGCTTTCATAGTATATGCAGATTCATTCTAGTTCATCTGTGCAAATTCACCACCCCCATGTATGAAAGCTAATTGATGTTCTGGCAGGAAACTATTAACTTATCCTAAATCTTCACCCTGTTACCCTCATGCCATTTATGAAAAATGAGAATCCCCCAAGTCTTTTAAATTTAAGACATATATCAATGACTCCCTTATTAATCAAAACCATGGAATCCCTGGTCAAAGAAAAATCCAGCAGTGGCTGCTCAGTAACATTTTCAGGCACCAATTCACCCAAAAAGTCTCATCCAGCATGGCAGCAGTTAAAAATTTCATGCTTCCGGTGGAGCATGTTAGACTTAAGAAGAGACTTTAGCCTATTGTAGTCCAGTTGGACTTTGCAGGGGCAATTGAATCTGTGGTGCCTGGGCTTCTGTTCTATCTTCTCAGGTGTTATGGAGTCCCTTTAGTTTATATAAAGATTATTGCAAATTTATTACTCAACAGGACAATTCACATATCTCTTGATGGCTCACTGGCCATAGAGTTCAAACCACATATTTTAATTTTTCAGGGGTCCCCACTGAGCACCCTTTGCTATATCACTTACATAGATCCCTTTCTCAAGATGGTTGAGAAGGAACTGGCAGGAATATATGTACCAGCTCTTAGGAAGAGATCCACCATATCTCATATGAAGATGATGTTACTATTTTTCTCTCCTCTCCTCAACACGTTCCTAAATTATATCAAGCACTGGATAAGTATACAGATAAATTTAACCTGAAAATAAACATGATGATGTCAACAGTGTGGAGAGTGAATGATGGGAAAATAGTAACATCCAGATTCTCCAGGAAACCACAAAGTTTCTTAGGGTTCTTGGTTTCACTGTTAAGAGCAGCAATGAGACAAAAAATCCAGAAGAAAATCATTGGAAAAAAACAAAGTAACTGATATGTTATAAAGAATCTCCCTGTCACTCCATGGAAATGTGACACTGTTAAACATGCTCATTTTTCCATGTATAAATTTTTACCTTCCAATTGTCACACTGACCAAGGCTTTCCAGAATACCATCAATTCGCTCTGCAGCAAATTGCTATGGAATAAGGATGCAAAGAAAATAGTGTGTATCAGCCTTGCTAAAGTGCAGAAGCCAAAATATCTGAATGGTCTTTGTCTGCACACAATTGAGGTCCTCTAGGTACAAAAAGCTCTGACATTGATAAAAACACTGGAAGTCAGGCAAAGTGAAGAGGTAGTATCTGATACAGTGGAACCTATGGATATTCCCCCACTGATTAATTTAAAATGGATCATGAAAATAAAAAAGCTTTTAAATGATTTATTTATAGTCACTGATCAAATAGTTAATGATAAGCATACTTACTGAGACATCTACAATCTCATTCACCCTAGATAAAGCAAAACCTCTTCACTAGTGTATGTATCTGTAAGAAGACTAATTAAGAAGTCAAGATTTTGCGCCTTTGAGCCCAGAATAGTAGATTTTGTAATAAAGTACTGTTTGTATTCACTGTCTATAATAAAGTACTGTTTGTATTCACTGCCTACAGGCCATTTCCTGGTGACTTGCAAAGGAAATATGAAGATAACTGTGACATGCAGCCTTTATAATGATTATGAAGAAACTCAAAGTCATATTTTTTTGTGTCATTATTTAACTGATTTAAGAATCAAGATTGTTGGGAGCATCACACTTGGTTGTAAATGGAGTCTGAACCTTGTAAAGGCATTAGATAATGGTAAATTTGCTGTTGTGAGAATGTCAGTTTTTATTCTGTTTGCATTGTGGATCACTAGATGTGACTTGATATTCAGAAAAATATCCTAGCCTCATGGAAATTTTTAAGGAAAATTTACATGGCCTCAAAAATAGGTACTCCTTACTGGCACCTGATGCATTATACTTGGACACGTGGAGTCAAATTACCACCAATGATAATGAAACTTGCATGCAAATGATTTCAAATAACTCAAGAATAACAGACTGAATACTGTAGCATGATGGTTAAAAGAGAGAGAATGGGCACTAGAGGAGATAGCATACTCAAACTACATACCATATAAATAGATATATTTCCTTAGTTCACTTAAATAGACATAAGATTGAATGAAAGATGGAGAAGAGTTTACTACCCGCAGGTTAAAAACATTATCCCATAAGAAAGTAAAATTACTATGCAATAGATATTGCCTCAACCAAAGAGAATGCCAGGCAGTTAAAACTGGTGGAGTTTAAAAGAAAATTTTCAATTAATCAATAATGAGGCTAGGTTTCTAGAACTATCTTTGTATATTAACAATATAGATCTTTTAATAAGTATCAATTACAATTGTACTGAATACACCAAGCATGGAGAATGATGTGACTTGGCCTCTGAAATTCTCTAGTATAAGTTGTTAGTAATTCATGCATATATAACCATCTTGAATAAAATTAATTTTTTCATAATAAAAAAAAAGAAAGCAGATTTTTTTTATTATGCATAAAGTTTTGAATTATTTCTTAGTAAAAGATAATGGATATCTTTATTAGTTAGGTATATATTGTAACCTCTACTCTTTTCACCTATCTCACTTTATGTACAAATAAATGCCCAGGCACCAATTCTATACAAGATAGAATAAATTTATCATTTAAATTATATATCTAGCCATTGATAAGATTCTTATGATACTACTACTCTATAGCTTAGCTCAATTGGTGGTTATAGGGTTTCGTGGTCATCTAGAATGCAAATGGGAATGAGAGAAGCATTTATAACCAATAATTATATAATATTGATTTAATTATATTATAAGCATCTACTAAGTTATAAAAATAAAGCAATTTATAAATTAACTCAAATCATGATATATTCAGTGTTCTCACCATCCAAGTAATGCTAGACCAATCAGGCCTTTCATCTAATATGCTTGGGGTCACTGCAATAATACTCAATCTACCACCATTTAATTTAGATTGAACAGCTATATTAATGTTTCTTAAATGATGCACTAATCTCAGAGCTCTGCCCTGTAAACAACAAATCAATCCTAATACAATATAACTATTAAGTAATAAGGGCTATTATGAAATTAATAATCATTACAATAAATAAAGTGTAGACAATGATAAGGATCAGGTATATTTTTACCTCACATCATTATCTATTCTAAGCAGGGCAAAATCGTAATTTGGCATTACAATGTTAAAATCTATTAAATCTGTGTTGTTTAAATAAATGGCATATAATGGTTGTTATACTGACAAGTGATACAATTTTAAATAAGGTATGTTTTATTTTTAACATCTACAGTGTTTGGATCAATCAACTCATTGTTATCGAGATAAATTGCATAAGCTATCAGATCAATAAATATTCTAGTTATTTTATGTTGAACATATGTGTGTGGAAATGGTCAATCGAATGTACATGATAAAACAATTCAGAGGGAATCTTATTTCAACAAAACATTTATTAAAAAACATATCCTTTCACAAACATATATGATAATCTTATAATTACCTTTACATTAAACACAGATTTGATTAAATAACATTAAATTATATAATTTTGTACACTTAATATTTGAAGATACTTCCTTCTATTTATTATCTTATTTACATTTATCACTCTATTCTCTTATTTATCAACAATAAACAATAAAAGAAATTTATACATTTACAATCCAATGTTAAATACGTCTATTCTCATTTGTGCTCTTAATAAGCTAAGACAAACAGTACCAAAGAATCAACGGATGCTATAAAATTATTTCTGAATATCTGCAGGTTAATATTTGCTATATAAATCCAAGTGAAACTTTTATTACTCTTTGCATTAGATAAAGTAAAATTTCCTAATTTAATACTATATTCATATCAGAGGATGAATTAATAATAATAACAATGAATGAAATAGTGATAATATGGGTAATATGATTTGATAAAAATTCTAGTGATGGTTTCTTTCTATACCTACAATTTTATTATATTTCCGAATGTGTGCACATTTATAAGATCCCAAACACGAAGCATTTATTAATTATATTTCTATCAGCCTACTTGCGGAATGGATGGTGCAATAAGATAATCATTAAATCAATGGTCTATTTCATGCATATCATAGAAATCCATAAAACATTTATCTGATATAACCAACATATATTACCTGAAGATAATTATGCTAGAATGAAGGAGGAGAGAGAAATAACAATAAATTAATATTTATATATACGCGCATGAGGGTTAACCAAAACTCCAAATTCAAACTTAACTCTTCAATAAATAACTACCAACTTTTAGGACACAAATGTTGTGGGATTCAGCCGACTTATTGTCAATAAATGGGGCATTTTCCACTTTATTTAGGAAATACAAATAGCTAATCACATGCTCTTAAACAAGGAAATATACTACCACTCACGATCAAATAAGTAAATAATTAAGGAGAGTATTACTCAATCCACATAGCAAAAATCATCCCTTCGATAGCTTCTTCATCCAAATGTAGTCAATGCATTTCATATATAAACAAATATATAAGCAGAAAAATTCTTAATTCTTCATCTTCCTTTAACATACAGGACCAATCGAAACTGATAAAAAAGCAAAATATGACTTTGGTAGAATAGTTTATGACAGTGCCCACACATGTGACTATATGATCATATATAAAATGATTCCTAAATCATATGAAACAATAAAATGTCATATTAATAATAATTAACTTTAAATGAATCTATTACTTATGAGAATTATGAATATTGAATTTCAACATAAAGTCAATACTGTCAAGTAAGTTTAACTATTTGCATACTGGCATAAATATCTCTATGCATTTATCTATTATTATTAACCAATGCATAATATTAAAGTATTTAATTTGAACTAATAATATGAGCATTAGAATATCCATTTTTTTAACATAATACCAAAAAAAAAATTACTGATTTGGTATAATTTATACCAAGATCTCTGAGACATTCTAGAGGAGATTGTGCACATAAATAAATAACAATAATAATAAATTAAATTAAGCATAAAAAATCTATCTATCTATTATAGGCAGTTGAAAGGAATACATGTCAACATTTAATCATAAAAATAAAAGTTTTTTTTTTTAGTCCAGACTTGAAAGTTTAAACAGGCATATAAGCGCAGCTCACAATGACAATGACGAATTAACAACATTAAAAATATACAAACATTGCTCTTGCAGGCTAAAGTAAAATTTGACAAAAACTGCAATAATTTCCAATGTTCTTAGAATTTTCTAAAGGATATTATAAACAGCCTTTGTGTGTATTGGAATCACTTTATTGGTCATAAGAAACAAAATTTCTGACTTGGTAAGATTATCCAAATAAAAGTTTATGACTTTATTATGTTTTAGGTTGCTAGCATTCAGTAAAAGTTTCACAACATTTAAATCCAAGGTCATTTGGATTATCCCTGCTTCTATACACTACTTATAGTTAATTATTAAATATTATTAAGTCACACATTCTATCACTCATTTTTCTATAGGTGCAAATGGTAAGGTAGTTTAACATCTATGACTATTCCAATAATGTATAGGGTTAGAATAGATAACTTTTCCATTTTAACTTTATTTTACATAACAAGAACAGAAAATTTATCAATCACAAGTCAGTAAATTGTTTCACTAAATAGTTCAGCATAATTTTCTTCTTAGTTATCCTTACTGTTATTAATTTACACAATTCCAACATTATTTTATTCATCATAAATCACTTTAACATAAGTTTATAATATTCATGCATTTGAATAAAGTAAATCTAAATTATTAGCTGATAAAAGCTAGAGCTGGATACCTTTTAAAATTTAGCTTTCCATGTGAACAATCCTATTCTGAGTAGTATGAGAGAACTTTATTCATAAAGGAATAGTAGAGAATTTTCACAATTTAGTTCATTTATTTTTTTAGAAAATTATTCCACTTTCCATAACTATTCTGTCTTTCTTTTCTGTCTTTATCCATTTTTCTGCTTAGCCACACCTCTATTTTTATAGTTATAATGAGTTTAGCAATATTTTAGAATTTCTTGCTTGTAAAAATTTAGTAACAGAATATTAGAAAAAGAAAAAAAATTAAATTTACAAACGCTAACCAATAACAAATAAATAAATAACTTTTACAATTTTATATGTAAGATTTTATGTAATAAATAATTAATAAATAATAAATAAAATCATATTAATTAATGGTATATGTGGGTATCTGTCTTTCCATTAATACAGAAATCTATTAATGACTAAATTATTAACAGTTTCCATGGTTAAGTAAATACTGCTATTACAAATTGGATATTATAAGTAATAATTAAAAATATGAATGAAGTGTGAGATGATATAAAATGGACATGCACCCATATATATATATATATATATATATATGGGATATATATATATATATATATAAGTAAGATCTTGAAATGGGAATAGACAGTGAGTTAGAAAATCAATGAAGAAACACCTGTTAGGGCCTTACAGACAAACATTCCTACTAATTTAGCTCTCATACCAACAATTCCTGATATTGTTCATCTTTCTTTCTTACTACCAGACACACAAAAAATAAAATTTTAATGGTTGGTACACCTCAACTGAGTTCCTGATAATTTTTTAACTAAAATTAAAATACTAAGTTATATCACAATTCATTTTTCTCCTAATAGTTATCCCTGATCACTATTGGCATGATGTGAACCTCCCACATTTCTTGAGGGTCACAATATATATATATTGAACTGAATTCGAATATGTCCATTCGAAACACCGGTCTCTTAGGCAGAGAAGAACATACTCGGAGAGTATGTATGCCCAAACGATAGCTATAAAGTATATAACTAATGTTACATTTCCAGGACATAGCTTCTTCTCAGCTGTTGAGTCCAACACCATGTCCAAAGCACTTTTTTGTTTGTGTATAATCACGGGCGCCAGCTGCTTATTCTAAAAGAATACTAAAAGAATAGACAACGCACTTTGAACAGTGGCCACTAACTCAACACCTAAATCCATGACTAGCTCAGTTGTCACTAATAGATTATACTTAATTAGTGGTTAAAAGACTTGATAAAATAATTGTAAAAGGAGTTGATAAAAGGAATTGATAAAAAGAATTGACCGACAAATAAAGTTTAATTTTAAAGATAATTTATTAACTAACATTTATTTACTAAATTTAAACATTTTTATAATTCTAATAAAACACACACATATTTTAAATTAACATTTCTAAATAGTTTAAATATTCCTATAGATTTAATAACAGAACACTCTAATTTAACTAATAAATATTGATATAATGATCACGCACATATTAACTCATGTACATACATAATAATAATAAAGTATTACATAGCATTTGAAATTTAATCACACATATCAATAGTTCATTTATGTATGATATAAAGTTCATATAATTAGACTCTTGAAAGATTCATATGAATTAATGCAATGCAATGGCTATTACAGTATAAACAAAATAAGCAAATGTTTTTACCTAGGCTTTTGAATGTAGACGTAGAATTTTGTTCTCTTTGGTGGCTGCTTTCGGTGAGAATATTTCCATTATGAATGCTTACCAGCCAGCTGGGACTTTTCCTTGATGAGTTTCCTGATTTTCACGATTATTACTATTGGAGACAATTAGATATTGATGGAGATTTTCTAAGTTGTTATGTTGACATTATTTCATGGGCAGATCTTGCTGTTTTCATTGGACTTTTTAGGCTGTGGAGAGGCGTGAATTCCCAAAATCTTCTCAACACTGCATTTTGTTTGTTAACTGACTCAATTAATTTCTGAACTGCACTACTCAATTACTTTGTGAACTGCACTCACTCAACTGATTTGTGAACTGACTTGAACTATTGTCTCAACTGATTGTCCAATAAAAATATTCAGTATTTATACTGATGATGTGTTGTCCCTTTCATATCCTCCGGCAAAGATCTGTTGTCGAAATTCCAGTGATAATCATTTGATAAACATGTTTTGAAAGATTACTTAATTAGTAATAGCCATGCAAAAATGTATTGTTTTATATTAATTAATATCTAATAGCCATTGCCGTGTTTTTTAATGATAATCTTCTTTAACTTTCATTTATTTATAATAACATTTATTCTATTGTTGACAATCACACATATATACACATGTATATTACTAGTTTTACATTTTCCTTAATTCGAATGAAAAAAGATTTGTTTTTTTTTAAACTTTAAATTATTTATATTTTACGAATACTAATAAGAAAACTCTTTATTTCCTTTTACAAACCTTTAGTTTAATTTTCCTTACCAAGACTTCCCCTCCCCCCTTTTGATTAATTAATTGTAGCTTTTTATTTCAAAACTAATGCTGGAAAACTATTTGATTCATTTTTTTTTTTCAAAAACAAACTGAAATAAACTCAACATTTAATTTTATGTTTCTCTTTTATGAAAAATTATTTTAATAATATAATTTTAGATAAAATTATATGTACAATATCAATATTGGTACAAAATATATATATATTAATTCTAATGTTTTCACGGATAAAAGATGTCATATTATTATTACTATTTGCGGGATATTCCGTGTAGTGAAAAAGCTAAATGCTGACATTTCAGTACAATATCAAGTACCTTCCTCAGAGCGTCCTCTTTCTCAAATCATAAGAATGCATGTGAGATTTAAAATCATTTTTATCATTTTCTTTCTCCTCATATTTAAAATCACCTTCTTTAGTCACTCTAAAATAAACGATTCAAAACTTGCCTTATTCAAAACTGCGTCAATTTTCTTCGTATGCGTATGGAAGGAAATTTTACAACAGCTAGGATAAAGTCCATTTCTTTTACAGTTGAGTAAAAATTGAAGATCATAAACGGCTTTAATTTTTTTCACACACATTCTCCATTCTGTAAACCAATCTTTCCCGTAAAGATGAATAATGTTAATTCTAATGTTTTCACGGATAAAAGATGTCATATTATTATTACTATTTGCGGGATATTCCGTGTAGTGAAAAAGCTAAATGCTGATGTATCCTAGCTGTTGTAAAATTTCCTTCCATACGCATACGAAGAAAATTGACGCAGTTTTGAATAAAGCAAGTTTTGAATCGTTTATTTTAGAGTGACTAAAGAAGGTGATTTTAAATATGAGGAGAAAGAAAATGATAAAAATGATTTTAAATCTCACATGCATTCTTATGATTTGAGAAAGAGGACGCTCTGAGGAAGGTACTTGATATTGTACTGAAACGTCAGCATTTAGCTTTTTCACTACACGGAATATCCTGCAAATAGTAATAATAATATGACATCTTTTATCTGTGAAAACATTAGAATTAACATTATTCATCTTTATGGGAAAGATTGGTTTACAGAATGGAGGTGTTTTGAAAGAATGTGTGTGAAGAAAATTAAAGCCGTGTATGATCTTCAATTTTTACTCAACTGTAAAAGAAATGGACTTTATCCTAGCTGTTGTAAAATTTCCTTCCATACACATACAAAGAAAATTGATGCAGTTTTGAATAAGGCAAGTTTTGATTTTTTATTTTTTTTTTAAAAAAACAAAAAAAAATATTAGTCAATTTTTGATAAAAATCATTTATTTTAGAGTGACTAAAGAAGGTGATTTTAAATATGAGAAGAAAGGAAAATAAAAAACTACTAAAAAAAATTTTAGATAAAAATGACTTTTAAATCTCACATGCATTCTTATGATTTGAGAAAGAGGACGCTCTGAGGAAGGTACTTGATATTGTACTGAAACGTCAGCATTTAGCTTTTTCACTACATGGAATATCCCGCAAATAGTAATAATAATATGACATTTTTTATCCATGAAAACATTAGAATTAACATTATTAATCTTTACGGGAAAGATTGGTTTACAGAATGGAGGTGTTTTGAGAGAATGTATGTGAAGAAAATTAAAGCCGTTTATGATCGTCAATTTTTACTCAACTGTAAAAGAAATGGACTTTATCCCAGCTGTTGTAAAATTTCCTTCCATACGCATACGAAGAAAATTGACGCAGTTTTGAATAAGGCAAGTTTTAAATCATTTATTTTAGAGTGACTAGACACAGTTTTGAATAAGGCAAGTTTTAAATCATTTATTTTAGAGTGACTAAAGAAGGTGATTTTAAATATGAGGAGAAAGAAAATGATAAAAATGATTTTAAATCTCACATGCATTCTTATGATTTGAGAAAGAGGACGCTCTGAGGAAGGTACTTGATATTGTACTGAAACGTCAGCATTTAGCTTTTTCACTACACGGAATATCCCACAAATAGTAATAATAATATGACATCTTTTATCCGTGAAAACATTAGAATTAACATTATTCATCTTTACAGGAAAGATTGGTTTACAGAATGGAGGTGTTTTGAAAGAATGTGTGTGAAGAAAATTAAAGCCATTTATGATCTTCAATTTTTACTCAACTGTAAAAGAAATGGACTTTATCCTAGCTGTTGTAAAATTTCCTTCCATATGCATACGAAGAAAATTGACACAGTTTTGAATAAGGCAAGTTTTGAATTTTTAATTTTTTTATTAAAAATACAAAAAAAAAGTTATGGTCAATTTGTGATAAAATCGTTTATTTTAGAGTGACTAAAGAAGGTGATTTTAAATATGAGTTGAAGGCAAATGAATAAATTTAAAAACTCCTTCAACCTTTTTAAATTTTTCTCCCCCTTTGATTTGTAAATCTCACATGCATCCTTATGATTTGAGAAAGAGGACGCTCTGAGGAAGGTACTTGATATTGTATTGAAACATCAGCATTTAGCTTTTTCACTACACGGAATATCCCGCAAATAGTAATAATAATATGACATCTTTTATCCGTGAAAACATTAGAATTAACATTATTCATCTTTACAGGAAAGATTGGTTTACAGAATGGAGGTGTTTTGAAAGAATGTGTGTGAAGAAAATTAAAGCCGTTTATGATCTTCAATTTTTACTCAACTGTAAAAGAAATGGACTTTATCCTAGCTGTTGTAAAATTTCCTTCCATACGCATACGAAGAAAATTGACACAGTTTTGAATAAGGCAAGTTTTGATATTTAAATTTTTTTTTTAGAAATATAAAAGAAAAAGTTATGGTCAATTTTTAAAAAAATCGTTTATTTTAGAGTGACTAAAGAAGGTGATTTTAAATATGAGGAGAAAGAATAAATTAACAAACTACTTACAAAGAAACAGGAGACTTTTTAGATAAAAATGATTTTAAATCTCCCCTTTTATTAAGTAACATGTTCATCCAACATTATGATTTGAGAAAGAGGACGCTCTGAGGAAGGTACTTGATATTGTACTGAAACATCAGCATTTAGCTTTTTCACTACACGGAATATCCCGCAAATAGTAATAATAATATGACATCTTTTATCCATGAAAACATTAGAATTAACATTATTCATCTTTATGGGAAAGATTGGTTTACAGAATGGAGGTGTTTTGAAAGAATGTGTGTGAAGAAAATTAAAGCCGTTTATGATCTTCAATTTTTACTCAACTGTAAAAGAAATGGACTTTATCCTAGCTGTTGTAAAATTTCCTTCCATACGCATAGGAAGAAAATTGACACAGTTTTGAATAAGGCAAGTTTTGAATTTCTTTTTTTTTTAAAAAAAAAAGAAGAAAGTTATGGTCATTTGTGATAAAATCGTTTATTTTAGAGTGACTAAAGAAGGTGATTTTAAATTTGAGGTTAGAAAGAAAATGATAAAAATGATTTTAAATCTCACATGCATTCTTATGATTTGAGAAAGAGGACGCTCTGAGGAAGGTACTTGATATTGTACTGAAACGTCAGCATTTAGCTTTTTCACTACACGGAATATCCCGCAAATAGTAATAATAATATGAGACATATATATAATCTTTTATAGGGTTAACTATTTAATGCACATCGTGATATCTTTTAAGATAGTTGTAGAAAATGTTTTATTTGTATTTTTTCAATTAATTTTGTTCAATTTTGCTTTATTTTATTTTATTTTTGCTATTATTTTTGTTGACTTATTTCCATTTCCATGATGAATATTTATTTATTTATGATTGTTAAATTTGACGATGATAATAATATATACAAAGTTAATAAAGAACAATATGAAAATCAATTTAGAAAAATGCTAATAATTAAAAGGATAAAATATATACAGATAAATCTATTTATTTATTTTTTCTCTATCTTGAACTATTTATATCTATTTTAAATGTCTGTTTTTTAAAAAAAAAAATAATTGCAAAATGTTTAAATTTTTAAAAAAAAAAATCGACAGGCAAGTGAATTAACAATAGAGTTTGAATAAATATTTCATGAGAGGATATAAAGCTGAAAATACTATAAAGATGAATTATGCAATAAAAAAAATATATGTAAGAAGACAATTCTTTTAGCTTGTTTACCTGACTACTATTTTTTCTGATAAAAAAAAAAAAAATCAGTTCTCAATAAAAAAATTTTTTTTATCTACCTAAAACATTAAAGGAACTCTATTTGAACTCAATATGTATCAAAGAATGAGTGAGGAAAGAAAACTAGTTAATTGAAGTTTATATCCTCTTAGCGTACTCCCTCCCAGCTTTCATCCAAAAAGGGAAAAAATCATCAACAAGCATGCACCTGAGAGGAGAAAGAAATTATCTTAAACCACAAACTACCCCTGCCTGAAGATGGAAATAAAATGTAATAATAGAAGCATCTCAAATTCCATTACTTCTATCAGTTATCTCAGCATGATGTGTAAAAAGAATACTTTAAAAACCAACTTCAACTATTCAAAATTTACAACTTCATCAACAAAGAACTACATGCCATGTTAATATAATCAAAATCAGGTCCAACATAAACTCTTCAGATAACTGTTTATTTTATAAAAAAATAAAAATAAAAAAGTTATAAAAAAGGACAATGAGATACGATTAACATTTAAAAAAAAAAATTATATACACGTTTGTTATTTTGTCATTTCCCACCTCTCTTTAGTATGTTATTATAGATTCAGGTGCCTCATCTTTATTATGTTTTTTTTAATAATACCCACATATATACCTAATATACATGGCATATGAGTATAGTGTAAAATAAATGTCTTAAATAAATTTTTGTCAGCATTTGTGCTTATGAAGGATATTTTAAATGTTAAACATTTTGATGTAATTATTGTTATTGAAATATATTTATTATTATTTTTGTCAAATAATTTGTAGCCATTTAATAATCATGAAATACATTTTAAGGTTGGAACTATTAAAATAGTGTTAGTATTTGAATATTTATATGTCCAAACATATAAATCTCTGTAGTATTTATAAGACTATATCATAAGAATATATTTAGCAGAGCCACTATAACTTTGTGATAAAATTTCTTTTAATACAGATGAATATAGATGAATATATCAATAATTTTTCTGTATTTGAGAGCCATTTGTAAAATAAAATGTATTATTTTAAGATATCTGTATTTGAGAGCTCCAAAAGAATAAAATGTAGTTAGAAGAATACATTTTAATATCGTCCAGAGTGAATCTTAGTATATTTTTTTTCCTAATTGCAGAGTTAGCATAATCCTATTTTAAAGAACAAATCTCTGACCTTGAACTATTTGATATTAGCAAATGGTACTACTATTATTATTGATGTACTTTATTTATTCTTAGGAAATAAATGATATTCATTTAGGTGCAAATTCAACTTAAATAAATATATCATTAGCAAATCTTGCTCAATGTGGATTTCACAGAAATCAGTTGAAAAAACCTGTAAAATAAAATGGGTATTATGCTCTCTGTTATTTTGTTATTGTTGCCACTCTAAAAAAAGAAAATACATATTATAAATAAAAAATAAACCATTTGTTTTATTTGAAGTGACTTTGTGTAATTTTTTTTAAAATCTCATCACTTATCTGTATATGTCGGTCATAGTGCAATACTTGATTTTGGTAACTTAATTATTTTATCCCGAGAATATTGAAATGTTATGGATTATTTGCACAAGCATCAATAGGCAGCTATATTATTTAATATTAATAATTTAAAAACATCAAATAAATTCTTTATATTTAGCTGCTTGCAAATATAATAAGTAACCTTTGTTTTTACTTTATATTTAGAAAATAATCAAATCTAATTAATGAGTGTTAATGCTAAATCCTGAGAGTATGCAAATAAAGATTAGAAAGATTATAAAGTTGGATACATTCTTTTCATTTACATAATGAGTTTGGCTTGTTTATATTATCTCAAAGCTAGCCTATTACTGTATCAATCGTGAGTAAAGTTTGACACATAACTGAAAAAGCTTATCATTCTCTGTTTGCGTATTATTTAATTAAAAGGCTATCTTTAGTGTGATTATGACCTAGGTACATATAATTTAGATGGCATTTGAATAAGGAAATTTTTTATAGATATTATTATTTAAAGAATCAACTTACTCATTCTCTTTCATTCCCACTTAGATACTATTACAATTTGAAGTCTGATTTCTCACATTCATACTATTACAATTTGGGCATTAACAAACCAGAACCTTTTATCTTTTATACTATTGCAATAAATAAAATTTATATTAAGCTAGACAGCAAGTTTCTATGTGGTGCTTTCTAAAATTATGGTATATGCTTTTATTACAGATTTTTATTTTTTACGTAAATACTTTTTTCATACAATAACATTTTTTCATTCATTTTTTTGTGTAAGAATGTCAATTTTGGTATAATATAGTGTTTTCATTCTGTTCTTGAAAAATGTATTCAATTCGAAATTGAACCTATGTTAGAATAGGATCGAAAAAATATATTTTTATAAATATTTATTTTAATAAACTTAAGGAAATACAATGAAATCTTGTCATAACCAAATTTTTTCATCTTGTTTTTGTGATTTTAATACCCAGAATAATTGACAAATTTATCTATCTGATATTAATTTTAGTTTGCATATATATATTTCATTGGTATTTTTTTCCATTTTTTATAAAATAATTAGGTCAATTGAATTAAGTTTTCAAAAGAATTATTTCACTTTTATTTTTAAAAGTGTGGATTTTCAGCTTAAAATTAGATAAAACAATATTGTTAAAAATTATTATCATTAAAATTATTTGCTATAAATATTTTAAAAGTATAAAATGAAATAAGTAATAATAATAATAATTGTTTTATAATACACACATATTATTGAAATATATATTATGTAATTCATGATGCTATACTTTTTTCTTCTTTAAATGTAATTTTATATTTAAGCCAACTGCACATTGCCTTGTAAAGACCCATGGATTTTTTTAATTGGTTGCTGTAACAATTTTTTTTTAAAATTTAATGTAAATTAAACAAAAGATTTTAAATGTGAGAATTGAAAGACTATTATTATAGTAGAATACAAATGCTCCAGGCTTTCAGCCTGTCATTTTTGTATTAATTTGTTGCTTTATCAATTTTTTTAAAGATTTAAACAAAAAAATTTAAAGCATTTGCCAGAGCAACCTCTGAATAAATGACTTTTTTTGATAGTCTGTGAATCGTAAGTTTTTTTAGCTTTTTATACCATTTATTAAGGTCAGAACCTGTTATTGCAAAGGCCCATGGGTTTTTTTAATTGGTTGCTCTAATAATATTTTTTAAAATTTAATATAAATTAAACACACCATTTTAATATTATATAAACAAATTTATAAATTTTAATAAAGCTAAATTAAAATTTACATTTTTAATATATCTGTTATATTTGATAACTTTATAGCTTGAAATATGTATTTATTGGAACACCCTCTGATTTAATAGTTACTGTTTATTAATTGCTAAGTATGTCATTCATCTGAACTATATTAAGTGTGTGACAGCCTGTGAAAGCACAGAATGTCTTAACATTGAATTACAAATGGACATCTGTGGCAGTTTCTGCAGCTAGCTGGGATGGAATACAAAAGTCCCAAATGTTTTTGTAATTTTTTTATTAAATATAATATTTGTAAATATTTTTAATTGATTGCTTTAATTGTTTTTAAAATTTACTAATTTACAAAATTTCATTAACATTGCTAAGCAAGTGCCTTAACATTGAATTATAGGAGAATGTTTGTGCCTGTTCCTGCGGCTGGATGTGAATCTTTACCAATGATTTAAAAAAAAATACATTCAATAAAAATAATTATTAATAATTTAAATTTGGTCAGATAGGAATTTATATTTATATTTAAATATTGGAAATATTTGTACTTAATATTCATAATTATATATATAGTTCTTACAGTTTAAAAAGTCCATCCTTAATAGTTTCTTGTAATTTGGATCCAGTGTTAATTCCCATGATGTCCTGAGGAGTTCTATTTATCTGGAGGTCTTTTACTGTAGCTGCTATGGTTCTTTGCAGGCTTTTATTGCAGAACCCTGATGTCCTGGGATCCACAACATAGAAAAATGATATATACCCCTATAGTTAAGTGCACTAATACTGATTTTCCCCAGCATTTGTTATTTAGATGCAGAATTACTTTCTTTGCATAAAGATAATGGTTATGATGACATTGGACAAACACTTATTCTCCAATCAGAGAACAGAAAAAATACAAATTTTATACATATAACAGCATTTTGCATGTTTGACAAGAAAAAGATTATAAATTTATAAAGTGTTTAATTAGCTGAGCATGCTTTAGATGACATTTAAAGTCAGATTCGTAACTTTAGTAATTATGGCAGGGTATTTCAAGTTGTTTACATAATGGAAAGATAATATTTAAATATAAGGTCTTTTTCAAAGATCAAATAAAATCTATTCCAATACTTATAATGAATAAGCAAAATTAATCACTAAATAGGTTTGGGTTTTAAATATGAAAGAATTTATTTAAAGTTAAGTATTTTGATACCATATAGTATCATAATCATAACATAACAAAAAAAATAGTAAGTTGTCATCCATAAATAATGTAAAAGTTGAATAATAAATTGGATTCAAATAAATATTTAAAGATGAATTTGCATGGTAATGAGAAGTGAGAGGCAACAAATACTCTGTTTAGAGAGAGATAGGCCCTGGGGTATTTTTTATTAATGACATGAATATCTTTGATGATTGAGAAAACCTCTTTGTCTTTATCTTTTTATCATCATGCTCTAAAGAAATAATATCAGCTGTGGACAGATCAAAATTATGACCAGACAGTGACTCATGACTGAGGAAAAAGGAAGAATAGTAGCTTTTGCACTCCTTCAACACTAAACAGACTGATAAACAGCACAAAAGATAAGCTTTCCTTAGATCTCACTCACACAAACTGTATGTAAGATCAGCTGGAATAATTCATTATTCAGTGTATTATATTTTGGGAAGTCATGCAACCATATTGTAACTAGAGTGGCACAGCACAGAAACCTATATAACTGTGTTATAACTTAGAATATAAGTCAATTTTTTTTAGAACAGAGATGGAATTTGGTCACATCTTTAACCCAATAATAATCAAGACAGTATGTTCAGAGCAAGATGACAAAAAGTATAAGAATTAAAGAGGCATGGTTTACTGACCAATAACCCTAATAAGATCAATAAAAAATTAATCATAAATATCTTTATCAAAGAAATGGATTATGTAAATTAAATATTTACATAACTGATAGCATATTTAAATATTATCTATCCATTATATAAAAAACTTACAATACCCCTCCAGCAATTATGAAAGGTATGAATCTGATATTGAAAGCATGAACAGTTAGTTAAAAGCATTATAAATTTATAATCTTTTTGTTAAATATACAAAATGATGTTTAAATATAGAATGATAATATATAACAAAATAAATGACTAGTTAATCATTAAAATATTGAAGTGATACAAAATTATACAGTATCTTGTTGTTTACCTAATCAATTAAAGTTTTATTATGTATGATAACACATTAACCAATTACATAAAGGGTTAATATATTTACGTGTCATATTTATAGTTTGGGTTCTAAAACTTGACGATATAAATCACGAAATTATTGGTCATAAATAAACATTTGATTTTATAAACTTTTACACGGATATAACCCCCAAACATTTCCAAATTTGGAAAAATATTTTTAAAAGTCGAACATCAATCATTACATTATATGGTGACCCTAAAAAGAATCACACTGATAAAAATATATAATGGACGGATTACATATTTTCTAAATATTTTACATAATTTTACAGGAATTATTTTAGGAATTAAAATGGGAAGATAAAGAGAAATAAAATTAATTGAATGTTATTTAAAGTATTTCTACTGTGCAGAAAATATAATTGCTTTTACGAATAATGCTTCATAGATATATTTAAAATTATAAGAACTATTAGAAAAAAGTAAAAGTAGTAGTAATAAAAAATAAATTTAGGTTTTTAGGATCCAAAGTAATGCCCAGTTGTTATTTATATAAAAAAAGTAGATTGACAATAATAAATTAGAAACGAACAATTACAAATGATTTGGCCAATTTGTTAATACGTATAGATAAAACATAAAGAACGAAAGTAAATATAGAACTAAACTTGAATTGAATATTTTTGCTAATAATAAAAATATTAAAAAAATATATATCCATCTATTTAAAAAGAGAGTTTTCTACTACATGTTTTCGCCAGGTTTAACATTTGAATCTGTGATCAGAAAGTTTAACAAAAGGGCAATTTAAATATATTAGAAAACATAATGAAATATGAAAAGATGTAGGTTAAAATTGCAATGAAATAAGATTGCCCATCTGATGGACAAAGTTAAAAGAATTAAAAGATTTAAGTAAAACTAGCTTAGATATATTGTTAATAGAGATGATAGTAGATGGATAGTTAAAATATTCAGTTATCTTCGAAAAGATTTTTAATGTCCTAGAACAAGATTATATATATCTTTTGAAATAATGCGGAAATGAGAAGCTATGGATTGGAGAAATTGGATTCAGATCTCTCTTTATATATATATATATATATATATATATATATATATATATATATATATATATATATATATATATATCATCATCATCAACCATTATCAATCCACTGCAGGATGAAGGTCTCTCCAAGTTTAATCCATCTTCTCCGATCTTTAGCTTCTCTTTTCCACAACACCCCTGCACATTTTCTTATTTCATCCATCCATCTCACATGTGGTCTCTTTCTGGGTCTTTTACAATCTCTTGGAATCCAGTTTAAAATTTCAATTGTCCATCTATTATCATTTCTTCTAGGAATATGTCCAGCCCAACTCCATTTCAATCTTTTAATTTTTTCAATAAGGTCAGTAACACCTGTTTGTTGTCTTACCCATACATTGCGTTTTCGATCTCTTCTTGTTACTCCCAACATACATCTCTCCATACTCCTTTGAGTGGTCTGAAGTCTCTGTATTGGTCTTCTATTAAGTGTCCAAGTCTCAGATCCATAAGTAAGAACTGGTAAAACACATTTGTTAAAAACCATTCTTTTCAAACACATAGGCATATTTCCTTTTAGTATCAAGTTATTTCTACCAAAAGCACTCCAACCAAGTTTAATTCTATGATTAATTTCCTCCATTATGTTTCCATCTGTATTAATAATCTGACCTAGGTATTTGTAACTGTTAACTTCTTCTAATTCTTCATAATCAATCTTTATTTTCATATTTTGAGCAAATCGATTAAATATTACTTTAGTCTTTTTAACATTTATCTTTAGTCCTACTTTTCTACTTTCATCTGCTAACTCCTGCAACATTTCCTGCAGCTCTGAAGCATTATTTGCAAAAACAACTACATCATCTGCAAAATCTAAATGACTTAAATACTCTCCATTTACTTTCATTCCTTTAGTTTCCCATTTTAATCCACAAAATACTTCTTGCAGCACTGCTGTAAAAAGTTTTGGAGATATGGAGTCACCTTGTCTTACACCTTTCTCAATGTTGATTTTTCCAGTATCATTATGTAATTTAATGGTTGCTGTTGCATTTTTATAAATATTCTTTAAAATATGACAATATCCTGGATCTATACCTTGATGATCCAATGCTTTAATCACTGAAGAAATGTGTATAAAATCGAATGCCTTTTCATAATCTACAAATCCAAAACATAATGACAACTCATATTCATTTGTCCTTTCTATGACTTCTCTTAATACCTGGATACGATCTATTGTACTAAAACCACTTTTAAATCCAGCTTGTTCTCTTGGTTGATGGAAATCCAAAGTTCTCTGTAGACGAGTTGTAATTATCTTGGTAAAATTTTTATATAAAACTGATAAAAGGCTGACAGGTCTGTAATTTCTAATATCTTCTTTATCACCTTTTTTAAATATTAATATTATTACTGCATTCTTCCAATCTTCCAGTACATCTTTATCATTTAGACATTTGGTATATAACTTTGCTAAAATTGTTTCTATTTCTTCACCTCCTTCTTTTAATATATCAATTATAATTCCATCATTTCCTGGAGCCTTTACTTTCTTCATACATTTAATTGTATGTCTCACTTCTTCATTTAAAATTCTGGGCAATTCAGAAGATGTAATAGATATAGGAGGTACTTGTTCTTTATTACTATATAATTCTTGATAAAAATCTTCTACCAATTTCACGATGTCATCTCTCTTTTTAGTAATAATTCCATCTTTTTTTCTTATTGCAGATATAAATTTCCTACCAATACCAAAATGTTGTTTAACATTCTTGAGACTTTTATTTTCTTCTACAGCTTTCCTTGCTATTTCACAGTTATACTTTCTTATATCATTTTCAACTTTTTTCCGTACCATTTTACAAAATTCGAGATATTCAATTCTTTTTAATACATCATTTTTGTATATCTTCATATTCCTTCTTTTCTTCATAAATTCTCTAGTCTCAGTAGAAATTTTATTAGTCAATTGCTGCTTTTTTCTACCAGCTATCTTTGTTGCAGTTTTTAAAAGTGTATCAGTTATTTTCATATTAATTTCATTCAAATCTGAATCATGTTCAAAATCTCCTAACACTTGAAACCTATTTGTAAGTTCTAATTTAAATTCATTAGAAAGGAGTTTGCTATTAACTGAAAGGAGACCCTTTGATTCCTCTTGGAGGCCTTAAAGGAACCGAGCAGGGCAAATTCCTAATGTCCACTCCATACATTCTTGTCCTTGCAGCTGTTATTACTATGTGATTATTCATATAGTATACGAACATGGATGGGCTGCTCACCAACATGCATTAGCAGTGTGGTGAGTTTATTGGCTTTTTACCTCTGAGTTTAAGATCGAGAAACACCATGGTCTTTAAGGCAGAATGAATGTTTGTGTAAATGATAAATATTTTCCCAATACATATATACAATTATGACAGACAAAAATAAAGCATGGCCCTTATTCCCAGGAGGCTGTAAAGTCACCAACCAAGGCAGCGGTTGGTGGCCGAAGGCGGAGGGTACTAAGAATCCCCTGATTGTGGACCCAGGCTGCCATTTGATGATGACTTTTTATTTAGGTACTTACAACTGCAGATCACTTTCAAGTAAAGGAAGATTGCAAGAATTAGAAGAAGAATTGTCTTATATTAAATGGGACATTATTGGACTTTGTGAAGTTAGAAGAAAAGGTGAAGAAACAATTGATTTAAAAAGTGGACATATACTCTATTATAAAGGAACACATATTGGAAATACAAGTGGAGTAGGATTCATTATAAATAAAAAGTGGAAGAACAATATTGTGGAGATTGATGGTGTATCGGACAGAGTTGCAAGATTAGTTATACAACTTAATAGCAGATACCAAATGCAGATAATTCAGGTTTATGCCACAACAAGTTCTCATAGTGATGAAGTAGTAGAAGATTTTTATATGGATGTACAAAAGGCTTTTGATCAGAGTAAACAACATTTTAAAATTGTTATGGGAGACTTTAATGCTAGAATTGGTAGACAAATGAAAGATGAAATTGCTGTAGGTAATTTTGGTTATGGTAATAGAAATGAGAGAGGACATATACTTGTGGAGTTTGCAGAAAAAGAAAAACTTTATATTATGAATTCATTTTTTGAGAAAAATGTTAAAAGGAAATGGACATGGAAGCATCCAAATGAAGGTACAGCAGAATTGGATTATATTTTGACTAACAGGAAATACATATTTCAAGATTGTAATGTTCTTAATAAATTTAACACAGGAAGTGATCATCGATTAGTAAGGTGTAAGTTACGTGTTAATGTAAAACTAGAGAGACAAAAATTATTGAGAAAAACAATATATATATATATAAAGCATTTTTTGGGATAAACCATGTACTATTTTGTATTACTTACCAATGTTTTGACATCTTATGGTCATGTTGTTAAAGACAAACCATTAGATCTCAAGTAGCAATGAGAATGAGTGTAAGGTAGAGAATAATAGTGATCATAAAGAAGTTGAGTATTTAGAATACATGCATTAACAAGAGGTTTATTTTTTTCTGCTATGTCCTGACTCATATTTCTGGCAATTAGCCAATAGTAATAACTAACTCTAATTAAAACACATCTAACCAAATTGAACAACTTAGTTTTAAGATAATTATTAAAAATGACACAGTAATCAATACATGTATGCAAAAACAGATATAAACTATACATTAATATAGGCATATATATGCTTTATACATAGGTGATTTGGTTTAATATTTTGGTTATGGTAATAGAAATGAGAGAGGACATAGACTTGTGGAGTTTGCAGAAAAAGAAAAACTTTATATTATGAATTCATTTTTTGAGAAAAATGTTAAAAGGAAATGGACATGGAAGCATCCAAATGAAGGTACAGCAGAATTGGATTATATTTTGACTAACAGGAAATACATATATATATATATAATATCTGCCAACTATTTCAGACAAAAGTCCTTACTTATATAGCTCTATAAAGTTTAACAATTAATAAAGGTGCACTATACCTCCACTAAAGTTTTGCTATTAAATCTTGGACAAGCCCTTGAGATATTCACAAAATAATAATAACATTGATACAATATGCTTAGTCTCTAGTTGGCTTATTTCCTTACAGGAGTCAAAATCCCAGGAATGATATCCACCAATGATCTTTCACTGCTTCAGAAGCATGATGAAAAGTGAAGTCCAGAACAGAAAAAGAGAACATCAATTCATCTCTCTTTCCCTCCGGCTTTCACATTCTTTTTTTGTGTGTTTTTTTCCTTTTTTTTTTGAGTAACTGTTTTTACTGCAAAATCTTGCTGGGAGATAGTTTTTTACTTTGTTGGTTTTAGTTAGTTTCTGCCGAACCATTTAAATTCTGTTCTCAGTTTTTTACTTCAGGTAACCTAATAGATTTATTATATTCATAACTACTTGAAAATCATGTAAATTTGTATAGACAAAATTTATTTCCCAATAAATTTAATTAGGATTTTTTGCTTTTATCTCTAGGAATTTGTTTTTTTATATAAGCTGAATTTATTTCTATAATTAGCCCAATTAAAAGATAATTTTATCTATAGGAATTTGAATTTCTATACAAGCTAAATTTATTTTTAATTCACTTTAATTGAAGATATTTTTCTCTAAAGAAATTTATTTGAATGCATACAAGCTAAACTTATTTTTAATAAATTTAACCAAATTGAATATTATACACTCCTCCTCTAACTTCAGAGAGTTGCTTGTTTTTATACATATTCTTGGAATTTACTTGGCTTCTGGATCTGCCATCATGATCTGGGTGATCTATTGTTTCCTCAGATTGTATTAAAGTCACTTTTGAAGTTGACATCTTTAGTTTTTCAGATTCCAATTCAATTGCACTGATTTCCAGTTGCATGGTTTGTTTATCAAAAACCAATATTTAGTAGGGTTTTGAGTCAGCTATCTCTTGTTTTTCCCGATTTCTATTTTTTGATATTGCAAGTGAAAACTGTATGTCTTCTGAGACATGATGGCAGAAATGATTCACATGTTTCATGTATTTACTTCAATTCTGAACTTGGATAAATAGTATTTATTTCAGTAGTTTCTCAGTGATTACTCTCTTAACAATTTTTTTCTGATCATATCTTATGCCCAGACTTTATTGCCTATTTCATATGCATTTTCATCACTGTTGTTTTGCACGTGTTTAATAGTATTTGGCACTAACAGTAATAGCTTAATATGTAATTCCCTGCCCATTAACACCTCTAAACAGAGATTTTCCTGTAATCATTGATAGCATAGTGTTGGTGAAGCATGGCATCATATTGCACTTGCTGCATATTTACATTATTTTTCTGAGGAATTTTTTAATCTGTTGAACAGACTTTTCTCCTTTTCTTCCAGGCTATTCAACTCTAATAATAAAGTAGTGTACATAAGTATTTGAAGTCATTATGGAAAAAATAGTTTTCATTTTCTTGCATGGTGAATCCATTGACATTGTTGGACAAAAATTGTTTCAGGTAGTCCATGACAAAAAAAATAGTGTTTAAATTTTTAATAGTTTCCATAGCACTCATATCCTTCACTAAGTAATATTCTTCTCATTTTGAGTATGCATGTACCAGTAAGAGCAGTATTTTCCCATTAATTGGTATAACAATATCCATGTGACTCCACCAGGCTTTAGTTGCTATAGGCAATGGATTATATTTCTTTCATTTTCATATTTATTTCTGACTGACAAACAGTTTATTTCTTAATATATTGTTCAATTTGAAGTTATTTTTGCCACCAGACATAGCTGTGAGCTAATGCTTTGACATGCACTACAACAAGATAACATCTAGTAATAGCATTAAAATTTCTTATCTACTTTCTGTTGGTATAACCACCTCATTACCCATTAAAACACAATCCTTTCAGATAGATAATTTGTTGTAGTTTATTTATAAACTTGTCCCAACATAATGAGGTATAAAAGCAGACCAGTCAATTTGAATTCATCTCATAAGCAACTGATAGCCTTTGTTGGATCTTGTCCATGTTTCTACTCATTTACTATTTAGGATTTCTGATTGCAGAATGTCTATATAGTTAAGTACAATCTAATTACTGCATTGTCCATCTTTATCTGGGATCTAAGACAAGTGCATCATCATGAGAGAACTCTGCCCTTCTTATAAGACAATTAGTTATATGATAATAAAATATTCTTCTAATGCATTATGCATGGGCTTAAATACTCAGGTGATAATTTATCATGACTGAAAATTCCAAATAGTGGCTTGTGATCTGTTATTATTTGAAAAAGTTCTGCCAAAAATGGATGAAACTTTTTAATGTGAATATGGTAGCCAATGCCTCTTTATTGATCTGACTATAATTTCTCTTGGTCTTTGAAAGGATCCACAATTATAACAGGATGACAAAGAACAACCTCACATTTTGAAGCATCTGTAGTAAATCATCCTTCTATATTACTATTAAAATGGACTAGCAGTTCGTCAGAGGATAATAGTTTTGGTTTAGTTGAATGTTTCATCATGTCTTTTTAACCATGCCACTTTTGATTTCTTTTTAATAAATCATATAATGGCTTGGCTACTTTAGTTTTGTTTACTAAAAAAGACTCAAAACATTTATCAAAAGTAAGAATGCCTATAATTCTTTTACATTTGTAGGTTTGAGCACATCAGGCCATGTTTTTTTTCTTTTTATCAGATCTAAGTTATGATGATAAAACAGACAAGACTATGGTCCTATGGCATTTTTAATAGGACCATCTTTCAGTCTTTCACTATAAAAATTGTAGTCAATTCATCAGATGCATCTTTTATATGTGAAGATTTTTAGGAGAAAAAAATGTTTAAGAAATCAAACTAATTTTGCTTTTACTTGAATATTTACAAAGTGATAAGAAGATATTAGTCATTACAGAACTATCAAACTTTTATCAATTCTATGGCATTTTTTTTTTACAAATAATTACAAATCTTCTACAGTAAATTTTATATTTTAATCAACCAAAAGAATAAGCTGGGATTATAAATCAAAAAATATGTAACCCAGAAATACTAATTGGCTTGTATTCCATATACTTTTGGGGTATTTAATTTGACTCTGAATCTATTTAATTTCTTGCATCCACTGACTAGTCTCTGATAAAGCATTTCTACTGAATGTGCTAAAGTGAGTGTGCCACCACAATAGAGTATAACTCCCTTTAGAACTTATGGCAATGCATTAATATTTGTTTGGAATATATTTGGCAGTGTTAAAATGCCAAATGGTAGGCAGTTGCATGGTTGTTAAAGTCAAAATTTTCACTGATTTATCTGTTAGCTCTATCTAATAAAATGCAGAGTTAAAATCAAGCTTTATAAAATATAAATAATTTAGCAGAGTGGCTAATACCTCTCTTACATTTGGTACAGGGTATGCCCCTTATTTAAGTATTTATTTACACTTATGTAATTGCACATATCCTAATTTTATGATTAGGCTTTGCTATAACTACCACAGCCATGATAAAGTCTGATGTTTCAATTGTCATTAATATGCCCTTATTGACTAATGATTTGAGTTTTTTTTTGGATTTTTATTTTTTGAGTGAATGGGATTTTATGGTGTTTAAACATGACCAGGCATGTATTTTCAAGTATCTATATGTCTATAGAGCTCAGGGCTATTAATATAGGTCTGGATCTTTGACTACAATTAATTGTTTGAGAGAAATTTTTATTATTATTATGCTGACTTGGATTCCTATTTCGTGGAACCAATTCCTATTGATAATGAGACTAATCTTTACTTTTGCTAAATAATGTGTAAGTCCATTGTTTTACTGTGGCAACTAATAGATGTTTTTGTGAGACCCAATGGTCTTAGTACATTTCCATTTTCATTTTTTTAATTTAATGTTCATTTTTTCTAACTGAATTTTAACACTATCAGCTGACATTGCCCTATCTATTTATAACCTTAAGAATATTCCTGCACCATTGTTAATTTCCATAGTAATTTCTTTGCTGCAAATTTGTAAATTAATTATTAACTGATTCAGACCTTGCACTTCCACATTTTTTTACAATATTAGTAGACACAGGTTTGTCTCCTTTATTTTATTGCAACTGAAATTTACTCTGACTTTTCCTATTTTTCTTTATTTTTACATACACATGTTAAATATCCCTTTCCCTGCATTTATACCATGTTTCTTTCTGCTAATTTTATTCCTTTGGCTTAATTTACCACTGCAGAAGCATTTGATGTAATTACTTTTTACATGATCAGATTTTCACAGAAACATTTTTTTACAATCTTGAACACTTACAAATTAATGTTTACTTCAGGTTCAATTCTAAAATCATGAACCTGTTCAAGTATTAACTTATAAGTTATGCATAGCATAATGGTCATGAGTTCATCATCAGACATATCCCAGAGTAACTGATCTATGAGTATTTCTTCAATGAATTACCCATACCCACAATCTTTAGCTAACTCCCTGAAGCCTGGTTTATAATCATTTATTTTCTACCTGTTAAACTGCTTTCTATTTTTTAAAGTTAAATGAGTTGTATGATGGGATGGGCAACAATCATTTAATTTATTTTTTAATTCCTCATACATTATACTCTCAGTTATGGATATTTAAAAAAATATATATAACCTTGATTACTTTTTTGGCAGTAAAACATAATATTTCAGCTACTTTTCACTTATTATCTTTAATTTCAGTTAATGTAAAAAAATTCTCTATTTGCATTATATGTAATGGTCATTTTGATATGTTATTGACATCAAATTCAGTTATATTAGTTTGACTGAATGAACACATTTTATGTAACAAGTGTTATTTTACATTTAAATCTAGGTTTGATCTCCATGACTGTGTCAATGTTTTATCTCATACTCTGGGTGACTAGAAAATATTTAGAAGTAACCCTATCTAAAACACATTTAACCAAATTGAACAACCTAGCTGTGAGATAATTTAATATTAAATGGTACAGTAATTAATATATGTATGCAAAAAAAATAAAGATATAAACGATGCATTAATATAGGCATACATACACTTTATACTTAGATGATTTTGGTTTAATATATATATATATATATATATATATATATATATATATATATATATTGTAACCTTGCCATTGTGCATCTCACTTCCAGGCAATATAATATTAAATAAAAATGGGTTAGCTCAGTTACAGATTACGTTTGGTTAAATGCAAATAATTAATAAATAAAATATTCTGCATTAATATTAAATTTCCACTAGCTCAAATTCAAAAATAAGAATAAGGTTCATTTTATAAAATAAATAAATAATTATTTATTACTTCATGAGACTTGGAAATGAAAATACAGATGACAAGAAAGATTACATTGAGCCAATATCCCACAGGATACTACGTCAATGGCATAAGAATACTATCCCCTCTATTACTATCTCAAATAAATAAATTTATAGTATTCTTACGACTTTAATAAATCCTACCCATTAAGATTAAACTAATAACTAAATCTTAATCTTTTTATCTACAATAATTTAGCTCAATAAAATCTCAGGTTCATAAAACTATTCTAAGTTAATTAAAATCACTGTAGTAAAACATGATAAGGGATTTTTATGTCATACTCTACTACACCTAAACTAATAATAATAATAAATAATAATAATAATAATAATATTCTTCATTGGATGAACTAATTTTATGTATCTTTTCTCTTCAGTATAATCTTTTATTACCATAATAAAATAAATAAAATACTATAATATAATTTTTTATCCTCATATAATAACGTAATAAATATGTGGTAGTTTTTGGTAATCTGAAAATATATGTGTGTGGCAATGGATAGCATATAATTTGATGTAATCTTTGATAACTAATTTATGACCATAAGATAATGTAAAATGCAATTACTTAAGTAAATAAATTCCAAGAAAATATTCAAATTCTTAAAATAATACTTCATTTATTTCTGTGCAAAAATTATATGTTTGATTTTACTATTCTGGATGTATCATGTGTTTGAATGGAAAAGAAACAGTCTTAACACACAAATTTTTGAAAAACAAATTTTAACAAAGTTTTATTATAACAATAAAATAAAATAAACATTTTATTTACAGTATTTACACTGGATATCCTCAATTTGCACTGTTATACATTTTTATTTAGAACCTAGTTAAGTCTTCACTCTGACTTTCAGTAATAATAATAAAACAATACAATTTTATTGATCCCTTTGTGATCAATCTTATGATAAAATTACATTTATTTATACTTATTTAAAATATATTATATCTTTAACTATTATTTAACTATGCTTCTTTTTTATTAAACATCTATTGAAACATAGTACGGAAAAACAAAATAATAATAACAATCGAGAGCATGGATATTTTTCACTAGACAATTTCATTTTGCAATGTTAAAAGATATCATATAAAAAATATCTACTGATAATTTATTACTAAATTGTGTGGATATCGTTGTTCACTACACAATGACTATTAAATATAATACATCCCATTTAATATTACTCTAATTCTATATAGTTGTAATCACTGATATATTCCCTATTATTTAATAAATATAAAATTGTACCTATGCTTATTGTTTATATCGTTTTACTTTATAACATTGTATTTTAAAAATATGCAGTACTCATTTTAAAAAATGAAATAAAATATTTAAAAGTTATTTAATATTTCACAAGCAACTTTGCTTTACATATTTTATTCCTAAAGTTTATTTTATTTTCAAAATAAAATCTAAACATATTTTATGATTCTTTTTCCTTTTGGATCCATTGGATTTTCAATTCCAATTTGCACAAACTATACTTCTTCTTACAAGTAAATGAACTTATCTCATTCAAACAATAGCATATCTTAAACTCTAAATTATCTATTATTTCTTTTAAAATATACCATACTGTGCAATGTAGTTACATTGGAAATCTAGATAGCGAATAGATGAGTAGGCAAGGGAAGCAAAACTAGAGTATAACTCATAGCACATATCAGAGAAAAATACCATGGCACAGTTATCTATAAGAAATAGAGGCATGACCTATTCTGTCTAATGTCCTCCAATACTATCAATGGTGTTAAAGCTATTCCTTCAGCTTTATTAAAACACCAATACTTAAAAAAATAGACACTGTCCAAAATAAATATATCAGTCACAGGGTATTGTTAACTGTACTGTATATCTAATCAGATTACTAAATATTATTAATATTCCCTTATTACATCCTACCTTAATATCATCTCTTGGGTTCATGTTCATAATACTACAGCCAAGTCACTACCTTATCATCATTTCCTGAAAGATTTATCAAATCTTACATTGACAAAAACTAACTTGCATATTCAAAATAATAAACAAAATTCAATGCTAATTAGAGTGATCTTACTAATCCACAAGAAAAGTCTGTTTTACTTTCTTATTCTATATTCTAAAACATATACAAACTTGTCATATGAATCCTTGGAACATCCAATAATATGAAAGTTTTTAAAAGAATCACATAAATATTTATTATCATGTTGTGTTATATTACTAGTATAAAATTATAGTATGCATATTCCCAAAATAAATCCTAATCTCATAATTTTAAAGTGTTGTATAAATGTGTTTGCATATAATTTAACATTTAAACTTCCATACATTATAATTCATAGGCAGTCTGCAAAAAAATAAAAACAAAATATACATCATAAAAATATATCAATATTCATTAACTATTACCAAGTGATATCAACTTGTCATCACCTTTGCAGTCTGCAGTTTTCTATCAATTAGATACAACATTGCATACATGAAAAATACATCCATACCCTTATTTAAATTTTCTTATTTAAATTATTAAATTATTCTACTATAAGATCCTAATATTATCAATAAATTAATATTCATGTTCCTACTCTTATAAACCAAAATAATTACATTTTAAAAAATTAATAAATGAGTTAAACTAAATTTACTTAATCTTCAGCTGAAACAAAATTTTCTTTATAAAGTTCAAAATGCTTTTTATTTTCTCAAGAGTTTTTTTTTTTTAAAAAAAATGTTCTCTTCAAGAGCAATTCTACAACCTCTCCTGTTGCTACGATGACAAACAAGACAAAATGTTTCTGGCAGTAAGTGTTGTATGAACTTCCGGTATGAAAATCTCAGATTTAAAAAAATGAATAATAAAAAATAATATGATGTCTTTTAAAATCTTGAAAAATTAAATAAAATAATAATCAATCCATCCTGGAAAAGTTTATAGAATAATTGTTTATGTTTCTATTGTCCAGAATGATGATTATTAAAACCATAATAAAATCATAACAGTTAAAAATAATTCCATGAAGCTTCCATACTATAGTATTCCATATCTGAGTAGTGATGCATCATGTATTTGGCTTAGCTTGAACTATCCGGATAAACTCTTTGTGCAATATAAAATATTTCCATAATTCTATATTTTATTTACTCATGTATTCCTTTTCTCTGTAGGTTTCTTCTTTAATAAAATTTATTGCTATTTATTATCTATTTTCAGCAGTTTCCATATTATCTTAAAATTCAGTTTTTTTAATAATTTTTAAGCATATAACTCTATACCTGAGGTTTTATATAACATACGCTTTCGTAAATATTTCCATTAGTCTTTACTTAAAAATAATTTCTTGAAATATTTATAATGTTTCCTTCAAAAAGGATATAACATTAATTTCTGTAGCATTGTTTCCATAAAATTATTATAAAATATACTTGTCATATCACTTATTAATCTTGGACAAGCCTATCTTGCTGTTATATAAAATAATGTGTATTTTACTTTTAAATGATAAATGGCTTTCCTATTAAGCTTCCTGTACAATGTCCAAAATAATAATTTATATACTGAAATAGTCCTCTGTGTTAATATTATTAATATTACATTCACAATTATTATGTTTATCCTTAAAATTTCCATTAAATACATTTTACTTATCGGCATTTTCATATTTTTATTGCGAAGTAGAATAAGTTTCCGATGAATACTTCTGGCAAAGAACTTTAAAAATTAGCAAGGCATATTAAAATGAAGTTATTAAACTATTTTTATATTATACTCTCTTTGCAAATACTTTAAATAAATGTCCTATTAGCTTTGCAAATAAATTGTATGAGAGCACTAAAAAATTGACTAAAATAATAAAATTTAAAATTACTATCTCCTCAATAGCTTCTGATATCTATCACTAATACATTTAATCACCCCTTGATACCCCCCTGCAATGGTATTTATATCCTAGAAAATACCTCATCCTATTGGTTGATTCTTACTTTTCATTTGATACCTAATTTACATAATGTTACATTCTTACACAATTAAATTTCAAAATAAAAAATATGACGTATTATAACTTTAAAATATTATTTAAAATATTACTTTTAAATCAATTATTACTTTACTAAATATTCATTAAACATTTAAAATGACTTATAAAAGAATATTTAATAAATTTATCCCACCTTTAATATTTAATTTATCTATTTTATTTTAAAACAAAATATTTAACTTTTATTAACTGTACTCGTCTTTATAATACTATTTTAAAACATTTTACATGACTAACTTAATATTTACTTTTATGATAGGTAATAATTATATCCAATTTTATAATGCAATTTTAAAATACTTTGAACTTGACTAATCTAAATACTAGCAAGCAAGTGTGTATAACCATATATTATACGAATCTCATGACTGATATAACCAAGAGAGACGGTATCCGATTTTCTGTCTGGGAATAAATAATAAATTGCTACACTTGTCATATTAAATAAAATAATACAATACAAAATTTGGAAGAATAATTTAGAAAATATAGAATTAAATATAACTTTCATTACCATAAAACTTACTTTTAAAATATATGATATTAATTATAATTATTAAATATAATTTATAAAAAACAAATATAACATTTACTTAACTATATGTTTAAGACTATTAAAATTGAACTTTTTAAACATACTTTTAAATATTTATAGCTGCATTATCTATTATGGCCAGCTTTTACAACCATATGAAATGATATTTTTAGCTTTACTTAACTGTTCTTAAGTTATTCATTATAATTTTATGCATTATGTAATTTTATTTAGCTTTAAATTGTACTTTAAGATATAATTAATACAATATAACTAACACATCAAGAGAACATATTCTAAAATTTAAAATTTTTAGTAATTTATTGTGGTGAGCTGATTCTGACCTATAGAAAAGGGCACAATATATTGAACCGAGTTCGAATATGTTACCTCGAAACACCGGCCTCTTAGGCAGAGAAGAACATACTCGGATAGTATGTATGCCCAAACGATAGCTATAAAATATATAACTAGCATTACATTTCCAGGACATAACTTCTTCTCGGCTGTTGAGTTCAACACCATGTCCAAAGCACTTTTTTTGTTTGTGTATAAACACAGGCACCAGCTATCTATTCAAAAACAATAAACAACGCACTTTGAGCAATGGCCACTAACTCAATGCCTAAATCCATGACTAGCTCAGCTGTTTGTAATCACTAATAGATTATACATAATTAGTGGTTAAAAGACTTGATAAAGAATTGTAAAAGGAATTTATAAAAAGAATTGTAAAAGAATTGATAAAAAGAATTGACCAACAAATAAAGTTTAATTTTAAAGACAATTTATCAACTAACATTTACTAATTTTAAACATTTTATAATTCTAACAAAACACACGGATATTTTTAAATTAACATTTCTAAACTAGTTTAAATATTCTTGTAGATTTTAATAATAGAACACTGGTATTTATCTAATTTAACTAATAACACTGATAAAATGATCACCACATATTAACTCATATAGCATACACAAATATAATAATAAAGCATTAATAGCATTTGAAACTTAAACACACATATCAATAGTTCATTTTATGTATGATATAGAATTTATATAATTAGACTCTTGGAGGATTCACACAAATTAATGCAATGCAATGGCTATTACAGTATAAATGAAAATAGGCAAATGTTTTACCTAGGATTTTGAACGAAGATTTAGAACTTTGTTTTCTTCTTGTTTGTTGCTTCTTCCGGTATGAATGGTTCCAGCCGGCTGGGATGTTTCCTTGATGAGTTTCCTTATTATTCATGATTATTACTATTGGAGACAATTAGATATTTAGTGATTTTCTAAGTTGTTAAGTTGACATTATTTCATGAGCAGATCTTGCTGTTTTTATCGGACATAGGCTATGGGGAAAAATGTGCGTTCCCAAAATCTTCTCAGCACTGCATTTTGTTTCTGAATACCATTAACTTAACTGATTCAATTAATTTCTGAACTCAATTAATTTGTGAATTGACTTGAACTATTGTCCCAACCGATTGTCCGATAAAATATTCAGTATTTATACCAATGAAGTGTTTTCTTTTCAATATCCTCCGGAAAATATCTGTTGTTGAAATTCCTTAGCAATTAATCCTTTGATCTTTTTGGAAGATTGCTTAAGTAGTAATAGCCATGGAGAAATGTTTTTTATATTTTAATTAATTAATAGCCATTGCTTTTTTTTTAATGATCTTCTTTAACTTCCATTTATTTATTAACATTTATTACGCATACATTTATTCTATTATTTACAATCACACATATATACACACATATATTCCTAGTTTTAAGATTATTTTTCTTTAATTCAATGAAAAAAGATTTGCATTTTTTTAAACTTTAAATTATTTACATTTTACGAATACTAATCAGAAAACTCTTTACTTCCTTTTTATAAAACCTTTAGTTTAACTTTTCTAATGAAACACCCCTCTCCTCTTCTATTAATCAATTGTAGCTTTTATTTCAAAAACTAACGATGGAAAACTATTTGATTCATATTTTTTTCGAAAACAAACTGTAATAAACTCTTAACTTTTAATTTTACTTTTGACAGCAAACTGATTTTGTTTACTTAAAGAAACATTTTAGATTTTTATAACTTATTTATTATTTAATACTTTTTTAGGCAAAATCATCATGTGCCAATTTCAATATATATATATATATATATTGAAACAGTAAGGTCTGCTTTGCAGATCTTCATTTCACCTTTTCTCACCTACTTCCTACCCTCATACCTTAATTTGAACCCCAATCTATCGTAGTGTGTCTGCAATACACTTATATACCGAAAATCCCACCTAATTTTAAACCACGAGCACAATGCTCATATGATATATATATAACTTATTCCCAAATAAAATAAAATATTATGAATTATGTATTTGTTCACATAATTTACATTTATTAAAAAGTAAGTTATATAAGTTGTAATTGCGCACACACTATGATATCCATTTTAAAACATATCAAAACTATAAATTGTTAGTTATTTTGTTTGGATTTATTTACAAATATATTACTGTCGTAATATATTTTGATTTAAAATAAAATTTATTTAGTAAATATTCGTTTAGTAGATAGATTCAAATATTACAATTTAAAATAAAATAATTTTCGTTTTATTTTGTAAAAATCATCCCAAATATTTCTGTTAAAATAAATGAGGGACAATAGTTTAATTATATAAGTTTATCTAAAAACAGACTGTCCACTTAAGTTTTCTTTAATTAGTAGCAGTAATTTTAATTAAATCTAGTTTGTAATTCGAATGTCAACGGGGAAGTTAACAAAAGAAATTAATTAATGTTGAATTCCTTTAGACATTCGGATAGATTTAATTACAGCAGATAAGTCCAATAATTTTGTACGCTCCAGGGCAAGTCTATTGTTAAATTTTACTATAAAAAGGATGGTTTTCTTTTGTTCTCCATTCTAAGCTTTTAAAGAATTCTGAGTTGTCTAAAGGTTTCTGAGTTGTTCTAAGATTCTAATAATTTGCTAACCTTGACATGTCCGAGTAGAGGCGTTAAGATGGATATGTCCTCTCGGAATAGCCAGCCGCTGCTCCATACCATCAGAAGTTATCACATGGATCCCGGAACTGCTGCTGCCGCTGCCAAAATAGGAACATTCCAGATTTTGCTGCTGAATTATAAAACCTGCCGAATATCTACCTACAAATGCATTTCCAGAGGTAACCCAAATTAACCCAAGAGCTCTTGTGATTTCTAACTAACATGCTATAGCTACTTAACATTGTTTTCTTATATTTCACAACTTCATTATGTATTTCTTTCATGTATTTAAATATACTCAACATTTTGCTCTCTATCCTTGGGTTAATATTTTCTATTTATAAAGCTTTCTTTTATTTTATTATGATAATGTGTCAGAATCATCTTTGACTGAGTGAACTATTCCCTCTATTGAAAGTAAGACGCCGCTATTAAGGCATATTTTAAATTTATAATTTTCCAATTTTATTATCTTGCAAATCACTCATTCGAGGGCGATTCTTTTCTTTAATGTAATATAATCACATAGTTTAAAATCTACATGCTATTGATTTTAATCTAATATAAGAGTATGTGCGAAGTCAATGATTTAAATGTGTCCCCAAATGAATGATTGCGTATATAAATCTATACTTACTTTTCAAACCCGCAAGCATGCATTTTCCTATTTTAATTACCGTGTTCTACTTTCATTATAAAGTTCATCATTGACACCGAGGATGTGCGGACCCTCTTAAATAAATTTCAGGGAATTTGATTGGGCATTTCTCTTAATCCGAGTAAAACCCATTTAGTATGTTTTTATATACACTAGTCTCGTATTGCTGGTACATGAATTGGTTGTTGAGACCGCTTTGTTTTATTTTTCCAAGGATTCTTTACACGGCTAAGGCCGTTCTCTCCATGCTTGCAGTTTCCAGGCAGAGGGTGTCCCAAATGACACCCCTGGGAATTAAATGCAATCATCACACAGTCACTAAGTTTCGGCTGTTTGTCAAAATACTTTCCTACGGGTTAGCGGCGAGATACCCTCCGTAATTATTCCGGATCTTCAATATTGTTTCATTTTATATTTATTTTACAAAGCATCCATGACTTAAACGAGTCACACCCTCCAACTTTATAAATTCACTATCAGCAATACTGACCTCCCAATACAAATCTATTATTATTATTCTCAAATAAATGCTTTGATCCCATTCCCACATTTGCTTAGTAAGCTTTAGTCCGTACTATTCTCAAAATCAATAAATATTTTAGAACATTTAATTTCAAATATTGTCTTAAACTTGTCTATTTACTCAAAGCACCTCGCACATGTTCCTATCTTGTCAAGCACATTATCGTAACGCTATTAACCCGAGGAATAGAGTATATCACTCTGTTTTGAAACCTTTTGTCATTACTGAAATATAAATGCCAACAATTATTTAATACGTGTCCCTGTCTCATATAAGCAGACAGTGGCATTATGTATATATTTATATAAATAAATTGTGTGAAATTATTTAAAACTAAATTTTATCTCTTATTCTATTTGATTCCTATCACTGTCTCGGTCTATATATATATATATTTTCTGCATTTCTTTTATAAATCCATAGACGTCAATTAGCCACCCAAACTTATCTTAGTATAGAGTCTTTTGTTTCTCCCTGACCACCAGGCACCGGTAAAAGGTTATACTAGTGGTAGCATCAGATGCGTTATCACATAGGTGGTGCTGTGAAATTTGGACTTTAGATTCGAACTTAGTATATCTAGAAGGCAACCCCTCCTAGAATGTTTAGTTTAGTGTCTGGGGTTTGAATTATGCAGTGTGTTAACAAGATAGATGATTCTGACCGTTACAATATATATAAATATATATATATATATCTGCCAACTACTTAAGACAAAAATCCTTGCTTATGTAGTTCTATAAAGTTCAACAATTAAAAAAGGTGCACCTTACTTCTACTAATGTTTTGCTATTAAGTTTTTGGGGTGTTCACAAAATAATATTAAGATTGATACAATCTGCTTAATCTCTAGTGGGCTTGTTTACCTACAGAAACTAAGATACTGGGAATCTTCCACTCCTTCAGAAGCATTATGAAAAATGAAGTCCAGAAAAGAAATAGAGAACAATTCATCTCTCTTTCTAGCTTTTATACCATTTTTGTATTAACTTTTCTCTTCATTTTCTTTTTCTGAAATAACTCATTTTTACTGGGAAGTTAGTTTTAATTAGTTTCTGCCTGAACCAATTAAACACTCTGATCTCAGTTTTCTTTACTTCAGGTAAATTAATTTCCTAATAAATTTAATTGGATTTTTTTTTTATCTCTAAGAATTTGTTTCTTATATAAGCTAAAGTCATTTCCACAATTAAGCCCAACTAAAAGATAATTTTATCTAGAGGAATTTATTTCCTATACAAGCTTAATTTATTTTTAAATCAATTTAATTAAAGATATTTTTATCTATAGGAATTTATTTGATTTCATACATGCTAAATTTATTTTTAATAAATTAACCAAATTGAATATTTTCCATCATCAGTTTTATCATTAATTGTTTTCATGTTTGCAATAAAAGAAAGAGATAAGAATATGTGGTTTCCATATGGCTGTAATACATTATGCTTCATCAGCTTTATTTAAAACAATCAGTTATTTTACTATTTCAGTAGACTTATGCACGGTTCATAAATCATATTTTTCCAAATTAAGAAGTGTTTTAGCAAGTTTGTGACCAATTTCTAAAAACATGAAGTAAAAGCTACCGATTGGAGGCATTTTTTATGTTTATTAATTCTGTCATTAATTCATCTATCAGATTAAATTACATAGCTTTTCAAGCACTTTAAGTCTGGAAATTTATAAACACCCTGGTATTTCAAAAGTACTGGATGTTTATGAAATTCCATGTTTACATTGCTTAAAAAACTATGTAGTTGAATATAATAGATGAAATAATGTCAGAAATAAAGAATGTAAAAATGCCTTCAATCACAAGTTAAATATATAAGCTTTTACTACATATTTTTTAGAAAATGGGTACAAACCTGATTTTGATAATGCTAAAATACCTGCTAATTTGGAAAAATATGATTTGTGAACCATGAGGAAGTCAATTGAAATATGTAAAAACACCAACTGGTTTAAATAGATCTGATGAAGCATAATGTATTCTAGCCTTATGGAGACCATTTATTTTATATTTTCTCTCTAATGTAAACATAAAATCAATTTTTGGTGAAACTGAAGAAAATAAACATTTTGTTAATTGACATATTCTGAATATTCATCTACTTCATGTTCAATATAATTCTTTACCTTACATTCAATCTCATTACTACTGGAGATGTAACAGTTTTCTTTGAAAAAACATAACCTTGAAAATTACTTTAAAAACTTGATCTTAGAGATGGCAAAAATATTGGAAAATAATACTAAATAATACGTGGTTTAACCCAAAAAATACGTTATTTACATCATATAATGGTAAAAATATTATATATATATATATATAATCTCAACATTGTTTTAAATAAAATATTTTCAATGCAAAGCACAAGATAAAACTTTTTAAGAGAAAAGAACAGATTGTAATCTCTCTTTTACTTAAATTTATTTATATAGGAAAATGTGAAGCACTTTGGAAAAAAAGCATGAAGACCTTAAATCAATCATATTTTTTTAAAACTAGATTTCAAATTCCTTTACATTTTAATTGGCATTTGCGATTTTGTTTTAATTTACAGAGAATGTTATTAGTGCTGGGGTTTTACTCTAGTGTATTGTATAATATTAACCGCTAGGAAAAGTTTACATATTTTGTTATTTGATTTGATATTGACAAATTGTAAATTGAAAAGTTTACTGTGCCAATTAAAATAATATAAAGCAATTTGAAATACAACTTTAAAAAAGTAATATGATTAATTTAAAGTCTTCATGCTTTCTTTCCAAAGTGTTTCAGATTTGCTTATATAAATGAATTTAGGATAAAGAGATAAGATGATTCCTTCTTTTCCCTTAAAAACCTGTAACTTGTGTTTTGGACTGGAAGTATTTTATTTACTTAATAAAGCAATGTTGGGGTATTAAGCTAATGTACTACAAAATATTAGCCCTTGGTTTATATATAAGGAGCACACCAATAACTCTAAACAAGTTAATTTTTTTATAATAAATGCTACAAGAGAATGCATTCAAATCAGCTTTATTTAGTATATATATATATATAATATTGAACCAGACATGTTGTTTCACAGTATAGTTTGAAATCCCGTCCCCCCCGCATTAAAATAACTGTTGAGATGAAAATGAAGAGCTGATGTAGTTGTCAATGAATAAAAGATAAAAAGAGAAGTGAATGAGTAACAGCGATTAATAATGAAATTTTTACTGTATATTATAAAACCCAAAACTGGTTAAAAATTAAAAAAAAAAAACTTAACATTTTTAAATATTAAAATTATGCATTTAAGAGAATATAAATCCTTATCATTAATAAAAAAAAGAAGTCAAGTTAAAATATTTCTAACATAATATTTTTGTAGAGTTGAATGTTTATAAATTATAATTAGCAATTAATTAAAAAAGATTGCTGTAGGCATGAAAGTTAATAGGCGTTTTTGTCAAAAAAACATATCAGAGAAGAGTTATCAGGATCTGCTCCCACTAGAAAAGGACTGCCAATAATGGGTGAATGAAGACATGGACCTCAAAGAAAGATAATTTAGTGCTAGATCAATCTGAAGAATCATTGTTAAAGAAAAACATAAGAATTAAATAGGGGACTAGATATTGCTTAAAGGAGATTCAACAAATATATATTTTGGAAGTATCAAGACTATTAATAGTGAACTAACCATCTTTAGTACTGTGAAGTGAAATGCAACTTATATGAATACTGGCCCAATGAAGCATGGAGCACCAGAACATTAACCAAAGAAGGAACCTATAACTACTAAGGAATGAAGAAATAAGTTATTAAAATAGAATATCTTCAAATGTCTGACTAAAAATAAAACAGCTTTTCTCTCTCCTCTGTCACCTGGTTTAGCAATGGAAGTAAGATATAATAGATCTGTTAACTGACCATCAGTCAACTCCTGTAGCTTTTAGAAAATCCTTATTACTTGGAAGACTTACAGAGCATCACTAACAGATGATGGTTCAGATAAGGAAATTTATATGCATTCATAATAATTGAAAAATATTGGGTAAAACAGGTTTATTGAAATGATGTATGAATTAATGAAATGCTGCTTTCTAGATTGATTGCTTATAAAATAATATGAAATGGAAATATATTTATTCTATACGGCTAATTTCTACGGCTAATTTCTAAATAAAACACAGTAGATTATAGGAGAATATCAGTGTTATTAAAAAAATAAAATGGAGAAGCAAAAATGATTTTGTCGATTTGAAATAATTCTATAATAAATTCGTACTAGTATGTGTCTACATAAAATGAAATTATTGATTATAAAATGACATTTATTATTTTAGAAAATGCTTTGATAGAGTGAATTAAACCTGAATCCACTGACACATAAATTAAAGAAATGTTTGTATACATGAATTAAAAAGTGATAGAGTAAAATTGATATATTATATACATGAATAATAATAAATATGTACCCACATATATATATATGTATGTGTGTGTGTGTGTGATGAACAAACATGAATTAAAAAGTGATAGAGTAAAATTGATATATTATATACATGAATAATAATGAATATGTACCCATATATATATATATATATATGTGTGTGTGTGTGTGTGTGTGATGAGAATTTAAAAACTATATATATGTGTGTGTGTGTGATGAGAATTTAAAAACTATATAGTAAATATAATGATGAATATGAACTTCTAAGAAAGTGGTTCAAACCTGCATCTGTATACGAAAGTGAATAAAAATAAAATACTCCCATATAAGTGACCCAAAACCTCATCTACATAAGGTGTAAATGAACTACTTCTAAATAAGTAGTTCAAACCCACATCTTTATACTAGGTGAATAAAAATAAAATACTCCCATGTAAGTGACTTAAAACTGCATTTATATAATGTGTGAATGAAATGCTTCTAAATAAGTGGTTCAAATCCATACCTGTATAATATGTAAAATAAAATGGAAATACTCCAAATAAATGACTAAAAAACCATATCTACATAATCTGTGACGAAAATTAAAGATGTTTTTGCAAAATATATGTCTACATACCTGCAGTAAATGTGTGCTTATATTTATGTAACCAGAAAATACTTTTATGCACCTGGACCAAAGTCACATGCTTCTATAAACTTGGATAAAAGCAAATGCTTCCATACATATGGATTGAAGTCAAATGCTTTTATAAACATGGATAAAAAGAAATGCTTCTATACACCTGGATTGACACCAAATGCTTCTATAAAAATGGATTCAAATCAAATGCTTCTGTGCACATGAACATGTATGTACGCAGATGATGGAACTTCAACCAAGAAGGATAATTCTCAATCATGAAGGATCAAGGAAAATAACCATGATGTATACACAGATATGAAGATTCAGCCATAGTAGAGACTGTCAATAAACTTTTTCTTCTTCTTTTCAAGAATTTAGTACCCAAATATTGTTGTTAAATAAATTATTGTTACAAAAAACTAATACCTCTTTTCAGTTTCAATTCACATCACTCATCAATTAATGCACTAGTTCACAGGAATCTCATGTCACCTGAGCTATGTCTGAATAACTCAATATGGGTAAGGTTGGGTGAGATGGAACTTTTGTGGCACCATTTCGGAAACCAAACAATTTCTAGATGTTTCCAGTCTCTATGGTGCTACATCCTCTCATGAGCAGGAAATATTGTTGTAAGTGGGATGACATCAGCATTGGGGAATGCCATTTGGTAGTTCCTTCCTGCAATATGCTTATCAGGAAATAAAAATTATCCAAAAGAGGGATAATTGGCCCATCAACATACATTTGTCATCCTAATCATGAAGCCCAATCTAACCAGTCTGCCTATAGACATAAAAGAAGAAAACAGTTGAACAAGAAGTATGCAAGGCAGATGAAATAATGATTCTGTAGATGTGAACAGTGCACACGGTGTGGGATGTGGAATAAAAAAATATAAAAAAATTGAGAAAGGGGAATTAAGAGAGCTAAGTAAAGTAAATAGTAAATAAGAAAAAATCATGCATGAGAAAGAAGATAAAAATAAATCATGGTGTGGAGAGAGAAAGAAATGTTTACTAAACTGTAAAATAAAGAAAGTCAATAATAGAGATTCATCAAAGAGCAAATATACCAAAGAACAAATATGTAGCTTGAATATAGATGATAACCAGAGCAAAATGAAAAATGATGATGAGCACAGAAACTAAGTTATTAAAACAGGCAAAACTTTCTACAGTATTGCTACTCAGTTCAAGACAGAGTAATAAATGGGTGACAGAAGGCTTATGCATAAAATACCCATCTAGTGCCTATTCAGCCAATATCCCAACACTAGATTCTGGCTTCTGACATCCATTGATTACTCTGGCTTGCACAGAGTGGCAATACTTTATAGACAGCTTTGCCTGTTTTAATAACAGTTACAAGCAAGCATAAGAAATGGTGATCATGTGATGTTTGTTGGCACAGAAACTAAGAAGAGTCTTCTTGAGGAAGAACAAAAGCAAGAAGATACATCAACAACAATCACAGAAAATGGAGGAGGCTTCCATGTTAGTCCAGCTACTGAAAATGATGAAAGAAATAACAAAAAGAGTTGAAGATAACAGAAAAAGAGAAGAAAAAAGATGAAGATAATAGACAAAAAGATGAAAATAACCAAAAAAGAGAGGAACAAAGTGAAGAGGTTAAGAAGCAAACAATAGAAGCAAATCAAGAGAATAAAAAACAAATCACAGAAGCAATAGAAAGTCAAAATGAAATGTTTGAACAAATAATCAAACAGTTGAATGACAAAGTATTGAAAATTAAAGAGGTCATGGGTGAAGTTAACAAGAAGTCAAGATGATCCAAATTTGCAAAGCCATGAATATGAAAATAGAAAGAATCAAGGAATCCTTCCAGGAGAAGGTACACAGCTTGACTACCCAAGTGAGAGAGCTGAAGATAAAAAGCAGCTGTACATTGCCAGTAAAGAAGGGAACAGAAACATCCCCAAAGAAATTTCAAGAAGAAAAATGTAAAAAAAAAAATTAACTAAGAAGGGTGAGTAGACAACTATATGCCAGGAATTGTGAACCAATCTCTTAAGATAAGAATATTTTCTGGCGGTTCTAATGAAACACCTATTGAGTACATAAAAAGTATAGTCTGGTACTTCAATATTAATACAATATCTGAGAAGACAAAACTAGCAATAGCTTTCAGTCATTTGTAGGGAGTGGCTCAAGCATCATGGGATTCATTACTTATCCAACCTACCAATTTTAATGATTTTAAAAAGGCAGTTATAAGCTGCTACTGGTGTGATGATTGTCAAGAGGAAGTTAAGTATAAGGTGTCAAGTGGCCAAGTTGTTAATGGCATATGACAACTACAGTTCCTTGGTGACACATAAAGATGGTTCCAAGCAGCCAATTAAAGCTCCAAACAAGAGGGAGGATTGTCCAAGAATAGGTGCTATCCATTATAAAAGGAAATCACCTTTACAACACTGCAGCAACAAAGATATGTCTACAGAGTATAAGAGAAGAAATGAAGTGCCAGCATGGAAGAGAAAACAGAAGAAATTCCACAGGCAAAATTCATAGTCTGCATAAGACCCAAATCATAAAAAGATTACACTGTGATAAAGAGCTGCAGAGAAGTTCCGGTAGAAAAGCAAGTCACCATGATGATGTCTGACTTAAAAAATGACCAAAGACAAGAGAATATAGGAGTCCATCACCACAAAACATGGACAATTATTATTGGAAAACAGATCATGATCTTTGGTTTCTCAACATTGGATGCACTTACATCTCAAAACAATGAAGAAGTAAGCAGGGAGGGAGTGATGTGTAAAACTGTGCTTTTTATGTTGTGGTGGGTAGCAGCGGCAGTCTGAATATATTGTGTTCATGATGCTCCAAGGAATAGGCTCAGCACTATCCAGATCTGGGGATTGAGCTCATAGAGTAGTCCAGCAGTGTTAATAGGTTTTACAAATAAGTCCCATGAATAAGCCCATAAGACTCACAGGATATGAGCAGGGATGGCTCAGTGCCAAGTATGTTTTCTGGCTACTTCTAATTTTGGATGATCTCTCCACTACCAGAGAGGTAGTGCATAAATTTGAGGTATTTTATTATGATATCATGGTACAGTGTGTACTGGTGGTCCATCCTTGGGCATCTATTTATCATGGCATTTGGAGCTGCAGTTCATGTATTCACTTTCCCATCTCACCTTACTTCATCAATGTTATCTAAACCATGTAAAGACACAATAATAATGCAATACTTAGTGTGAGAAATAAAATTGTGTTTACAGTGACTTCATTCCAAAAGTTAGCAGGGGGTAATAAAACAGACATGTTGTTTCACACGTACAGTTTAAAGTGCCCCCATTTAAATTACTGTTGAGATAAACATGAAGTGCTGATGCAGTTATCAATGAATAAAAGATAAAAAAAGAAATAGATAAGTGACACTGATTTATAATGAAATTTTTACGTACATTATAAAACCCAAAATGGTTAAAAATTAAGAAAGAAAAATTGACACTTTAAAGTATTAAAATGATGCATTTAAGAGAGTATAAATCCTTACTGTTAATAAAAAAAGAAGTCAAGTTAAAATATTTCTAACATAATATTTTTGTAGAGTTGAATGTTTATATATTATAATTAGCAATTAATTAAAAATGATTGCTGTAGGCATAAAAGTTAATAGATGTTTTTCAAAAAACATATCAGATAAGATTTGTCAGGATCTGTTTCTGCTAGAAATGGACTGCCAATAATGAGTTGAATGAAGACATGGGCCTTAGCAAAAGATCATCATCACCAATAGAATTAGTGGAATGAAGCTTGGGCCTCAGCAAAAGATCATCATCACCAATAGAATTAGTGCTAGATCTGAAGAATCGTTGATAAGAAAAGTGTAAGACTTAAATAGGGGAGTAGATATTGCTTAAGGAGATTCAACAAATATATTGTTTGGAAGTATCAAGACTATTAAAATAAGTGGACTAACTATCAATAGTACTGTGTAGTGAATGCAGCTTATATGAATACCAGCTCTATGAAGCTTGGAGCACCATGAACATTAACCAAAGAAGAAACTTATAACTACTAAAGAATGAAGAAACAAATTATTAAAATGGGATATCTTCAAATGTTTTGCTAAGAAGAAAACAGCTTTTCTCTCTTCTCTGTCACCTGGTTTAGCAAGGGAAGTAAGATAAAATAGACCTGTTAACTGAATGTCAACTTCTATAGCCCTCGGAAAACTGCTATTAATCGGAAGGCTTATAGAGAACCACTAACAGATAAAGGTTCAGCTAAGAAAATTTATACACATTCATAATAATTGAAAAATATTTAGTAAAATGGGTGTATTGAAATGATGTATGAAGTAATAAAATGCTACTTTCTACATTGATTGCTTATAAATAAAATAATATGAAATTGAAATATATTTTTAGTCATTTATAAATGGAACATAGTGGAGTATAGGAGAATATGAATGTTATTAAAAAAAATAAAATAAAGATACAAAAATGATTTTGTTGATTTGGAAATAATTCTATAATAAACTTCATACTAGTATGTGTCTACATAAAATAAAATTATTGATTATATAATGACATTTACTATTTTATAAGATGCTTTGATAGAGTGAATTAAATCTGAATCCACACACACATAAAGTAAAGAAGTGCTTGTATACATGAATTAAAAAATGATAGAATAAAATTGATATATTATATACATGAATAATAATGAATATGTACCCACATATTTTGAATACATAATAGATGTAGATTAAGAAGCTATAAAGTAAATATAATAATGAATATGAACTTCTAAATAAGTGTTTCAAACCTGCATCTGTATACTAGATGAATAAAAATAAAATACTTCCATATAAGTGATTCAAAACTGCATCTATATAATGTGTGAATGAAATGCTTCTAAATATATGGTTCAAACCCATACCTGTATAATATGTGAAATAAAATGGAAATACTCCAAATAAATGACTTAAAACTGCATCTACATAATCTGTGAAGTAAAATTAAAGATGCTTCTGCAAAATATATGTTTACATGTCTGCAGTAGATGTGTGCTTATATTTATGTGAACTGAAAATGCTTTTATGCACATAGGCCAAAATCAGTACTAATCAGTAGGCCAGTCCAGCCACTTGGTGGCATTGTTTCTCTGCTAAAAACTCAGAAATATGCCATTTAGATGGACCAATATTTCTGTGCTTTTGCAGAGATGTTTACAGCTTATAGAACAGTCCTGTTCATATTCACTGTTTCAGGCTTATATGGTGTCATGGCCTGCTAATGTGCTTTGTGACCCTATGCAAATATGCACACTTAACAGATCACTATTGTATGATGTGAGGGTGTAGGAAATTCAACTGACCATAACTGTTGTAATATGTGTTCAAAGGTGTAGGAAATTCAACTGACCATAACTTGTAATATGCATTCAAATTAAAGATTTTACTCCCTACCCAAGGTAGTATTTAATACTAATAATTGTAAGACCATTGTCAGGCTTTCCTACAATTGTTGGAAGATGAAAAATATTGCAAAAGGTGATGGCCAAGCACCTTTTCCCAGAAGTTATGTGAAAAGTCATGTAAATTATGAGACAAATAAAATGGCTGAGGTTGCACATACTTTTGGAAATCATAAGCTTGGTTTGATCAGAGTAATGCCTATATTGGCTCATTCTTCGGATCAACAAAACCATTAGAAACTGGTCCTGCACATTCCAGCACTACACACTGTCTTTTTTGGTCAGAGTAGTGCCTGTATCAGCCAATCCATCAAAACCATCGGGAAGTGGGCCTACATATTCAAATGCTACACACTGTCTTTTTTCATCTAAGGAATAGCTAATTTGGGCATAAATTGTTTACTAAAATAAAATCGTCTATCATAAATTATTTAAAAGAATGTCAAATTATTTTTTAAAAAGGTGGATCAAATGGTCAAAATATTTTTAAAAAAGGCAAAGAAAATGTACAAATATTTGTAAAAAAAGGCAAAGAATATGTACAAATATTTTCATAAAAGTTGGAAAAAATGTAAAAATATTTTTAAAATAGTTGGCCCTGGATCAATATAATTGTGCATTTTTAGCAGAGAAAGAATGCCACAAAGTGGCTGACCCAGCCTACTGATTAGAACCCCAAATTCAAATGCTTCTATAAACTTGGATAAAAGCAAATGCTTCCATACACCTGGATTAAAAACAAATGCACCTATAAACATGGATTCAAATCAAATACTTCTGTGCACATGGACATGTATCTACATGGCTGATTGAACTTCAACCAAGAAGGATAATTTTCAATCATGAAGGATCAAGGAAAAGAACCATGATGTATACACACATACAAAGACTTACAGAGTAGAGACTGTCAATAAACTTTTTCTTTCTTTTTTTTAAGAACTTAGTACCCAAATATTGTTGTTACATAAATTATTGCTACAAAAAACTAATACCTCTCATAAGTTTTAATTCGCATCACTCATCAATTAATTCACTAGTTCACAGGAATTTCATGTCCTCTAAGCTATGTCCAGAATAACTCGATATGGGTAAAAAAAGTTGTAGTGAGATGGAACTCTAGTGGCACAATTTGAGAAACCAAACATATAAATTTCTAGATATTTCCAGTCTCTAAGGTGCTACATCTTCTGATGAGCAGGAAATGTTTTGTTAGGTAAGGTGACGTCAGCATTGGAGAATGGCAATTGGTGATTCCTTCCTGCAATATGCTCATCAGGAAATAAAATTATCCAAAGAGGGTTAATAGGCCTGTCAGGTTATAATATATATATATAATTGAAATATTAAAGAGACCTACTGGTTTAAATAGAACTGATGAAGCACAACGTATTCCAGCTATGTGGAAACCTCTCTTTTTATCCAATATTAACTTAAAATTAACAGGTAAAAATATTGAGGAAAATAAACATTTTGATAAGCCTCATATTGTGAATGCTGAACTGGAATCTCATTTTTCACACAGTCACGTTATTTGTTAAGATCTAACGGTTTTTCTTTCAAAAGTTAACCTTGAAAATGGCGGTTGCTATTCCGTCGAAATATCGGTGCTCAATGGAAAATAAGACACGGTATATCCCAAAAAATTATAATTTATCTACATCATATAACCGTGAAAACATTAAGTATAATATATATATATCCATGAAAAAATAAAATAATACTTTGTTATACGAAAGCTCTAAAGAATGCAAAAACCATTCTAAATGTTGGAAAGAAAAACAACAGAGCATTGAAAACCAAGTAGTATGAAATTGTAATTTTTAAAATATAATCGCCAAAAAATTGAAGTTTTTATCTTTGATTTTAATGGGTACAAATTAAACGCTCTACTATCAAAACTATATTAACTTTTGACATCTATTTAAAATTTCATCCAAAATAGTCATAAAATTATAATTTTTTTTAAAAGAATATTTTAATTTTAAAATGCTTTGAATTTCATCGTAATAACATTTACTATCATACCATAATGTAACAAACTTTTAAATATTGTTAAATTTCCTCAGGTAACCTGTTAATTTTAAAATATCATCGCAAAATATTTTCATAATTGAGTCAAATATCTTTACAAAATCCATAAAAAACTATATAAATTGCACCTTTTTTCAAGATACTTTTTCATATTTATAGACAAAAGAAATATGTATACAATGATTTTTTTAATATTTTAACATTAGTTAAGACCCATAATAGTTATCATCTATTTGAATATTTTATAGTAATTAATAAACTGCAACAGTAAAACCAGTGTAAAATTAGATGGTTCAACTTTATAGGCTGCATATTCTTATAAAATTGCATTCATTTAAAGCTACTATAGCACCATCGTTTTTAAAATGCTCTTTAAAATCCATCCGATTTTTAAAATTACAAAAGGAATTTTAATATCATCAAAATGAATATTTTTATCTAAACCTGAGTTAGAAAATTGCATATATGTTTAATTTTTATGTGATTTGTCAAAAGATAATAAAAATATTGCTATCCCAATATCTCAAAATATTATCATTATTACATTAAAAACTGCTACTCATTAATCCAATGCATAAAAAGTATCAAAACTAACAATGGTCAAACAATGACTAAACCTCGATTGTTCTTTTAACATAAAAATCATCCTATTTGTTAGCCTCTCCTCTTGCATTTTTATTTTTATTTTAAAAATTCACACCTTTTTATTCAGTGATATTACATATTTATTTTAGTACATCATTAATGCACCATTTGTTTGAGATAGATAAAAATATTTTTTTATTAAATCCAAAAACAAACATATTCATGAGTACAACTTATACCATACTTAAATAACAAGTCAATGTTGGAATTGTAAATTGGCCATTTTGGTTCTTGAAATTCAATTTAAGCTACAACTGAACAAACATCAAACTGACTCATATTTTTTGGGGGAGGGGGAATATATTATTGAAACGCATCTATCAATTTATTGATGGTTTGTACTAATTTAGAAGTAATCCTGCATTCAAAATTGCTTTTTAGAGATGTTGGATATAAATATAAATCTTCCTGACAGCAACTCCATTTAAATAGAAATTTATATAAGATCATGATTAACAAAAAAAAAAATTATTTGCCATAGATTTTTTTATTATATCAATAAATAATAGTTTTAACAAGGCTGTAAACCTTAGCAATGAGCATCTGAAAAAATCGTCACTAGGGACCTCTGTAGGTCTTTAAAACACATGCTTACAGAGGTCCCTAGTGACGATTTTTTCAGACGCTCATTGCTAAGGTTTACAGCCTTGTTAAAACTATTACTGAAATAATAGTGAGCGTTTAATAAAATTTATAATTATATCACTAAATAAAAAACATTAAACAAAAAAATAGGTATTTTATTAAAATGTTAATTAAACAAAATATGAATTTAACTTTTTTTCACAGAATATTACATAATCTCACCATGAGAAAATAAACAATGATAAAATGGAAGAGAAACATTACACATAAGATGTAATATGTTGGACTATTTTCATCATTTATGAGTGAATGTTGAATGTATAGAAAATTTTAATCTTTATTTAAACTTTCCAAATACAAACAACTTGTTAGTAATAACACTTAAATAGACAATACAGGTTAGTAATTACACATGTTTTGAGTAATATTATTCTCCACTCTTCTTCAGGTATTGCTGGCCTATATGCACTGTGACAATATTTGCTTAGAAGTTGAACTTGCACCTTTAGATTCTTGAATATCAAATTTAAGGAAAACACTCTACCAACTGAGCTATTCTATCAAACTGAGCTATTCTGTCAATAGCTCAGTTGGTAGAGTGTTTGCCTTAAATTTGATACTAAAAAATCTAAAGATGTGAGTTCAACTTCTAAATGAATATTGTCACTGTGCATATAGGCTAGCAACACCTAAAGAAGAGTGGAGAATACTACTACTCGAAATGTTGTGTAATTACTAACCGGTATTGTCTATTTGTGTGTTATTACTAACAAGTTGTTTGTATTTGGAAAGTTTAAATAAAGTTTAATTTTTTCCATACATTCAACATTCACTCATAAATGATGGAAATAGTTTAACATATCACGTCTTATAATATACCATCATTATAAACCTTCAGATGAAACATTACACATTTCTGTAATATCATTATCTGGTCATATATTTTGTAGAAAATCATTTGGATTTGCTGTAAAGTATAATCTGATATATTGTACTTTTGTATTTGCTTGTATTCGAATTTACAGTAAATCAAATATCACCAGTTATTTTTACAATGTAATCTGCTTTTCGAAAAAAAAAAAAAACACCTTGGAGTCTTACTGTTTGAATATAATTTATATTTTTCTATAAAACACATCCAGTTTTTAAAGTAATTTATAAGCAGGATAAATAAAATAGCTGCTCAAAAAGATGCATAGGTTTGAAGGGAAATATGCTAATAGATAAATAAGACTGATTAATTGTTATCTAAATAGATGTATGGATAAGTTGAAATAATTATATAAATAGATTACTATGAAGGAAGTTGAAAAGATAAATGATAGAATATATAGATAACTAGACAAATCGATATATGAATGTATAAAGAGATAAACAAATACACAGGCAGATAGAGATAAAAATAGATTGATAAATGAAAGTTGGAAAGATAGTCAGATAGAATAAATAAATAGATAATTAAAAAACTGATAGATAAATATTAACTAACTATAAAGAGAGAAATACAGAACAAAAAAATGAGATGGGAAAAAGAGATGGAAAGAAAAATATTGTGTACTGCAGTAATTACTGGAAAAGAAAAATATTTTTTCAAATATAGATAAAACCTTGGACATAATTTGATTATCTTTTGTCATATAGTACTGATGATGATGAAGATAGTAATAATAATAATAATCATAATATGTTGAAAGCAGTGATTCCAATACTGAGTAAGCTATAGATAGATACTAGGTGGTTTGGCCACAAATTATTTAATTAATAATATAAGATTAAAATTAAAGCAGTAAGTGTCAGTTCATTAATGATTTCAAGTTTGAATTTATTTTTATTGATAACTGTCATATAAATGAGTTCATTAAATATAAAGTTTATGACTTAGTGTCAAACATAAAATCATGTGAACAAATTAATTTGGGTTTAAACATTAGGGTTTTTGAATCTCAGATTACTTTATTGAATTGTATAAAATAATTAGTCTGTTACAAGCAGAAGTGTGAAATCAATGTTCATTAATAATGTACGTTCATAATCAGTAATTGGTAGAATATTTAGATTTCTCCAAAAAATTATTGCTTATTGAATATTCAGAATTACAGTTTTATTTTAATGTAATAAAGTAAATAGAATGAGTTAGTCCTGTTGCAGTTATTGAAAGAAAGCAGAAAGTCATGAGATACTTTGTTTGGTGACAATATAAATAATAATAATAAATACTATATTACTACTGCTGTATTACTAATACTATATTACTATTATTACTATTACTTATATATCGCTATAACCTTAATAAATGCACCTTTACATGCTTTAGATTTGCCTATATAATTAAAAAAAATTGGCTGAAGATAAGAGTGGCCACTTTTATCTTTATGAAGTCGAATCTTGTGTTAAGATTTGTAGAGGTCTCTCTTGTAGTAAAATTTAAACACACAAGGCGCATGTACTAATATTACATGCTGACAATGCACTTAATAAGAATTAATATTTACTATTGCTATTGTTAATAATAATAATAATAATAATAATAATAACAACAATAATAATAATAATAATAATAATAATAATAATAATAACAACAACAACAACTACAGTAATATTGAACTTACTTATATAAAAACATCCATAGGAATCATTGTAAATTAAAAACAATTTTGGAATTTGAATATTGCCTGCATCTTTAGGTGTTACATCTATGTGTAACATTCTTAAGTTTTTCCCAGGCTTTTTGAAAGTAATGTGAGTTCCATTCGTTAGCTTTTTATCAAGTATGTTTGCATTCATGAAGTTAGTAATTCCACTGTTTGTTTTATAGAAATATATAAGATCACGTTTATTATCTCTTAAATCATAAATATATATTTGCATAAAATGTTCATTTATCTTTAAACAATCACAAGAAATCATCGATAATGCTAGAGATTTTGCTTCTGAAAAATAATATATATATATAAAAGTTAGTTCTCTTCATTGGTTATATATATATATAATAAAGGCATAATAGTTAGATAAGAAAATTATTTATAAATGAAAGATTTACTATAGCCTTTCTTTGCTAAGAGATTTATTGATTCTTCTTTTAGAATACTATTATTCATCTGAAAGATCTTTCAACATTTTTATCAATGACATGAGAGTGTTGAAATAACTTTCTAGTAAATAATAATAATCTTAAAGAGGAATCAATAAATTTTTAATTTAAAATGGCAGTTAATCCTTTATTCATAATTTATTGCTCATACTTCACTAAATTGTTAAGTCTTTATTACGTATATAATATAAAAATAATAACATTTAATACAAACCGTATTTAAAATAATTAGCAAATCAAAATATATTAGCGTTAATCAGAAATATCACAAAGGATATTTTATTAACATAATTTAACTGTAAATGATAAATATTTGATAGCATTATTAGTCATAACTTCTCAATAAATAAAATTCAAATATTTATAAATTTGGTCTAAGAAATTTATTTATTTTCAAAATATTGGTAAGTCTGAAAAACTTGCCTTTACGAAGTAATTCTAGTAGAGTACATGAGTTTTAATTGAAATATTAATGACATATAAATTAGACCTTGTATGGTACACGTTTTAAGTAATATACATAATTTTTTTCAGATATTATGTATTTGACATATGATTGTATGCGAACATGTTTATATTATTCTGTAAAATGTCTATTTTATATGCCATTAGTTGTTTAAATAATGTTTTTGAAATGAAAATAGGTTACAAAAGCAAATGTATCTTCAAAAATTCGTTGAATAGATGTTATAAAAAAAGAATGATCTTTAAAGAATAGCTGCTTAGAAATAGAAATTAAAGTGTCTTTTATAATTTTCAATAAATTTGAAATTTAAATTTAAAGCAACTATTAGATATTAGATATTTCAAATCAAAATATCTATTTACTTATTAATCGATCTTATTTTTATCTAAATATCTATCTATTTACTTATCCATCTATATATTCATTTATCCATCTATCTTATCTATCTATCAATTAAAATTTTTATTTGATATGTCATCTATTTCTCTTATACTTATTGCCAACGATGGAATTATTTATTTATTCTTAAATGACATTAATATAAGATTAGAGTGGTTTTTATATAAACTTTTTTTTATTTCCATTATTAAAACACTAAAATATTTTTTTTAATAATAATCAGGTTAGTATTTAACACAAGGACTTTGAGTATTATTATTTTCCATTTCAGTTGTTGCTGGCCTGACCAGTGACAGTACTAGCATGAGAATACAACTCGGACCTTTAGATTCTTGATTATTAAATTTTAAGCCAACTCTTTAACCAACTGAGTTATTACTGAAATATATTGCTTTTTTTTTTTAAAGAATATCTTTGCGGTAATCTTTACAACATAAAGGAGATCGGCTTCTCTCATAACAATCATGTTCATGTTTACTAGAAAATATATTTAGGCACTTTTGTATTTTTTATTGCTTTGACATGTCCAATATGGATGGGGATGCAATTTTAAAATCAAAGTGAACTCTATATCACATTCAGAAAGTTGAAAATTATATTCTTTGCCTTTGTACTTTAGAATTTTTCAGAACATCCAAATTGTTTCTAGTACTCTTACATTATGTTGATAATGTATCCATGACTCATGTTTATATGATAAATTAGATAATAAACCTTGCTGAATTAATTGCTGTTATTATTTCACAATGATAAATTACCATATCTTTTGAATTTATTAAAGGCAACAGCAGCTTAGATGGAATACTATTACATTTCAACATGTAAGAACTACTTTCTATTTAAAAAATCTTCCAATATATTTAAATTGGTTTATATTCTCAAGGTAACAACAATCCAAATTTAAAGTTGCTGAAGACTTTTTTTTGCACCCACACTGACTGATAAAGAAATTGGGATATTGGAGCATTAATTACTCATTGGTGTTCATATGTTGCATTCAAATCTTAAATGCATTTTGTTAATAATCTTGAAATGGCAATGTTAGTAACAATCATCAACATGCTATAAATTCCCATAACAATTAAAACTAAGTTTTTATTTTAAATAATTCAAATTCAGAATTTTACTATTAATTCTGCCTTGCAACTTGATCACTAATTTATGAATTGTTAATAAAAACTATTGAAAAAAATTGAAAAACAAGTTTAATATCAGTTTTAGTTTCAAATCCACAGATCTTCTCCGTATAGCAATAACATATTCTCTTATTCCATTATATGACAGCTATATAATAGGAATAAATATCAGTGGATAAAAACAATTAACATTAAATAGAGTCTGATTAATTGACTCAAATTAATGACCAAAATCAGTAAAAACATTTTATAAACCATCCTTTTGCTTCAAACACCTTTTTACATTTGTATAGCAGCAAAACCAACTGCAGTGTTTTTTGATTCTGCAATAACACAGTGAGTTTATGGAAAACATTTATATATTTTCATATATGTTAAAAAGCAACCTATTCAACAAAATCTTTGTAAATTTATCATTGCTAGTGTAGCAATTATAACTCCATAATTCCAATTTTGATTACTTTTTTTATTCTGAAAACTAAAACAATGGAAGCATCCTTAAAATCAGGTAATACAGTTTTATAAATTCATATATTGTTAAATACACAAATATTTTGGAAATTAAAGTATCTTCTCCAATAATCAATCGGGGCTTGCAGTCATTTCATTTTTAAGATTCCAAAGAGCAGTGTTAATTTTGTTAAACTGACTATCTTTATTCAAATATAAAAGAATATATATAATGAATACATCATTAAAAATCATCACTTCAATTCTTATATTATTACCAGATGTACCTGGCTGATCAAAAGACAGTCCAAAATCAGTTGCTTTAACAAATTGTTTTTAAGATTTAATGCAAATTAAATAAAAATTGATATTATATAAATAAATGGGTAAATATACCCAGTCTGAATATTAATCATTTTTAATAGTTTTTTAATTGGTTGATTTAACAATTTTTTTAAAGATTTAATATAAATGAAACAAAAGATTTTAATATATAAATAAATGTGAGAAATTTACAATTTAAAAATTGAAAAAAAAATGTTTAAAAAAATCTAGGCTGTTGGATACACTTCAGAAATGTATCTAGCCAAGTATTAATACATTTAGCTAAATTTAAAATTTTAAATATACCTGGTATGCTTGTTATGCAAATTTGACAGTATTCCAGACAGTAGTAAAAGAATTATACAAAAGAAATTATAGGTTTACTAATGGGGGAATTACTTCCTTCATGTAAAATATGCAAAATTACAAATTATTAAATATAAAAAGTGGAATTACTTTCTTTGCATAAAATGCTCACAAATTACACTATAAGTATTTATTTATAAAAACAAATTTAAACTTTTTTTATATTTTTCAATTGTGAATTTGACAGCAACAAACATAGTTTTTTAAATTGGTGTTGAATTTGACATGTGACAGTCTTACGGCAACATACCTGCATTTCATGGATTTTATATATTGAACTGGAGACTTTTGCTGCTTCAAAAATTATCCCTTTTAAAATCAAAACTAAAATGTATATTTATAATAATTTTAAAAGGGAAGAGAACATTTTATTTAAAATTTTGTATTTTTATTTTTTTTGTTGGTAAGCATACATGCTATAACACATGTGCTTGGTTATATTTTTAAATTGTAAAAATATTTTGATTTAAAAGAGTTTTGACTGAGATAATTCTTTTTGTTTTTGATTTAATCTATTTTAAAAGCAGGAACTCATTTTTTTAATTAATTAAAAGTGATATTTGAGTCAAGCGTTGTTAGCCGAGAGGTCATCGCACCCGCCTTGCAAGCAAGTGTTGGTTGCAAAGCAGGAACTCATTTTTTTAATTAATTAAAAAAAAAGTGATATTTGAAAAATAAAAACATAAGATAAAATATAGCTCTGGTTAAAACTTCTAATTAAGATCTAGAGATTAAAAATAACCCTGGTTAAATTTGTAATTAAGATCTGGTGAGAGATAAAACTAGCTCTCATTAGATTCTAAGATCTGGTGGGAGATAACAATAGTATATAAAAGCTCTGTGTTTTTAATAGCGATGGTTATTATATATTTTATATTTGCTAATCTTTGACTGCTGAATTTTTGCTAATTGTGGACTGCTTATGTTGTATATTTGCAATTGCTAATGATGGATTGCAAATTAAGATTTGAAGATTAGAAATTGTGAATTGAAAATTGCTGGTTGCTATTTTTTGTGTTAGTTGTGAAGTAAAATCCTTGGAGAAAAGATTCTAAGTATGCAGTGCTAAAACATTTCAAAACAAACCCTGGAGATAAAAAGTGTGTCATCATGAACATGTCTTAAATGCCTTATTTGAAACTGATCCTGAATATTGCCTTCATGCTCCATGACCAGATTAATGGAGATCAAAAACCACAGTAATGTATTCCTGATATAACTAAACCTTGTGCACACTTCTGAAATAAATCAGACAGAAAAACTGATGCCTGGAAGGTAATTGAACATTTTTATATTTTAACCAGGGCTTAAATCTCTAAACTTTATCAACAAAGAAAAGAATACAAACATAAAATAGGCTTATGAGTAATAATTTAGATATTATTAGTAATTTATAAATATCTCTTTTTTATGTATTTTGTAAACACATAAATTGTAGAGAATCAGTATAAGATTTTAGTTTTTGGCACTTTAACAGAGAGTGTATTGTATGTATTTTCTTTTCTTTATTATTATTATTAATTGTTGTTAAATGCTTTGGCAGATACTACTAGTTTTTTTTAGATCACCTATTCCCTTTTATTTGAATTTACATTAGTTTAATGTGTGTTTGCATTTCTGTAGATGTTTTGACTAGTGACTATATATTTCTGTTATTCTTGTAAGTCATAAAGATTTTGAGATTTCCTTTTTATTCATTACAGTAAAAATTAAGAAATCGTTATCTTTTCATTTACTTTCATGGAGGTAGCTGTAAGGACCATATTATATACATGAGCCTTTATGAGTATTTAAGAAGCATAAGACAAACTCATTTTGTCCCAATGTTTTTACTGGGTTAAGGAAATATCATTGCTTGTCCAAATAACTATTGCAAAGGCACATATTATGGGGAAAGCAGAGCATCTTTGGCCACACGATTGGCACAACACAGGTATTCGTACAATAGAGCTAGCAACGATCCTTCTACTTATTCAGTTTTTTATCAGCACCAGTGCACAAGTCACCATGAGTGCATTCCGGACAATCCTACCATTGTATGTAGAGAGAGACATGACCTCAAAAGAAAGATCAAAGAGGCTTTATTTATCTCTCGCGACAGCAATGCCATAAACAGGAAGGACACGTGTTTTTCTCTATCAAAAAGATGGAATTAGCATATTTGCATAAATTTAAATGTAAGCAAGCTATGATTATGAAGGCAAGATCCTTTGAAAGCGCTCAGCTGTTTTAATATTTTTAGTTAGCTATTTGTATTTGTATTAACAGCTTTTGGGAGCAGTTGCGCCGCACACGCGCTTGTGCTTGTCTACATTATTCACTAACTTCCATCTAAGATCATCTTTATTAAAATCTGTAGTAAAAGAAGGTGGAAGTTGAATCATTGGCAAGAAGATCATACAAAGCCCTCTAAACTTAGTTGAAAAAACAAAATTATCTGCTGAAGTGTTTGATATACCATAATATTCATGTACACTCTCTGACAAAGAAGGTTGTGGTATTTGGGTCAAACATATTTTCTCTTTTTTTGACTAATATTTTTTAAATTTAATAAAACTTAAAAATTATTAATATTTTTTTTTGTTTTTGGCTGACATTTGTTTCTGTATCCGGTCCCTCAATTGTCTGAACAATGTTTAAGATCTCTTTCTCTCCCTGTGTCTAGCTGGTGGCATTTATATTCATCATTATTAACATGTTCATCACCATAAATTAAATTTTCTAGGTTGACAATGGCCTAGTGGCACTCTTGGTGATAAAAATAAGTGATTTACATTATAACTGGCAGGAAGATTTTAGCATTGTCAACATGTGGCTTTGAGTTGTAAAATCCATGTGAGATTTTGTTCAGTCAGTTGAACAATATTTCAAAAGTAGGGAGGCAACATTTAGTGTTAGAATCAGTTTATGCTAGTTGGGATGTGTGTTGTTGAAGCAATTTGGAGTAGGATTTCATTTTTTTAATATAAATAAATAAGTAAATAATCAAACAGTATTTTTTTGGATTTTTAAAAAAAATTTGAACAAAGGAAAGAATATTAAATAAATAAATAATAAATATTAGTGGTTATATTGTTGTAAAAAAAATTCAAAACTGAAAATAAAAGTTGAGAAATTAGGATATATTGGGGTTTGATCTTGTTTTTGAAAATGGAATTCAGTGAAGAAAATGATAGGAGAGTACTCGAAGAACAAAGCCCTATTTCTTTCAAAATTATGAAGTAGTTGAGAAAGAAAAGAAAGCAACAGAGATTCAGATGATGATGATGATGATGGATATGATAAAATAAAATGGAGAAATGAGACTAGAGACATGGAAAGTGAAACAAAATCAACAAGAAATAAAATAAAGTCATCAGGCAATATAGAAAGATAAGCCAAAATGAAAGGAATGAGGCAAGAAAGAATGGAATGAGTGGAGAAAAGCCAGGAGGCCATAGATAAAAATTTGACAAAAGAAATTCAGGAAGTTAGAAGAGAAAGTTAAGATAGTAATAGATGTGAGTAAAGTTAGAGATGAATTAAAACATTATAGCATTAGGGCAGATAAGATGGAAACAAAGATAATACAGATAGAAGAGATGTGTCAAGATTGGATACAGATCGATAAGATAACATGAGAACAGTTAGAAGTACAAAAGGGTGGGGGGATCCAGGAGAAAATATTTAGGGGCATAGTGTTTTCAGAAAGCTCATTAGTGTTGAGTAGCTGTTGTAAAGAAAGGTATGGTGTTTAATGTGAATGTTGGATTTTCTGATTTAAAAAATGAAAAAGGAAAAGATGTTGCTAGCAAACTCTATGCAATATTTATTGGTGACACTGGTCTTATTAATGAGGATGCATCTGCAACAATACTGACAACTGCTAAGAAAAAAATTAAACATATTGCAATATTTCTTAAGAATGAAGATAAAAAAGAGGTTAGTGGTCAAAAAGACATAAATGGAGGTCCTAATTTATTAAGTCAAATACTAAGGAAAACTGTACTAGAAAATAAGTTATGGAATAAAATGTCTGAAAGAAAAACACAAGAAACATCAACCAGAACTAGCAACACAGTTAAACAGAGAAGTTAGAAATCATGGCTCATCTAAAAAGCTTAAAAGAGCTCTTCTTCTGTTACCAGAAGATGACAAGAAAAAGGAAAGAACTATAAGTTACCAGCCAAAAAAATTTGAGGACAGATTTTCCAGAAATAATTAAAAAAGAGCTCAGTAGTTGTAGGAAAAGGAAGGACAGGACAAATGTCTAGCATGGTTTCTGTGGGTGTGCATGTGGGTGTGTAAATGTAAAAAAAAGTTTTAAAATTTTTTTTTTTCTGAGGCATGATGGGTAGTTGAACCAGAGACTTTCTCCACTTCAAAAATCATCCCTTCTAAAATCAAAACTAAAATGTATATTTATAAAGATTTAAAAGGGAAGAGAAAATTTATTTAAAATTTTGTATTTTATTCTTTTTTTTGTTTGTAAGCATGCATGCCATATCACACATACACAATTACATTTTAAAATTGTAAAAAATATTTTGATTTAAAAGAGTTTTGATTAAGATAATTTTTTTTGCTTTTATTTTAATCTATTTTAAAAGAATTGGTGGTCGAGAGGTCAGTGACAGCTGCTTTACAAGCAATTGTACCGGGTTAGTGGGTTCGCTTTCTAGCTGATGCTAGACACATGGGAGAAAAAAAGAAGAGACACAATTTTTTAATTTATTAAAAAAAGTATTTGAAAAGTAAAACATAAGATAAAAGATAGTCCTGATTAAAACTTCTAATTAAGATCTACAAAGAGATAAAAAAATAGTTCTGAATAAATTTGTAATTAAGATCTGGTGGGAGATAAAGACTAGCTCTGGTTAGATTTTAAGATTAGGTGGGAGATAACAATACTGTATAAAAACTCTGTGTTTTTGATTGGGAGACAGACATATCTTATATTTGCTAATCTTGGACTGCTGTGGATTATTAAATATTTTACATTTGCTAATCTTTGACTGCTGATATATATTTTTATATTCAATAATTGCTGACAGCTTATATCTTATATTTGCTATTTTCTAATTACAGATTGTGAATTAAGATTAGGAATTGCAAATTGAAAATTTCTAGTTGCTGTTTTCTTGTGTTAGTTGCAAAATAAAAACTACTATCCTCAGAGAAAGTGTTAAAAACATTTTAAGATAAGCCCTGAAGCTCAAAGATTTGTCATCATTAACATGTCCTAAATGCCTAGTTTGAAACTGATCCTGAAGATTGCCTTCATGTTCCATGACCAAATTAATGGAAAACAAAATGACAGTACTGTACTCTCAATAGAACTAAACCTCATGCAGATTGCTGGAATAAATCAGATAAAAACTGATGCCTGGAAGGTAACTGAACATTTTTATATTTTAGCCAAAGCTTAAATCTCTAAACTTTATATTCAAAGAAAAGAATATGAACATAAGATAGGCTTATGAGTAATAATTTAGATATTATTAATAATTTATAAATATCTATTTTTGTATGTATTTTTTAAATATATAGATTGTATAGAATCAGTTTAAGATATTAATATTTGTCACATTGTTGGAGAGTGTACTTTATGTGGTATTTTGTTTTTATTATTATTATTAATTGTTGTTAAAAGCTTTGGCAGATATTAGTTTTCCTTTTTAGATCATCTACCCTTTTTTATTTGAATTTATGTTAGTTTAATATCTGTTTGCATATCCTGTAGACCAATGGTCTTCAACCTTTTCACACCTGTGGACCGGCAAAAATAAGAATAAGATTTTGCGGCCCGGCAGGAGTTTACAGATAAATTTTCTTAAAGATGTAACCTGCTTAGCCTTAGATAAACATAATTTTTATAATTGACCAAAACAGCATGCTAGTTATTGTGTATTGTAATGGTGTTGCTTACTTTCACATGTTGAACACTCTTTCTCGAGTTGCGCAGTCATACTGCTACAGAAAACAGTACAATAACAATTGTTCTCATTAATGTGCTTGCATTTTACCTTTATTATTTCATTGTTAAAACATGCAAGAATAAAATGTTATTCACCTGAATGTTGAAAAAGTCAAAAGTTTTGATCTTATTTTTTTTGGGGGGGGGGGGGAGTGGGTTGAGAAATACTTAAGTCATCATTGAGACAAAAGATAGACACCAAAGTTATTTTTTGTTTGTTTTTATTTTTAAAAAAAGGTAACAGAAATTGGTTTTAAAAATAAAAGTTGTAGTATTTTAGCGATATACAAATAAAACCCAAAAAAATATCGCCTTATAGGCCAAAAAAAAAGTGGGTGTATTTTTAAGCAATAAAAAAAAAACGAAACTTGAAAAAGTCAAAAGTTTTGATCTTGCTTTATTTTGGGGTGGTGCGGGTGTATTGAGAAATACTTTGTAAAAGTTAGAGACAGAACTTATTTTTTGGTTTTTATTTTTAAAAAAGATAATAAAAATTGATTTCAAAAATAAAGTTAAATCTAAAAAAAAAATTGCCCATATAGCCAAAAAAAAAAAAAACACTAAAAATGAAATATTAAAAGAGAGAGTAGAAAAAATTTAAGAGATCAAAAAAAGTCACGTTACATTTTATTGTTTTAACAATGCTGACAAGCGGCTGTGATTGGCTAACAAAAGACAACCAGAGTTTCTATAATAAAAAACTTTTTTTTACCCTCCGCCCCATAAACATCTATGATTAATAGAAAAACAAATTAATTTATGTATGATTGATTAGATTTTGTTTTTGTTCTGTTTCTTTTTTTTTAATCGGGTAAAAATGCGATTTAAAAATAAATAAAAATTGTTTATATTAATTAAAAGTTTAAAATATTATTATTTTGTTATTACAAACTTTCTTCCCAGTCTAGTGCAAGGACCTGCAGAAAACTTCTGTGACCCAGTGATGGTCAGCAGACCAGTGGTTGAAGACCACTGCTGTAGACCATAGATCTTTTGGCTAGTGATTTACTGATTATATAGTTCTGTTTTCTTGTAAGTCTAGAGATTTTGAGATTTCCTTTTAAGTTATCACATGAAAGATTCAAAATCATAATCTTTTTATATATCTGCACAGTGGTAATCTTAAGTTCATATCATATACATGAGCCCTTATGAGTGTTTAAGGAACATAAGACATCCTTATTTTGTCCTGATGTTTTTACTGGGTTAAGGAAAGCTCACTCCACACGGTTCCTTAGCAACCATCTAAGATTGTATTTATTAAAATCTCTAGTAAGTGAAAGTGGAAGTTGAGTAGAGAAATCATTGGCAAAAAGATAATACAAAGCCCTCTCAATTTAGGTGAGAAAACAAAATTATCTGCCGAAGTGTTTGATATACCATAATATTTATGCACATTCTTGGTCGAAGAAGATTGGGGAATTTGGGTCAAACTTATATATTTCTTTTTTTTATTAATATTTTTTGAATTTAATAAAACTTAATAATTATTAATAATTGTATTTGCTTTTGGCTGTTATTTCTTTTTGTGTTTTGTCTCTCAATTCTCTAAGCAATGTTTAAGATCTCTTTCTCTCCCTGTGTCTAACTGGTGGCATTTATATTCATCATTATTAACTTTATTATCAGCATAAATAATATTTTCTATATGATGTAATGGTGATGCACTGTGACTTCTTCTTATATGGAGTCAGGAACCTCTCAGTAACTATTCCCAGAGAAACTTGTTAACCACCTTCTCTTCCCTTTCCATTCCCCATCCTAAGTTTTCTCATATCCTGTTCCATCCCATTTCCACCACATAATCTTTGTCAAATCCATGGCTTTTATACCTAAATCCTCCTTATCCTTTCCCAAATCCAGCATAAAAATCAATAACCCACTTTCTATATAATCACTTTCTTTATATTTATTTTTGCATAACTTTATTATTTGTATCCTTTCTACTTTCAGGCATTTATATTCAATTAACAAATGCCTAATATTTTCTATACCTTCCTTACATAACTTGCAGACAAAATCATCCACATTTTTCCATTTACTTGTATAATTCCCTGTTGCTAAAGATCTTGTTCAAGCCTTAAACAATAAACTAATTATATTCCTATTATTATAAATTAACTCAAACCCAATATTCCATTAATTTCTATATATATTTAAACTTTTTTTTACTCTCCATACTAATTCTCCATCTTTCCAACTTCCTATTCTTTATCAAGCATCTATTATTCTATCCCATTCCTTACCACTATAACACACAACAATTCTCCTAACACCATTATCCAACCTTTTGTACAAGTATACTAACAAAAATTCCTTATCCAAATCATCTCAATATCACATTATCTTTCTCACTTATCTTGTTACCTGCTCTTTATTGATAACCCAATTAAATACTATTTCGGCTATTCTTTTATTAACCATAAACTGTAATCTACTGAACATATTAATTTTTCTTTTTGCATCCATCATATAAAAACTTGACCATCCCATTTTTTCTTGAATGGCCTTCTTTGCTGTCAACATGTCTGCTTTTAATGCACATCTTCCTATTATCTTTGTACTATTTCCATGTACTCTAATACTCCTTTAGTAACACATAACACATCATTTCCATTTGTTAACTCTGCTATTACTACTCCCTTTTATACAATTCTAGCTGCATCATATTTCTTTATCAATCCCTTTATTTTCTTTACTTCATTTATCATTTTTTTCTCACATTCATCAAAGCAGTTTCTCTAATTATTTAATACAATTCCCAAATAGGTATATCTATTCACCACACATAACTTTATATCCCTCAATAAAAAAATTTTGTCTTTTCTTTCCCCAGTATTAGTCATTATTACTTTTGATTTTTCTTCACTAAACTTAATCCTCATTTTTTACCCATCCTTGTGCATGTCTTCAGCATAACTTTCATATCTTCTCTTTTTTCTGTATACAAAAAGACATCATCTGCGAATAAAATACCTGACATTGTTTATATTCCATTGCCACTTATTAATGGTAACTCTATCCCTCTTCCAAATGCTTTCATTCTCTCCATTTCTCTCAAATACAACAAAAACAAAGTAGGTGACACATGGCATCCTTGCCCTAGTCCCACCCCATTTTTAACTTTAACTGATTCTATATTCCCTAATTGATATGTACAATAATTATTTTTATATAATTTCTTAATAATATCCACTAAAGCTCCATCCATTCTGAAATTTACTAAACTTACCAATAATCTATTTATATTTACTCTATCATATGCCTTCCCTATATCTATAAATTCCATATATAATTGTCTACCGGTATACTACTCATATCCATAAATTGTGTAACTGCAAATAAACTTTCTCTTATATTTTAATCCAATCAAAAACTCCTTGCATTTCTCTCACTATATTATTCCATTCATTTTGCAACTCTTCCAGTCACCATATATAAGAAAACTTTATATAAAACTGATGTTACCACTATTGGCCTATAGTTGTTTAACTTTCTATGATCCTTACCCTTTTCTTTAAATAGTATCCTTACTCTTGTATTACTCAACCTACCCAGAAAATCTCATTTCTGTGCCATCTTAGTAATATATGATAATAATTTTACTTTTGCCATACACCCTAAATTCATTACCATCTCTGCTGCCCATCCATCTAAACCTCTTTACCTTTCCACTTTTCAATTTTTTCTCTACCTCATTCAGTTCATTTTTTTAAAAACTAATATTCCTATTACTACATGCTTTCATGTTTTCTATCACTCTGTCCTTAATATCTAACATCTTTTCTATGTCCATTACATACTTATTTAATATTATCTCTAATTTTCTCTAGAGCTACTCTCTACATCCTCATCATCTCTCTCCCCCCTACATTTCTTTTTTAATGTATTTGCAAATTTTTTTCGTCCATCTCTTCCACTTTTATTAGTATCCTCCAACAATTTACTATTTAATGTCATTCTCTCTCTATAAGTATCTATTTTAGTCAACTTCTTTTTTTCTAAGCACTTTTTTCATTTAGCAGTAACATTTTTTTTTCACTTTCTTGGTTCTTAATAGCATACTTATATCCTCTGCATGCTTTTTTCCTATCTTTTACACTTTTTCTAACTCTCACTTTTTTATTATTTGTATTATTCTGAACAGTCTTACCTAAAACCATATTTGCCACTTTCTCTATGCACCACATCATCTTTATACTCATCCCCAACCAACCCTTCCATGGTTTTTTCAACTTTTATTTTATACTCTTCTAACTTACTCTTATCATTCACTCTCCATCCACATCTTTTACTATTGTTAGTACTTTTATTTCTATTATCCATCACATTACTAACCATTTCTATTATAAAGAAATTATGGTCATTATTATATATTATCAAACACTTAATTTTACATACTTTATTCATTCCCTCTTGCTCTACTAATACATAATCTAATGTGTGGAATCTATTATTTCTAAACCATGTGCATTGCCCCTCATAAACATTTAATAATTTTCCAATGCTCAAATTTATTCTCTGACAAAAATTCTTCAAAAGCTGTCCATTCTTATTACCGACATCATCAATTTCTTCAATATGCTCATTCATGTCCTCTATAACCATTATTCTCTTTCCCTTTTTTGAAACTCTGTATATTCTTAACCAGGCATTCACATATGCTACTATTCTGCTCCATTATCGATTGACTATCTCCAGTAACTATATATGCTATGGTCATCATCCATTCTTGTCTTTCTAACCTTATCTCAAACCATAAATATTCTTGACACTTAACAGTATTTAAATATGTTTTTGACATAACTCCTATACCACCACCTCTTCTTTCTTTTTCTTTTTTATATATACCCTGCCATACCAAGTCTTCCAGAATAAATTATTATTTTTTTCTTAGATATGTTTCCACTACTGCCAGTACCTTAAACTCTTCATTTTTAATTGCTTTGTTTACTTCCAGCTACTTTTCTGGTCTCTTACTACCTTCCCTATTCAAATACCAAATTTTAACAATTTTTTCTTTCCTAACTACTCTTTTATAAATTCTTTTGACTCCTTTTTCTCCATTACATCTACAAATAACTTGCTTACCATTAATTGTACATACCCATTCCTAATCTTCCTTTAATTTTACTCAAATTCCTAATCAATTCTATGTACTCATGTGTTACTCTCTCTGATGACTCTGATAAATTATTAGTTCCTACCATAACATGCACATCTTTATTTCCTTGCTTCTTTACTTTATCCATAATATCTCTTATTCTAGCTCAAGACAAACTTACTCTTACTTACCTATTTCTATTTCCCCTTGCAATTATATCTCCACATTCTCTAATTAGTGAATCCCCTATCAATTCTGTCTCATAATCTACTTTCTCTGCTTTATTCATAACCTTCTCTACCACCAGCTGGACTTTCTCATCTACTTCTGCCTTATCAGTCCTACTCAATAATTCCTTTATCTGCTCACACTTTGTCTCTAATGATTTTAATTTTGCTTCTACATTCTTTACCTCTTCTTCTGTCTTACTTATTCTTTGGCTAATCATCTCCATTGCACTACATATTTTTTCATCCATATCTCTTGTCACTTCCCTAGAATGTACTTTATCCTGTCTTCCTGAACTATGTTTTGCTCTATTTCTCGTTACTTTCTCTTTAAATCATCTACACTTAAAATTCACCTTTTCACCTCTATTATCACATTTACACACTGTCTGCATAACCATAAATCTGGTACATTCTTTGTAGTCTTATTTAAAAATTTCAAGTGATGAACCTCATTACATATAGTGCCCCCTACTGTAGCATGCCTAATTTCTTTCTGACGATTATATATGCATTTTGGAATACAAATGCAATCCATATTTCTTATTTTCCAAGTCACTCTATATTTGACTTTATACTTCCTCTCCTTCTCTTCAAACACATTTGCACAGAAAGATAAAACTTTACTTTCTTTCAAAAATGATCAATCTATAACCACATGTTTTCTGAACTTAGGTCTCCAAAATGTTATCTTTTTTTTTAAAAAAAACCATTGTTCTTAAATTAAAAAAATATTTAGTAGCAAACTTACTAAAAACCAACTAATCTTACATGCGCCACTCACGCACACATAATGCAACTTAGTTATAAAATATCTTAAAATATTTTTTTTTTATTTAAACTTCTATATTTAAAATGGTGAATGAAACATTTTCTAAATGTTAACAATTTCCAATCTTTCCAAATTCAAATAAATCTCTCTCTCTTGATCGCAATTTACTCCTCACTTTCATACCACAAGCAAACATTCTTTATATCATTGATCTCAGATGATTAAACGCATAAGAAGAAATAAAATATTAAACTTAGCTTTTGGCACAGAGTAACCATGTCCCTCAGTGATAAAAAGAAGTGGAGTGTCCGGTATAATATATAGTTTCAATCAATTATAAAAATATTTCTTGTTTTGTTCATAATAGTGTCATCATGAAAGAGAATGCAATTGATTGATTTACTATGTTGATGATACCGTTTGTCAGGTCCATATATTTTTTTAATGTAGTAAAAACGATTTAAAATTATTACAAATAGCATATGACTGTATCATCTTTGAGTTTCAATACCCTAATCATTTTTAACCCTTCTAATCAGTCAGTTAAACTTCTGTTTTTAAATCTCTATATTTATTATGCTCAATATTTCTGTTATTATTCTGCCAAACAGTCTTTTAATGAAGTCATTCAATCCAATAATAAAAGCATTATCAAATACCAACTATGAATCAATTTGTATCCATAAAAGAATTATTTACCTTAGAAACATGATAATTCTTAAAGACAATTATAAATTTTAATGTTTGCTAGCAGTTGAAATTTAGCATGAATATTAAATACTTCTAAAGAACAACAATCAATTTTTCTTGCAAATATAATTGAAATATATCTTACTTTTTCACTGAAACTATCATTTTATCATTGGACTTTACTAATTCATGATCTTTCTATTATGGCATTCCCTTGCAAGTGCTCATGTAATCAGAACTCCTCTTATACTCTGACTAGGAACCATAATGTAATGTAAGAAATGTTTTTTTTTAGTGTGGATGCATCCTCGTTTCTTTATAGTATTTTTTCCTTCTAAACAAAGTATTCATGATAATTAGTCCATGTGTTGTTCAAATTCAGTAATAGCAGATCAGTTGAATTTATAGCACCAGCAAAAAATTTCTATTTGCTATCCACTTTGAATCTAATATTGGTGTGTATAAAGTAATAAAATGAACATAGTAATTATTGTATAAAGCAAGTTTTAACACCATTAACCACAAGTTAATAGCAAAGAAATAAAAAATAAAAGATAAAAAAAATATTAAATTACTCATTAGTGCAAATCAAACATTGTCTATGTTTTTACTGTTTATTTAAAAATAAATTATGACTATGTAATTGTTTTATCAAATTTTTTAGCAGAATAAGTGACAGTAAGAATAAATACAGTGATTTTAAATTATAACACATCCAGGACTAGAGAATTTGTATCAAGTACAATTGGCAAATTCCACTTGCATAAATTATAAAAAAATTATTTATAATATATATCGTTAGTACTGCTATCTTCTTCTGCTTTATACTATTATTAATAATATAATTGTTTCTATAGGTTTAATAAGTAATTCACAAATCATTACATGAACTGAATGAGTGAGACAGAAATTTAAACAAGTATTTTAGATTGTTTTCACTTTCATATTGGTATGGAAAATCATAATAGAGAAGCCTAGACATACAACTTTGCTAAAATTGAACAATCTGTTTCAAATAGGTTTTAATCTGATGCATTATTTTGACCTTGACCAAAAATCACAACTAATGATTTCCAGTTTTTAAATGGTGGCCCATCATTGCGTTTTTAATTCCCAAAGGCTTAACAAAATATAAAATAAATTGAACGAGAATTTTGTATGCACTTACAAACAATTAACTGTACCATTTATTAAAAATAAATAATAGCATAAGATGATCGTGATGATTGAGATAAACATTAATTTGACCAAAAAAAAAGTTAAGGAAAAAATGATAATATAAAAGACTGTTTATAATGGGAAACGGTTTCTACCATTTGATGATACAGACTTTTTGCACTACAAATCAAGAGAAGGTATTTTGATCAGTATTGCATAATTAGTTGTTCACAGACAATCGTCATATTTGAAGTATCATTCCATTATTTGCGATCTGGGGCCATGTAATTAGCGTGAGTTCAATAACAGAAATTATGTACATTTCTTATACATTCTAAACATGTATTTTTTAAATTACGCTGAAATATATTTTTTCCTAATTAATATCTAAATTATATTGCCTTTAATTTAGAAATTTATCAACATATTTGAGAACTGTTTTGTTGTCTATATTATTTTAACTTTAAAAAAAAAAAAAACACTCTCTCCGCTATTACATACTCACATATGAATATATAAATCACAAGATCTTTATATTTTGGTTAACTTTAAGCATTCAGGTGATATGATTTACATATGATAACTAATTAGCTATGTGCACTTATGATATATTATATATACGTATCATCTCAGACAATGCTTGAAATTGACCAATAAAAATGTCAGCACTCAGCAGTCAAGGCAACTCTCAAATAATATTTGGACATTTATGTTTTATCTGAACATTATTTTGGCAAGAGACTGCTGCTATTCTTTCAATTTATTTTAAGCATTGAATGGAAGGATGTGTTTTACATAGAACAATCAATTGGCTATGCACATTTATGGTAAATATATATTTATATTGTAAGGCTCACTTATAACTCACATAAACGCTTATGTACACACTCATTTGCAAGGTCAGTACATTCTAATAAACAGCATGGTCAACATAATAATAAAAAAAATAACTTATACATATATTAGTAATGTCAATTAAAAAGTATTAGCTTTAAAAAAAATAATAAAAAATAATTTTCCTAAATAGACATAACAGTTATATATTAAGGATCCCTCATATATAGATAAAATACAAGTAAACCTATTGTTTAGTAACCACAAAAACTAATCAGGACTTGAACTTTAGAACCTGAAGATGATTTAGGTCAAACATATCCATGCAATGCATTGTTCAAAAAATAAAAGTTTATGATTCAATTATTTAATTGGAAACAATAACTAACTCAACAATCACTATATATATAAAAAAACCTCATGAAGGAAAATTAAAAAAAAACAAACATGTAGTGCATTTTCTGAAGATTCAAAGATCAAAATTGTTAAAAAAGATGGTTGACTGAGAAAAAGAAATTATTCATTTACATGCTCTTTGTCAGCAAGAAATTCATGTATAAGATTGCAAATTTATACCCAAGGGAGTTTCATATTAGTCAACAACCATTCAGAAGAATATAAATATTATTATTTGTGAAAATTATAAAGGAATAGCAGTATATTGTTTGAATATTATCAGAAGAATAACTTTGTGTCTGTTAATATATATCACAGAATTGCATTTTAAAGTTTTAACTTTAAATAATTTATAAGCAAGAATACTCAAGTTATTTAAAAGCTACTCTAATATTTTCCAGCTAAACAACTTGCTGTGGAGGTCTTGTGTAGATGCTGATCAGAAGATGTAAACATTAATTCATCCATTGAATGCCTAATTAAGATGCCTAAATTTTATAGAACGACATTCTACCTTAGTTTCACTATCTCAACTTGAAGAGAATGGAATGGATGCTATGAGATGGCAGCACTATACTGGAGCCATTCTACAATGCTTCAGCCTACCAATGTATGAATCACAGAAGCAGTATAAATCTACAAGATTGAGAGACTTTACCGTGAGGTTTAGCAACTTTTTATAGGATATTCTCAAATTAAAAGTGTTATTCAAATCATTTAAATAAATCATCTGAACTTCTAAACTTTATCTATGAACAATAGTGAAGCAGGTGCATAGCTTGGTTTGTTTCATTTATCAAATCATGAAATGAAAAGGGGAATTTCAGTTTATGGGATGAACAAAATTTTTATTTTATAATAAATAAAATTTAGGTTTCTCTTCTTGGACAAGCTTGACAGATAATACAACTTAATATGGGAGGTAAGATTTATCTGTGCCTCTTTGCCCACATTAAGAATATCTACTATGTGTGAGACAGAAGTGTTTGTAAACTTGTTATACTCATGGTCGAGTGGTCAGTACAGCTGCCTTACAATCAGTTGTCCCAGGCTTGTGGGTTCATTTTTCAGCTGATGCTTTGACACATGAAAAAAAATAACTCTTGTTTATTTTTTTTTTATATGAAAGATTAATCTTCTTGAATGTATGTGTTTATTGTCAACAGTAGATTAATATACATGAGGTTTTCCTTCCAAAGAAGATATATTTCATCAACTGGAATAAATGGTAAGTACATCACCCATTATTTGGGTTAAATATAATCTTGTTAGAATTCTTATTTTAAATTGTAATAAATTTGTAATTATTTAGTGCTAATGATGCATACCTAACAGGGATAGACAGGGGATGGTTTGAATCATCAATTATCTTTTTAAATGTTAGGGATGCATGCCAGGCACTCATCAAATTGTTGTTACGACTTCTTTTTGAGTAGTTCTTAATTTTTCTTTTTTAAAATAAAGTGTGTTAAACTATTTTGAAACATTATGGAATATATGATTTATCTAAATCATTCCATTTTAACATGATCACATATGCAAACACATACTTTTTTTTCCTTGTGATATAATATTTTAGCAAGGTTGGTTGGAAAGTCATTAATTCATTGCCCTTATATAGAAATAAGAATATTGTTATTGATGTAAATTTATCCCTAAAGAGAGACAACTATAACTTCTCCCTGAGTTGAAATCTATGGCATAATGGAACCTGATAGAGGGGTAGGAAGTGGGTGAACTGATATAAATTGGGTTGATATTTAATGTGTAATCATTTGAGCTAGCCATTGGAAATGGATGCAATCATTAATCAGGCTCTTTATCGCATCAGTCACTGCATCCTACAAAAAGATTCTAAATCCAATTGTAGTAAGATGTGTCTCCCATGTGGAAAACAGACCATTACAATGTGTATCTTTTTTTTATTTGTGCTGCATTAATATAGTAGCACTGTTGATGAGACCCATCATAGTAAAATGCTTGGAAAATTAATTCATTGCAGCTAATTTTTATTGTTTATTATGAGAGCTTGGTCAAGAGGTAACTTTTTTTTCATGTTACTGAGTAGTTTATTGATATAATTGGAAATGGGTTAAATGGATTTATATAGTATTTTGTTTACTGGCATTTTAAATGGGGTCTAATATTTTTTAAAAAAATTATACTTAGTATGTAAAAGGAAATTTTATAATAAAGGGATAAGAGGGAGAAAGATATCCTTGAAAATGACTGTAATAGAGAAAAAACCAGTTGAATCATTGGAAATGTATAATATATATATATATAAAAGACATATTTTGTGGGTGCATCCTTGTTAAAAAATTTAAATATTGATATACCGATGTTTCAACTTGATCACATAAGTCATCCACTGGGTGATAAAAGGTAGAAAGATGGTTGTAGAGGTGCTACAATCACTGATTTGAAAAAAAAACATTAAAGTTCCACCAATAGCAAAAATGTTAAATTAAAAATGTTTTAAAATTTTTATCACCCAGTGGATAACTTGTGTGATCAAGTCAAAATGTCGATATATCAATATTTAAATTTTTTATCACCCAGTGGATGACTTGTGTGATCAAGTCGAAATGTCGGTATATCAATATTTAAATTTTTTAACATGGATGAACCCACAAAATGTCTTTTATATATGCAGCCCATGAAAATCTTCCTATCAACATTATTAACCTCTACAGGGAAGAAATTTTTAAACAGCTTCGAGTATTTGAAAGAATGTGGAATAAGAAATGTAAGTTACTTTGTAGTTTATCTTTTCCATTAGTGTGTAAAAATCACAATGTTATACACACTTGCTGTAAAATTACGTTTCACAAGAATAATTATAATATTAGTAAAATTCTAAGGAAAGCAAGCAATATTATTTTTAACTCTTTTATTAAAGAAACTCAAAAAATCTAGACAAAATTTATAAAGTATTGCTAGATTTATGTTTATTCCTTAGTAATAAAATATATCCTTTACTGTGAACTAGTTTTGATCATATTGCAAATTTTATATCGATTAAAAATTCAAATATTGTAACAGCAAAGCTAAAAAAATAATTACAAATGCTAATTAGGACATCCAAATCAAAAAACCGTTTATAATTTATCTAAGAAAGCCCTCTCTACAGATGAAGTTTCGGTTTTAGAAAAAAGTTTTAATTTTGCTTTCACACCTTCCCGGATACCTTTTGAGAAAATTGTTTGTAATGTTGAATCAGCTCTAGATAAAATAGATTCTTCTTCTGCTGATTTGGCGAGAGCAGAGATTTACAATATTTTAAAAAACGCTAAGCTTCTTAAAAATAATATTTCAAAGAAAAAAAGACAAGCATTAAATAATATAAAATCGGACAAACCAATTGTTGTACTTCCAGCTGATAAAGGTAATGCCACTGTTGTTATGGATCGTGACAATAAAATTTTAAATCTGCTTAATGGTAAAACTTATAAACTATCAACAAGAGATCATACTACGTATTTGGAAAAAAAAAACAAAAACCATTAGTATTAAATCGCCTATTGAAACAGATAAAATAAAATAATCCCTCGCCAAAAATCGTGTCTTTCCAAAATTTTATGGCCTTCCAAAAATTCACAAACCATATACCCCCCCCCCGTCCAATAATAAGTACAATAGGATCTCCAACTCATATTATAGCTAGATGTTTATCGGATTTCATTAAACCTACAATCCCATCTATTAAATCATATATTACAAACTCTTCATTTTATTTCTGTTTTAAAAAGTTTAAAAATTAATGCTAATGACATTCTTGTCGGTTTTTATGTCATGTCTTTGTTGAAAAATATTCCAATTGACGAAGCTTTAAATATAATTTCACAACGTTGCAATTTACCAGACCATATTATTGCTTTGATTAAACATTGTCTCTTGAACACATATTTTGTATACAATGGACAGCATTACAGACAAGTTTTTGGTACTCCTATAGACTCATCTATCTCAGGAGTATTATCTAATTTATTCATGGAAAATATAGAAACTCGTGCTTTAGAATCATCATCTTTAAAACCACTTTTGGCTCAGATACATAGATGACAATTTGTCATATGGCAACATGGAAAAAATAAATTAGATGATTTTTTCTTATATTTAAATAATATGCATCCTCATATTAAATTTACAATGGAGACAGAGTCTGATGGAAAACTCTTTTTTTTTTTTTTGATGTTCTAGTCACCAGAATACCAAATAGTTTATCTTTTTTGATTTACAAAAAGAATACACACACAGACAGATATTTACATTTCCATTCTCATCACCACCTAATTCAAATAGTTTCTGTAGCCAAAACTCTTTTAAATAGAGCAATTAACTTTTCAGATAAGTCACATCTAAAAGAAGAAATAAATCATATTAATAGTGTTTTATTAGCAAATAGTTATAATTATAAATTTATAAAAAAAGCATTATTTCAAGCCCAAAATGGACAGAATAAGAAACAAAAAGATGATAAATCTGCTATTAGGATTTGTGTTCCGTATCTATAAGGAACTACAGAAAGTATTGCGCGTATATTAAAACACTATAATATAGTTACAGCGTTTTCTAGTCATCAAAAGATCAGCGATATAATATAATCAAGCCTAAGGATTCAATCCCTCTTGAATATCATGGTGTTTATCAAATCTCATGTGAAAACTGTAAAGCTTCTTATATAGGTAGGGGTAATCATTTCATCAGTGTTAGGAGAGATGAGCATGCTAATGCAATTAAACAACACTCATCATCATCAGCACTGTCACTCCATACTATAGATTCAGGTCATAAAATTGATTTTTCTAGTACCAGGATCATATCCAAATGTGATAATCTATACCAGTGCAAATTTAGAGAAGCCATTGAGATACTTAAAAGGCCAGATTGTATCAATAAGCGAGATGATGCATGTAAACTTCCTCCTATTTGGAAAGATTTTTTTAAAAAACATTCTTAATTTAACATTTTTGCTATTGGTGGAACTTTAAGGTTTTTTTCAAATCAGTGATTGTAGCGCCTCTACAACCATCTTTCTACCTTTGATCACCCAGTGGATGACTTGTGTGATCAAGTCAAAACATCAGTATATCAATATTTAATTTTTTTAACACGGATGAACACGCAAAATATGTCTTTTATATATGCAACCCATGAAAATCTTCGTATCAACATATATATATATATGGAAATAAAGTTTTTGAAAAGAAGTTTCTGAAGTTATTTATAATCTTGGAGATTATATATATATATTAAAGAAGAAAGTGATTGTTTATTTGTTATTGTAATTTATATTGTAGTTTATTGAACTTAGTGAAGATCCTGAAGCTTACATTAAAATTTATTTGAACAGATTAAATTCAATTTTTTGATTTACATAATGTAAAAGGAATGCCGATCTATGCATTAGTATTGTTTGGCTCATAGTGAAACAATTTCTGATATTACTCTGATTTGACTAGGTCTTTTACATGATTTTCAGTGTTATCTATCCTGTCTGTGTTAAACATGCATAGCTTATAGTTTCTTTACAGAAAACACTTAAAGCCAGTTAATTTGTGTGGTGTGCAAGTGTGTGAATGAGGATTAATAGCACCATGATCATTAATGGCTTTGATGATTATTTTGTACATTATTTGGACATTGGAATGTTAGATGTGTGTCTTCATGCACTATGATCCAGGCTAAAGAGAATAACAGACTCAGATCATCCCATAAATAAATGATAGTTTCTCTTCAGCATATTGTCATTGCAGCCTATGTAGATAGGTAAAGTAGCTATGGCAAAATGTCTTGGAATGACCACTATTTTAAATTTGTACAATACAGTGCTACTAACCACATCACTTAGTGGTAACCCCATGGACCAGCCACATTTCATTGTGAAAATTCTTCTATTGAGCAAGGTTGTAATGTCACCATTCATTTAAGAGCATCAAATATAAAATTGGGTTTATTATTGAAGCCTAATTTGACTAAGGTATTATAAATTATGTCAAGGGATTGTGGGTGTGACACTGAGTCATAAAGCTCCACTATAGCTCCACTACATCTGATGAGGTGAGCTTATGGTGGGCATTACACATTTGTGAATATAAGAGTTGCACACTATCAAATAAAAACTTGACAGCAAAGCTGCTGAAACCTATGTGATCTATCAGGCATTTGTCTATTAATTTGACAGTTTTTTAAACGTGTCACCAATGTCTCACCAAAGTCTGAGTGGTGGTTTGCTTTGTGCATTTTTACATTTGCAAAGATTATTGAGGGGATAGCAGGTGTTGGACAAATTTTTCTATACTCAAATTTATTAATTGCTTTGCTTTCTTATTATATTAATATTCACACAAAATGATATGCTTCCAAACACTTAAATTTTAATTTTGTAAATTGTTCGTTAACTTTTGTTTCATAATTTTCATTTGATAACAGAACAAATCTATTTCTCTTATTTTCTTTTAAACGTTTGATATTACTCGATAGTAAGAATGGTTTAAATGCTTTTATGTTATTAGACAAATTGCATTTAACTTTGTTCAGTTTATTTGGGTGGAGATATAACATCTGTGCAAGTCTGTAGTTGGCTTCAGATATCGACAATTGACTCTAAGCATAGATTTTACAATTTTGAACATTGAACCACATTCAAAAAATGTTTAATATTTTCTGGTAGGGAGAGTTTGTTCAGATTAATAAATTTATCATTCTCTACCTGGTGTACTTCTATTCCCTGTATGTTGGCTAAAAATTTTAATTTTTGTATTTGTAAATTAATGTTTAGGCTAAGTTCAAGCATTTGTTCTTTATATTCTTGGGGATTCTGTGGTGTTTTTGTATTTAGTCTGCTAGCATCAGTTTTAACCACATCTTTGCATCTATTGATAATCATACAGAGCATCAAATTCTTTAAGCATAAAACTAATTTGTCTTTTCAACTATAGATTTGCCTATTTAAATCTTACTACAATTGGGAAAATTTTGATTATTTAGGCATTACTCCAAGAAATGCTCTCTTTCTTAATTGTCATGGCTTTTAATAATTTCAATGTCAATCTATCTTTTATTTATTTTTTTATTTGTTTGTAATTCAATAAAACAGGGAAGGTCCACTATACAGGAAATATAAAATTATAATGCTTCATAGATTTAAAGCTTAGCACTACTTTCGACCAGGCCGATTATATTTATAGCACTAAAAGAGGTAAGTAGAAGAGTGAACTTATAAGTTAATAATATTAATGTATGCAAGTTTGTGAATTTACATATATCACTTGCATGATAATGCAGTTTTTAAGTTGGGTATTATTTTTGATAAACCAAGCCTCTTTGTATATTTTGTTGTGATCATTGCACTCAGTGCTGATGGTGACTGATTCAAAATTGTGGTTTAAGTCAATCTCACACTCGAAAAACCCCGACTTTATGTTGGAGTCTGTTTTGATGCATTTGTGTGTGTGTATATATATATATATATATATATATATATATATATATATATATATGTTGCACTAGATTGAAGTACAATTCATAATGGATGATCATACTATATATAAGATGGCAGTAAAACATTGAAAGCTATGACCATTAATAAAAAGAAAATTAGATTTTTGGAGCCATGCTTAAAATTTCTATAAGATATGAATAAACAAATATATAGTTCATATAGACAAAGTAGATAAACAGCTTCTCCAAATGATTATCAACGGATGCAAAAAAGTGGTTAAAATGAGGCTCACAGATACTGTAGAAATTCCAAGAACATAAAGAACAAATGCTAGAAATTAGCTAAAAAATTAAATTAAAAATATAATAAAGAAGGGAAATTATTAGTAAACAGGGAATAGGGTTACCCCAGTGTAGAGAGTGACAAATTTTTTAAACTCTTCCTCATGGAAAATATTAAACATGTTATTGACATGGCTCAAATTGCATTGCTGGAAATTGGAAAAAAAATCCATGCTTAGAGACGATCACCAATATGGAAGCCAATAATGGAAACAATCCACAATAAGAGGATGTGATAGGTAGAATAACACAGGTTTTGTGTCTCAACCCAACTAAACAGAACAAAGTTAAACACGAGTCATCTAACAACATATAAGCATCTAAAACATTTTTGCAGTAGAATATCAAATGCTTAACAGAGGATAAGGGGAATACAATTATTTATTTTGTTGTACAATGAAGATTAACAAACAAAAGTTAACAAACAAATTACAAAGTTAAAATTTAAATGCCTGGAAGCGTATAATTTTAAAAGAGCACAAGAAAAATTTATTGTGCCAATATTAAGACAATGTCAAAACAAAGCTGTTAATAAATTTGAGTATAGAAAAAAATTATCCAACATTATCCTCACAAGAACTGTTTTAAACATAAAAATGCATTAAGCAAACCACTCTCTCAGAACTTTTAATAGACTTTGCAGATTTTTACTTTTATAAAACAGCAAAATTAATAGCCGAGTGGCTAATAAATCATGTATATTTCAGCAGATTTTTAAAATCAAGTTTTCATTTGATTATGTACAGTTCTTAAATTCACAAATGTGTAACCCACACTACAATGTCATACCTGCAATCCATTGACATAATTCATAACACATTAGTTGAATCATACTTCAACAATAACAAAAACCAACTTTATCATTGATGCTCTTAAATATTGGATGAAAATTTCATGTCCCTGTTCAATGAAAGATTTAATGATGAAACACAGTTGCCCACAGAATTACCCCTAAGTGGTGGGTCTTGTAGCACAGTATTAAACAAATTTGAAATGACAGTAATCCCAAGATATTTTGCCACAGCTACTCACCTCTATACATATAATGCATCAATAATGTGTTGATTTATGTCAAAAAGAAAACTGCCATTGATATACAAGATGAGGTGAATCATTTATCATTTTTAGCCTAAATCATAGAGCATGAAGACACATCAAATGGAATCAAATTATTGTACATATACATTCAATAATCCAATGCACAAATGAAGTGTAAAATAATCATCAAACTCATCATGTTCTTAGTCCAATTTATCCTCATTCACATTCTCCCACCTCACATAAATTATTTGACTATAAGTGATTTTCTGTACAGAAACTATAAGCTATGCAAGCTTTGAGTCAGAGAGGATAGATAATATCAAAAATTATATAAAAGATCTAGTCAAATCAGTATATGATCATAATTATTTAACTAGAGCTCTTAAAAAAACTCTACTTCAACTCTAATGCTTAGATTAGCCTTCCTTCTATTCTGGGTGTACCACAGAAGTTGAAGACAATGTGCTTTGAATGAATTCAACATTAGCTTCAGGACTTTCCTCCTAATATCAATCAATTATTGAATAACACCAAGGGCAAGTTACCTTCAAACCTGCCTCTCCAAATAATGTATAAAATCGGCTGTAATAAACTTTAAAAACAATTTACTAGGGTAAATATCATGCCAACAGCACTACTAGAGCAGTGCAGTGCACACCCACCCACCCACACACACACACACACACACACACACACACATATATATATATATATATATATATATATATATACACACAACAAATGTGCAAAACAGACCCTGACATAATGTTGATATTTTTAGATCATGATATTGACTTGGCCACAATTTCGATTCATTCAACATCAAAGTGATTTGTGCTAAGCACAATGATCAAAAGAGAAAATACAGAGGCATGGCTTATCACAAATAATATTCATGTGATAAATAAAAAAACTTTATGTGCCGCTATATCATGCAAGTAGTAAATGTAAATTCTCAAACTTGCATACCAGTTTAACCTATAAATTTTCTCTTCTGCATACATATATTAGTGCTATGAATACATCTGAACTGGTCAAAAGCATAGCTAAGTTGTAAATCTATAAAGGAGTTATAATTCCTGCCTAGAGGACATTTTCCTATTTTATTGAAAAAAAACTGTATTGTTTAGCTTTAAGGCAAAATGCTATTTTTGGTACTCTAATCTTTTATGAATTTCTGAAAAATGAAAAATTATATTTTCTTTGGAAACTATAATTGAATTTTATAATAAACATCAAAATAAACTATAATTGATTTTATTTTTATTAAATATTTATTTACCTTGTCAAGTTAAAAAGAAAAATTTCATATATTGTATAATATATCATATTCAACTTTAAGTGTTTTGTTAATTTAGAATCATTAATAATCAAAATGTGCAGAAACTGGGCTAACACAAAATTATAATTGTGGCAATTGGATTTTTCGAAAATTCCATTTCCAGCTAAGATTCCATTGAGAATAATATCAATATAATCATAATTTTAAAGCTATATTATATATTTTTATTGTATTTATTCATTACATTTGAAAGACCATAATTAAAAATTATTTATAGTTATATTCACTAAATTATACAAACATGTATATTTATGTGTTATACGGAGTGGTCCAATTCAATGATATTAGTAATATTTAGCTGAGTGCTCTTTCAGTATTTTGTACCAATCTCATGACCACTTCACTAAACCAATTTGTTAATATTTCAGTGCACACTCAATGGAGCACCAGTATTTGTTTGTCTGATGTTATTAGACTTGGCAATAAACCAGACCTCTTTTATCTTCCAATTCCTATCATTGAATTGTTCCACTTTGTATGGCACATAAATATACATGTGCATATATTATACATTAAAGATAGAGTTATCTATTAATTTTATTTACTAAATAAAAATTTCATATTTAACTATTATCAATCCAATACAGTATAAAGAACTGCTATAGTCTAATCAAATTTATTTGATACCTAACCTCTTTTGTCCATGTATTTAGTTTTTATTCTCTTATTCTTACTCTTAACATACATCTCTCTCTACATCGTTTAAGAATCTAAAATTTTTGTATTGTTCTTTTATTAAGTGTCCAGGTCTGATATTCAAAAGTAAGAACCGGTAAAGCACAGCTAATAAAAGCCTTATTTTTAAAAAGATAGGCATATTTCCTTTCAATATTAACACATTTCTAGAAAAACATTCATGTTTAATTTTATAATTAATTTCATCTACTATATTTTTATCTGTATTAATAATGTGATCAAAATATACATTGTTCCTTTCTTTAATTTCATTCATTATTATTCATTGTATTAAAATCACTTGTTGATTGATTAAAATCCAAAATTTATTATATATACTAATTGTAATTATCTTGGTAAAGATTGTGTATAGAACCCATAAATGATTAATAAATCTGTATTTTCTAATATTTTTAGCATCTTTTTTAAATATCATCATTATTATTATGTTCTTTCAATAATCTATTATAGTTTTATCACATAGACATTTGGTATATAGCTATGCAAACATTTTTTTAAACTTTCATACCCGCATCTTTTAAGATATTGGTTATAATATGTGTTGGTGAGCAGATCCATTAATATTTGTTTATTATATAAATGATCATATAGTAATAACAGCTGCAATGACAAAAACTTATAAAGTGGATATTAGGAATTTATCTTGCTCAATTCCTTTAACAGTTTCATTTCAATTAGCAGCACACTTATTTCTACAAACAGTCTTGTTATTAGAAGATTATATTTTATTATTTTTTAAGATCAAAACAAATGTGTGTAGTTGGGAAAAATTTGCTTGAATATAATTTCGATATATCCAAGCCACAGTAATGATAGATAATGGATAGAACTAGTATCTAGAAATGGATATAAATGCAAAGTGGTATGGTATTACACTTTTGCCAGATATAGAAAATTTATTTTATGAAAATTAAATATATATTTTTTGGATTAGGGATTAAATATTAAACATTTTATTCGAATATTTTAAGATAGAGTTTTACTATGACTGCTTGATGTCTATATTACATGTATAATGTCTAATGATATTCACATCATCATATTATATGAATATGCAATCAAGATATGCATTTAGAAAATAGAGGACCATTTCTTCATATGTAATATGCCAATATTATGGATGTTTATTATAACACACACAAACACAAATATATCTAATGTATTAGAGCCCCACATAAAATAGATCATTTATTCAGAAAAGGGAGAAAGTAGTTTACATTACAGTAGAGAAAGAATAAATTCTATTAGCAGACTTTAATAAATTGACAATGACAAAGTTTTATGCTTTTATTGTTGAAAAATATTTTAATGTGAAAATAATGAAAAGTTAAACTCTTTTATCATTTTTAAATTAATTATATAGAGTACTGATGTTATTTTGGCATAAGCTATAGAAGATTACTATTGATTTGCGAAGTCTAAATAATGTGTTCTTATTTCTAAGACATTTTATATACATAACAATAATTAAATAAAAGTAAAACATGTCTGTGTTAGCTATGTATTTAAACATTTATTGTATATTTTTTAATTGTCATTGTGCCTATACCTAAGTTATATCCTCTAATCTAAATAGTTGACATAATTTTATTTATAATAGATTTGTCCCATTAACTTAATTAAGCTAATAAAATAAGTAAATTTAAATCATATTTATGTTTAATAAGCAAAATTAATTGTTTTTGTTAAGGATAGAAGATCTAAAAGTAAACTTATATTTATTTGTTTATTTTGTTAATTTATTTTTATGGATTGATATATATTGAAAATTTAAATATAGGGGGTTTGAACACAGCCTTCTAAGCACCCTTCAACTATCCACATCTCATATCACTGATAAACATGACCACACACATGTAGAAAAGATAAATAATCACCAATATATGTATTTTGTGCTGAACCAGCACTCATCAATTGATCCAAATTATCATCCCCCACATATATATAATCAGTATTCTGTTTATATTAAGATAGCAAATCTTCATACTTTAATGGACAGGCTTCGATCTATTCCAACCTCCAACTCTTCAATCATCCATGCCATTAAAAATCTGATGATAGATAGCCCAAATCCCAAGCTGATGCCAATATTATTACCATGCCCATGTTATCTTCAAGTCAGTCTGACTTCTCATGTGTAAGACCTTATCCATTTAAATACATAAAAGAGGGATAGTCATTATGCAGGCTTATTGTGTAATATTTAAAATACAGGCATTCTTTATATACCTTAAGTTAAATTGTAAGTAGAGAAGATTCAATTACAGACTTTCAAGCACCCTTCAGCTATCCACACTATCGCATATCATTGACACACATGTAAAAAAAAAGTAATCACCAATATATGTATTTTGTGCCCAATCAGCACTCATCAGTTGGTCCAAATTAACATCTTCCACCCATATATATATATATAATTCAATGCATGGGATTTTGGGCTTTCCATCATCAGATTTTCAATGGTATGGATAGCTGAAGAGTTGGAGGTTGGAGTAGATTGAAGCCTAACCATTAAAGTATGAAGATTTGCTATCTTAATATAAACTGAGTACTGATTATATATATATGTGTGTGGGAGATGATAATCTGGACCAACGGATGAGTGCTAGTTCAGAATGAAATACATATATTGGTGATTATTTATCTTTTCTATCTGTGTGTGGTTGTGTGTATCAGTGATATGAGAAAGTGTGGATAGTTGAAGGGTGCTTGAATGTCTGTATTGAAATCCCTTACATTTACAATTAAGCTCTAGGTATATTAAGAATGTCTGCATTACAAATCTTACATACTGATTATTTAATAAATTATTGTATGTTGTTCAATATAATCTGTTTTATGTTCACACCATTGAGTCAGTTATCTATAAAAGAAAAGGTGTGGGTATATACATATTAAGTTTTTGATGTTTTACAGCATAGCTTTATAGTTTATTGTACTTTGTTTTTAATTAAAGAACAAAGAATTTAAGGAAGGCACGATTCAAATTCCATTTATCAATTAAAAGATCTAAGCATTAAATATACAAAAATATATATTAAAAGACTCAGATATAACTTTCTGCAAGTTGAATAGTTAAAAATATTAACTGTAAAATAGAAATTTTACACTTGGTGGAATAATTCATTAATCAAGTAACAATTGCATTAAAGTGATTTGGTTAAAATCAATAGGACACATTTAATTATATTGATATAAAAATATGCAGAAAGATAAAAAGGGAGTTGAAATTGAATTCAATAGAAAATCAGATACACTCCCAAAAAGTTATAAAATTATAAAGAAAATGCTAAAATTTATAACAAAACTTTTTAATAAAACAGTACAAAAAAAAAAAAAGAAAATTATACAGTAAAATAATTTCATTACATTATCACAATAATTTTTAAAAAAATCGATATTTATATATGTAAATATAAAAACTGGACCGATTATTATGTTATTAAAAAAAAATAAATACTGGAGTATGCAGTTCTGATAATCTAAGTGTAAGTCTTCTGTAAAATGGATAAGTAAATTATGAAACAAAATATAAACTTTAATAAAAATAAAATAAATAAAAAATAGAAAGAAGAAATACGTGATTGAATAAATATACCTACCTGACAATGTTGAACATTTCAAAGCGTATATTAATAATAACACTAAAAAGTTGTTCATAATTAATCACATTTAAATAAAATATTACTGCAATTTTTTTTTTGTAATAACCATAATGAAGCTGTTGGTTTCGTTGCAGAGTACTGAAAATTATATTTTAATTTTTCCTTCTTTCAAAAGATCGATTTTACCTTTCATGTTTTCTGAAATTTATAAACATATAAATAGATATTTTAACATTGTAAAATTTAATATCCAATATGCTAAAAATAAGCCTGTGCTTCACCCCCATGAACATGCATGTATTATATATATATAAACCATTACATACAATTATGAATATCCAGTAACGCCCTCTGTTTAAAGTCTATAATTCAATAATAGCGAACTCCAAAATGTTACCACTTTGAAGTTGTCCGTTTAACGATCTTAGATATTAAAATACAAATAAGCAAACGATTTTAACTTTTGTTAATAAACTAACATGTTTACAACTAATTAAAGACAAACTAAACATTAGTAACTAACCCTCCCATACTATAAATGAAAATAAAGTTACCATTAACACTAAATGAGATAATAATACAAATATCTAAACCATTAGATACAATTAGGAATATCCAGTAACGCCATCTGTTTAAAGTCTATACTTCAATAATAGCGAACTCCAAAATGGTACCACTTTGAAGTTGTACACTAAATGATCTTAAATATTAAAATACAAACTAACTCAAACAAAGAGCATGAAATTTTAAATAACCAAATGATCTTAAACTTGTTTGAGTTAGTTTGCATTTTAATATTGACTTCAATCAGAGGGTATTACTGGATATTTGTATTATTATCTCAGTTAGTGTTAATGGTAACTTTATTTTCATCTATAGTTTGGAAGGATTAGTTACTAATGTTTAGTTTGTCTTTAATAAGTTGTAAACATGTTAGTTTATTAGCAAAAGTTAAGATCATTTGCTTATTTAAAATTTCATGCTCTTTGTTGAGTTAGTTCTTATTTCAATATTTAAGATCATTCAGTATACAACTTCAAAGTGGTACCATTTTAGAGTTCACTATTATTAAAGTATAGACTTTAAACAGAGGGTATTACTGGTTATCTGTAATTGTATGTAATGGTTTACACTTTGTATTATTATCTCAATTAATGTTAACATTAACTTTATATATATATATATATATATATATATATATATTCATTATATATATATATATATATATATATATATATATATATATATATATATTCATATTGTGATGGAATAAAAGCAAATTGAATTTAACATTCTGGATTTAACTCTTAAAAATGAATCAGACAACAGATAAAATGAGTAAAACAATACACAATATGTTTCCTAACCAACACATAAATAAAATGATATATCTATTCAATAACTCAACTTTAGAAAAGAAAAAGTAATCTAATTCCTCAAGTTGGAGCACCAAAATTACAATAAATTAATTGATAAGTGAAAGTAATACTCAAGATGCAATTAACAATTTATAAAATCAAGTATGAAGTTCATAAATATAATTCTGGAAGACTCTATTAGTTATTTTACTATAAAGACTTCACATCTAATTTATATGAATTTCATTATTATATGTAATCCTATTTCTATACTGAAAAATATTGCTTACTAATTTCTAAATCTATAATATTATTTCTTTAAAGTATCATACAAACATGATAACCACAATATTTCATTACTATAAATTTAAATACGAATGATATCTATAAAGAGGGTTTAAAATAAATTACACATTTTACATAAAATTGTGGTCCAAGCATATGAAATATGTTGTCATATTACATGTGATGTCTGTAATAATAGAAACTTTATTATCAACAACAATATAACTTGGTACTATATCATACATTCAGTTCTCTATAAAAAGATAAAGATAAGATGTGCTTGCAAAATTCATAAAGTATAAATCATAATATCTAAATATAATCGGTCATATGTAACTGAGTTTTTATCATCAGTATATCATAATAATACATATGGTTATTTTAATATAAAAGCAGGAATGCACATCTATCAACATGCATATCCTTATATCAGTATAAGAAACAGAAATATTACATATGCATGTTAAAACAATATATGTATGATTATTGATAAAACCATCTTAAAAACTTTTAATAATTTTAATATCTTTATGTTTGTTATTAATATTGATTGTATATATAAAATATATTAGATAGATGCACATTTCAAGCTCAATATCTTCATAAATAACAACAGATAAATCCCTACATTTGAATTACATGTTACATTTTCATTTCATTACAATATTTTCTAAAGTTATTACATACACATTTACTCATTCAACACATATAAAATAAAATTCAAAAATTTCTCCATGATCTTAATTCTTCACTCAATCAGATCCTATATTTATTTCTTTTATTACAAATTTATGACACTAAAATAAAATGTTTATATATTTTAAACTGATAAATCATTTACTTAAATAGTAAACAAGTCGTTCTGTTAATTGCATTTGCTATTAATATACATAGGTAAAGCTTTTATTATTATTAAAACAAAACTAAAATATTATTTAACTTTAAATATTTAAAATTATTAAATTATTATTATAAAATATGCACAACTTTTAAAACCCTTCAAATATAAGAAGTAACAATAAATGATATATTTATAATGTTTATGGCTTATAAGTTCTTTTACAAAAGTTAATGTTGAAGTCTGTATATTAATATATAGGGTATATGAGCACAGATTTTCACACAATCCACCACTCTCCACACTATCTCATAACAGTGATACACTTGAACACATATATGTTGAAAAGATAAATAATCACCAATATTAGTATTTCATGCTAAACCAGCAATCATCAGTTGGTCCAGATTACCATCTCTACACATATATGCTATAAGTGCTCAGATATATATTAAGATAGCCAATCCTCATACTTTAATGGACAGGCTTTAATCCACTCCACACTCCAACTCTTCAACCGTCCTTCCAATTGAAAATCTGATGATGGAATGCTGAAAGGCCACCCTGAGGCTGAGATTGTTGTCACACTCATGTTGACCTAAGGTCAATCTGACCCCTCATGTACAGGACATAATCCATTTAATACATATACAAGGGAAGTATATTAGTAACTTATGCACAAATAAAGATGTTAATATAGTATTTATTTGTGATTTAAATTTAAACAACCTGTGGTCGTAAATATTAATTATTGTTTCAGAGCTTTCGTATAAGTATTCCTGTTATTTGAATGAAGATTGTTTATTATTTTATTGCTTTATTTAAATTTTATTTATAGCATTTAATATAGATAATCCTTTTTGTGTATAATTTTTATTCTATTTGTCACATTGCTGTAGAAGGTGATACAATTCATAATTTTGTTCGTAATGCATTTTACTTATGGCGATTTCAAAAACTGTAGACGATCTGTTTTCTTATCCACTTTTTGAATAATCAAGTGATAAAAATTTATTCGAATGTGGTGGGTTATTTTTATAAACTTTACAGGGATTCTATATAAATTAACAATCTTTTATTAGATGTTTTATAAGTTTAAAATATTACTCAATATTATTATTATCTTTTTAATAATTAAATTTAAAATTACTTTACACAGTATTAAAAATTATCTTATATATTTTAACAATTACTTGAAATATATATTCTTATTAATGTATAAATAATAAGTATTATACACACAAATGCGTACACATAACCATAATGTAACATATATCTATTATTGTTGCTTTCTAAAAATATATGATGTTTTTTTTATTATTATATTCAAATAACTTTATTCTTTCTATGCTTTACCCAGATTATTTCCAGAGTAAATACCTATGCTGTTCTATAGCCTCCCTATCTCTACCTTCTAAGAAATAATAAATGACCATATATATACATAATAACTAATGAATGAGTTTACACTGATTAGTGACTGACATGATGTTAACTAATCTTTACTAAATTGATAAGCACTGTGATGAGACACTTTTACTATTCACCAAATATTTACAATATTTAAGAAACACTATAAATATGTAGTAATAAATAATAATGATATTTCAGAGTTTTGATAAATTTAAAGTATAACTGCGTATTTGTTAATAAGATTAAATAAGTATAAGATTTATATTTGACTAGCCTATTTAATCCAAGTTGTCAAGTTATATAAATCACATCTAAAGTTATCCCAGGGTTTAAAATATTAATCTTTACTTTTAAATGTTTATTAATAATATGTCTAAATGACAATAGGTATTTTATTGTATTTAATGCATAACTTAGCTTCCAACATAAAAGCTAAATTCGGCAGTTGTGGAAAAAACGGTATAATTTATTACAAATAGTTTTATTTAAGAATTTAATATCTACTAATAGCTGTTGACATTAACATGACTAATAAGATAAATAAAGAAGAATACAATAGTCTTCCAAACATCGGCATAATGTCTAATAAATCACTTATAGCAAATTAAGAATCAAATAGTCAACTAAAAATCCAAGCCTTTTGCAAAAAAAGGTAAAAAATCAAAAAATAATGATAATATGAAATATCAGTCAACAATCATTGTGCTTTCGATGAAATTAACAAAGAAAATATAGTAAAAAAAGATACTAAAGTGAAATGTTGGGAAAAGCAATCCGTCAACGTCAGAAAAAAATAGTCCCCATTGAAGTTACTCAGAAAAATGCTACATAGAATGAGTGAATGGAATACATTCAAGAAAATGGAAAGAATGAAGTCATGCTCAGTAAAAACATTTCTAGTACATAAAACACTCTATTAAAATTTAAATCTCTAATGTTTCTCAAAGATAATAGTGTTCAGTTGCAATTAATCCAGCAAATGAAGAAACTAATAAGCCTAAACACACCCATTCCTCTATAAATTAAATGATTACTAGTGAAAGATATTTGAAAATTGTCTGTCTCCTATCACATTAATTATTAGTGTGATAGAAAACTATGATCCATCATACAATCATTCAGAACTATCTCGTTTCACAGATAATTTGACCAATTCCAGAAATATAACATGATCAACAGATACTTTCACTGCAAGATCATTTATAGCATTAGAATATCTTTCAAAACAATAGCAGGAAGAGGCAGAAAAGATAATTAAGCATCTAAATGTAAAAAAAGTTATAGTATGTAACTAAAGATCCAAATCCAATTGTACATGGTCACATCATGCATGCTCCTTCTGATTTCACAGAAATGCTGCTCATTGCATATTTAATCTCATGTATCAAATTGTATCTAAAACTCAGGTTTTTCACATGCAACTCATGTAACACATGAACAATAAGGCAGCCATGAAAACTATAATCCTTCCCACCAAATAATCTCAATTTATGTACAATCATTGTTAATCTAACACTAACTCCAACCACACACCTCATATATGTTTTTCGTCATACTATCATGTACTTCCATGTATTTTTTTTCAAAATCATTTTTAAAAATTCTGTGTAAACCTAATTTGACATATGTGTCTTGTTATGCAATGGTCATTCTTTCAATTACTGTAAGTCATGTTTTTTACCCTATCATGTGCAAGATTTAAAATCTTTATTGCATATGTAATATCATGTATTAACTTGAATCTAAGACCTTAGTTTTCATATGAAACTCATGTAATCCTTTTTGAATCTTAATAAAGTTTACCTTTGGAACATTATCACCATCATCATCATCATCATAATAATAATAATAATTGTCACCATGATTAGAGAGATGATCAATATTAAAATAATGAAACACAAAAATCAGATAATTTAACAAAATATAAAAAATAATTTATTAATAATAAAAATATATAGAGATAAAAATATAAAAATAATAAGTTCTCAGCATTATCGATAAATATACTTCTGTGTTTTAATTAGGAAAGTTCGATCCCTACTTTTCTAATAAATAAATTATACAGTATAGCTTCATGTGATGTGGACAAATATGTTATTGGTTAAGGTTATTAAGCAATGAATAACAAATTTAAGTATTACTAATAATTAAAAAAGTGAAAGAATGATTATTGCAGTTGTGGCAACCTTTTTACTAGATGTGCCAAAAATTTCCAAAAAATATTTATTGAATGATTGGCATGCCATACAGTTATTAAATCAAAATATAAACAACTTAATTATTGCAGTCTTTTAAAAGTTTATAAAATAAAATAATAATGATAACAATAATAATTAAACAAAATTTCTAAATAAGCTAAATATAAGTGAACGATATTTATTTAGAAGAGCACAAGTTGAATAAAATGTAACAGTAAAATAATAATAGTAATTAAAACAAAATTTTGGAAATAAATATATAAAATCAACATACATAAATATTATTTAATGAGATTTTTGCTGTTGTACATTGCATGCCAAATGTTTTATATCTGGTTCATATTTTGTCAGTTTTAATAATGTACATGCTGAATTAGATTCATTTGTCATTCTATTTTTCAAACTGTCATTAATTAAATTCATTTCTGAAAACATGATTCACAAGAATTTGTTGATAGAATATTTATATTTTTAATTGATTGGACAATATATTCTTTTTGATCATGTTTACTTTTTTCACAAAGAGATTTATGATTGGTCTCATAATGCTGTTTTACTGATGATGTTCTCAATACAACTGTTCCAGAATATAAAACACATATGACCCTGGTGCTTTTGTTAAACATTCCTTGCTCATCAGTTCACCAATTTTGAAATTCTCTACTATTTGACAATTTTTGTTTCTTATATTCACTAGTCATATTAATATAATGGTAACAAATTTATTTAAAAGTAAATTTCAATGAGCTTTTAATAATTTTATAAATCAAAGATTTATAATATGCTAAAATATATTATTAGCTGCTCATTTCACTTTTACAGCAAAATTTCAAGCATCGTTCATTCCTTTGTTTGCGATTTTGATTACATTAAAAAAATAAATGGTATCAGCACCTTTAGATCAAAAAAGATTAGGACAGAAACCATTTTATAACTTGTACTTTAGATTTTAAAAAAATTACTTAAAAGTGTTATAAAATATTTTACTGAGTTGACAGGTTTATAGAATATATCACAGTTACTGATTGGTACCACTTTATTTGATTTAAAATGTCATTCCCACCCATATATGTATACTTTTTTTTCTTCAAATTTTGCAATTTATTGCTTGTAACTCAGAGTTCAATTGCAAATTGAATTCTAACATAATATATTATATTTATTTATTTTAGCTTTAGTTTATAGTAATTTTTTTAGTACAGATTTTAGCAAGAAAAAAATGTTGAATAATTTAAAGCATAGAAAATTGATATGTAAATAGTTTGCACACGCCAGTTTGGCACATGTGCCATACATTCACCATCACTGTTTTATTGGATCTCCAATTCAAATAATTTAATCCATTTTCCTCTAGGTATCTGGCTAATAAAAATTCCACTATTTCATAAAATAAATAAAACATTTACCCTACTATATACTGTTCTAAAGATATGCCATTATCTGCCTAATTTTTATAGATAGAAGTGGCAATATATAAGATGCTTATCTAATTATCATTTACAAAAAAAAAAAACTATAGTGTTGATTGTTAGAAGTTTTCTCTACTAAACAACAATATTTATATAAGTCTTAGTGCTACAAACATAAACAATTTTACAAATATTCCTTATAAGATCATTAACATATCTATATTAATAAATAAAAGAGTAATATTTATAAAATATTTAAACTAAATAAAACACTTATTTATACATAAGCCTGATATCTTATAGCCTGTAATTATAACAGTATGGACTAGACTTGAGATTGATAAAGCATACAAAATATTTTTAATCATGGATAATAATTTATTATAATTAATTATTAACAATCTGTCTTCAAAATACATTTAACACACATAAATATACATTTAATCTATACATGCTAAATTATAACAATACAATTTAAATAAAATATCAGTATACTCGTTTGGTTTTATCTTTTTCTTGGTGAGAAGTTTATTAACCAAAACTACTATATATAATGATAAACATATACAATATAAATAAGCATATATCTCTAACAAGATCTAATATTTTATCCCGGCATTATCTTTTTCAATGTTTTTAAAATGATTAAAATTCTTAGGCATTTGAATTGTAAAATCCCAATCGATGGAGCAAAACTTAATTCTTGTGGAAGAATAAATAAAAATGAAAACTTAGCTTTGAATGCAAATCAAATACTGATGAGGTTTAAATATTAAAAAAAATCATAAGTTATTTTTTCATCTTTTTATATGTGAGAACATAAAGTTAGTAATTTCTTAGATGATGACATTCATTAATTGTAACATTTCTGTAAAAATATTTACGAAAAGAAAATCCATTAATTTTGAAATCTGCATGATAATAATTATCCAATATGCAAGTGTTTATCTGAAAACTTTTATGTTACTGTAATAACTATAGTCTCAGGCAATTTCAGAAGAAGGTAAGTAAAGAATAGTGTTCCTGAGTTGTTTAAAATTTTCTATTTCAATAAAAAAATTGTTTCATTTTTCTTTTCATGTATTTCAACATGATAAATATCTTCAGATGGTTTAGTTAGTCATTGTGTTCATATTAGAGCCACATTTGACACACAAGGCAAATGATTGTTTGGTTCATTCCTCCTTCATTGCTATATCTAGAAGATTTAAGAGTGTACTTTCCATGAACACAAATCAATACTAACAATATTTAAGTAATTCTTTCCTTATGATCCTTAATAGTGTTTAATTATATACATGTATATAATCATTGATATAATAAAGCCTGAAGGCATATACAAATAATAATTAAGATCAATACGACCTTTAAGTGTCCTAGCTGACTGTTAACATGTTCAGAGGTCAGTTCTCTGCACTTTAAGTCACTGTGCCATGAGAGATCATCTACTCCAACATATATGTCCATGTGCACAGATGAAGCTCCAATGATTAAGTGAAGTTTTGTTCATCCAATTAGTACTGAGGAATTCATTGTTTTAAATTCTAGCAATTGATTAGTTAATCCTCTGTCCATCTGCTCAGATGATTCTTTATTTTAATGTCCATACAAAAATTTAAGTGTTATCTTTATGCCTTTAATAAATGAGTTATTTTTATAGATTGTCGTTTATCTTATAAAGGAAATCTGACTCGAATTCCTTTAATTGTTTTATTTCATTAACTGCTCTCATTAATTAGACTATTGCCATTTTACAAAATAATTTTTTTCTAATCTTCAAGTTATTAATCTCTTACTTGCTAATTTTAAAAGAATCAGTCTTTTAAAATTCTTTAATTTATTTAACTTATAACGTTTTCTCACAACAGTTTATACGTATATATGTATGTGCATTCAAAAATTCACATACATATCATTACTTCCCCCAAGTTCAGAGATATTTTGCATATACATTTTGGAGAGAAAACTAGGAGATCCACTTATACATATTTTAATGAAGATTTCAATTTTCTTTCTTTTTCTGGCTTACAATTTTGCTTATTAAAACATTGTTACATAAATCCTTTCTGATTTACCATAATATATTTTTAGTTTCACTAGGTGTTGCACTTCATTTAGCATAATATATTCAAGTTGCAAATATACAAGTTAAAATTTAACAACTGGTAATATTTTGTAGATTCTAGCCACTGAACATCATGTTAATTTCTCTAGAGTATAGTTTCAAAAAGAGTTTTTAAAAAAATATATATGTTAGTATATCCTCTGTGATGTCACATGTTTTTTCTAAATCTTAAACTGTCCATCAATACATTAAATTAACATTTCTTTTATAAATGTTTAATTTTTTGGAGTAAAAACTAAAAATGCAAGTTTTGTCTATTAATTAAAAACATTATTGCCTTTCACCAAAAATTGCAAATGTATAAAAATAGATAACATACAATTTTAAACAACTTAATTTTTTTTTCTATTTTTGTAGAGCCAATAAAAGCTTTAATTGTCTTACCTTTTTTATGTTTTATTTTCTAATTAATCTGTTTTATTGACTTATATTATTTTTTTCTTAATTAGTCTCTCTAATTTTTTATGTTATAATCGAAATAATGTAACATTCAATCAGTCATCTAATTTAGATTATTTCAATTATGTTTTTCAGAACATTCTTCTTGTTCTAATTCTAAATTTTTCAGTTACTTATAATAAATACTAACTTTCTACATTTTTTTTTTATTGTAAAACATTATGCATTTTTTAAATTTTAAATTCTTCAGATATTAATAATAAAACTAAACTATGTAGATATAAAACTTTTTTTGTTTTATATCCTTTAAAGCTGTTCAAAGCCACTTTTGTCATTCTGTTTCACAACTACTGTTAACCAACTCTCTCATGTATAATCTCACATGGGTAGCAATGAAATGGATATGGCATTTACCTATTTCATTATACATATACATAATATTTTTTTTTTAAATATTGTTGTCATGATTTATATATATATATATATATATATATATAATGTAAATTTATTATACCTAAAATATAAATTAAAATATTTGTTTTTTATGATACACACAATTTGTCATCATCCAATCTTTCTTAGACATATGGAAAACAGCCAAATGTCTGTTAAGTACCACAATGCAATCTCTACTTAAACAATGAGAATATTAAATTTTATATTATTTATTTTATTTGATGTTATTTTGAGTAATTATTGTTTTAACCTTTTAAACTGATCAAAATGAAATAATTTTAAGTTAACATTTATACATCTAGTGAAAGTCTAAGCTAATCAAACTACTTGTCATTTGTTGAATTTTCTTGTTGGCATTAATATTTTCAAAATGTCTTCACAACATTTGTTAATATGATTTTATAATTTTTTGACAATGGTAGCATTTTCATTATAAAAAATAAGAACTAAAAAAAGGTTGAACAATTTTGATCTTTAGTTTTAGAAATACACACTTATATGTAAAGTTTATTGTTGTGCCATTTACAACCAAAATTATTTTATGATAAATCTTATGACTTATTAATCCAAGGATATTCCAACTATCAATGACTTCAATGTCTATACTGAAATTTTAATCTCTCTGTTACTTTTAAAATAATATTTTTTATATTAAAACATAATTTCATAATTTTACACGGAACTTTCTTCAATGTTTTTTTATTGTTATTTAAAAGTGAATTGTTATCCAATAATCTTAAAAAAAATTGAATTTAAAATAATTTGGATTTTTTTTTACTAAGAATATATATTAAATGAGTAAAATGAACAATAAGGCATATCGGGAAGAAAATAAATGATCGAAATTTGTTCCCAGTTTTTATATTCCAAGTATTCCCTATAACAAATATTTTTTTTTATTTAACTCTACTTTTAATAATTTTAAATTGATAGGAATTATATAAATTTCAAAAGCTTATATAAGATAATGAAGAATATTAATGTAATGCTCATTAATTTTCTGTTTTTAACAATATCTCAAAATTATGCTCAAACCCAAATTTGATATTATTTATATAGATGCATTCTGTGTGAAAAAATATATCATAGCGATCCTACATTTCCTAAATAAATAGATAATATTGTTCTCATTTTTACTAGCAATAATACATTAATAATCTCACAGGTAGTTTGATGCTAACCTTCATAATGGTATACATATATGCCATTACATCACTTTCAAATAAAAGTGAAAAATATATAAATAAAATCACCCTCAGATAGAAATATATATATATATTACTAAAACTTTTATTTAAATTAATATATGTAATGCACAGATGGAAAACTAATTATATAATTATTTAAAGTTAAAAATCTAAAAACAAGATTGTTTTAATATAAAAGAATAAAATAAAAAGCTGTTAATTAGTTAAAGTTAAAAGTTATTTTTAATCTTACAATGAAATTGATTTTCTATATTGATGTAATAACAAACAGGCCCTTGGACATAAAGTCAGATAAAAGATAAATTAAAAAATACTAGCTGGCCAATAACGATAGAAATAAACAAATGGTCCACAGAGAAAAGTCATCATTGCCAATAAGAACAGTGCCAAACCAGGCAAGATTAATCCTGGAATTTGATGATAAGGAATTCAAAATGATATAAGAAGAAAACTTTTAAGTGGAGATTTAGATTTGGATTGCTCTTGCTGATTGTGTGTTATTGAAACATATTTTATATGTGTATTGCAGATCTTCAAAATTGTAGGGATCATGCAGTAAATTACATTTCTTGTATTTGCATCAGCTGAGGTGGCTTCCAGAATGATGTTTCCTGGAAACTGGTCAGAAGCATATTTATCTCCACCTAGGACAATATTAATATGGTATGGAAGTAACTGTGAACATAGTTGTGTGACATATTAAGAAGCACAAAAATGGACTTCAATAAACCTACAGCATTGGAAAGTATGATCTTTAATTATATAATACAAACTTTTCCAAGTAGTAATTTTAAACATCACTTAATTTTTTTTAAAAATCTCTTATCTGACTAAAATTTTAAATTATTTATTATATTTTTATATATGTGATTGATATCATTTCCATTTTCATAAATTTCTCTTAATAATTTAACATAGATATAAATGGCTGCATAAATTCATAAAATTGTTAGTTTAAGGTGTATTAATTTTGGGCTAATTGTTTTGTAGTTGAATCAGTGCTAGTGGATAGATGTACAGATGTTTTATGTCAATGTAATCTGGGTAGGCACATTGGATACTCATTTCCCTGTGCTACATTAGCATACAAGGCATAATATCCAACTGAATATATGGTCCAAAAGTGTAGCCTTCACATTGCCAATGGTCATAGATGTTTTTCTTATACCAATGATTTCTTTATTTAAACTTATTGTGACAATTACTCTAGCTTAGAAATATATTTCATATATACTCTATCACTGCACAAAACTAAGCAGGTTGATTCCCTTTCATCACTACAATTAATATGTTTACATGTAAATAAAAATGTTTAAATTTTCCAATCATTTTTATTTAAATATTGTAATTTATATATAACGAAACATATTATTATTAATAATTTACTTAAAAATAAAATTTGTTTTAAAAAATATTGCCTCATAATTACAGTAATTCTGCATATGATGAAATTATTTTTCTCAATAATGTTTTACTAGTTTTAAATAGGTAAACTTGAAAATACTGGGAGAGGGTTTGCCTCTTAAATGTCATATTTGGATTTAATACTGTGTTGTGCTAACAATTCTTTAATGATGTTATATTTCTTTTTTTTTTTGTTATTATTATACTGTATTATCTTTTTACATATTTTACTAAATAGCTTTTCCTATTTTTAATAACAATATTATCAGTTTTTTTTCCCATGGCTTATTATCTTTTTATAAGTTTTACTAAACAGCTTTTTCTTGAATGTATTCTTTAGCTAAAAATTCACAATTGATCCAAAATCTACACTATAATTCAAATCCAAGAAAAACAGAATGAGTAAAAAACATATTTTTTAAAAAGATATTCATCATCATCATCATCATCAACCATTATCAATCCACTGCAGGATGAAGGTCTTTCCAAGTTTAATCCATCTTCTCCGATCTTTAGCTTCTCTTCTCCACAACACCCCTGCACATTTTCTTATTTCATCCATCCATCTCACATGTGGTCTCTTTCTGGGTCTTTCAGGAATCCAGTTTAAAATTTCAATTGTCCATCTATTATCATCTCTTCTAGCAATATGTCCAGCCCAATTCCATTTCAATCTTTTAATTTTTTCAATAAGGTCAGTAACACCTGTTTGTTGTCTTACCCATACATTGTGTTTTCGATCTCTTCTTGTTACTCCCAACATACATCTCTCCATACTCCTTTGAGTGGTCTGAAGTCTCTGTATTGCTCTTCTATTAAGTGTCCAAGTCTCAGATCCATAAGTAAGAACTGGTAAAACACATTTGTTAAAAACCATCCTTTTCAAACACATAGGCATATTTCCTTTTAGTATCAAGTTATTTCTACCAAAAGCACTCCAACCAAGTTTAATTCTATGATTAATTTCCTCCACTATGTTTCCATCTGTATTAATAATCTGACCAAGGTATTTGAAACTGTTAACTTCTTCTAATTCTTCATAGTCAATCTTTATTTTCATATTTTGAGCAAATCAATTAAACATTACTTTAGTCTTTTTAACATTTATCTTTAGTCCTACTTTTCTACTTTCATCTGCTAACTCCTGCAACATTTCCTGCAGCTCTGAAGCATTATTTGCAAAAACAACTACATCATCTGTGAAATCTAAATGACTTAAATACTCTCCACTTACTTTCACTCCTTTAGTTTCCCATTTTAATCCACAAAATACTTCTTGCAGCACTGCTGTAAAAAGTTTTGGAGATATGGAGTCACCTTGTCTTACACCTTTCTCAATGTTGATTTTTCCAGTATCATTATGTAATCTAATTGTTGCTGTTGCATTTTTATAAATATTCTTTAAAATATGACAATATCCTGGATCTATACCTTGATGATCCAATGCTTTAATCACTGAAGAAATGTGTATAGAATCGAATGCCTTTTCATAATCTACAAATCCAAAACATAATGACAACTCATATTCGTTTGTCCTTTCTATGACTTCTCTCAATACCTGGATATGATCTATTGTACTAAAACCACTTTTAAATCCAGCTTGTTCTCTTGGTTGGTGGAAATCCAAAGTTCTCTGTAGACAAGTTGTAATTATCTTGGTAAAAATTTTATATAAAACTGATAAAAGGCTGATAGGTCTGTAATTTCTAATATCTTCTTTATCACCTTTTTTAAATATTAATATTATTACTGCATTCTTCCAATCTTCCGGTACATCTTTATCATTTAAACATTTGGTATATAACTTTGCTAAAATTGTTTCTATTTCTTCACCTGCTTCTTTTAATATATTAATTATAATTCCATCATTTCCTGGAGCCTTTCCTTTCTTCATACACTTAATTGCATGTCTCACTTCTTCATTTAAAATTCTGGGCAATTCGGAAGATGTAATAGATATAGGAGGTACTAGTTCTTTATTACTATATAATTCTTGATAAAAATCTTCTACCAATTTCATGATGTCATCTCTCTTTTTAGTAATAATTCCATCTTTTTTTCTTATTGCAGATATAAATTTCCTACCAATACCAAAATGTTGTTTAACATTTTTGAGACTTTTATTTTCTTCTACAGCTTTCCTTGCTATTTCACAGTTATACTTTCTTATATCATTTTCAACTCTTTTCCGTACCATTTTACAAAATTCGAGATATTCAATTCTTTTTAATACATCATTTTTGTATATCTTCATATTCCTTCTTTTCTTCATAAATTCTCTAGTCTCAGTAGAAATTTTATTAGTCAATTGCTTCTTTTTTCTACCAGCTATGTTTGTTGCAGTTTTTAAAAGTGTATCAGTTATTTTCATATTAATTTCATTCAAATCTGAATCATGTTCAAAATCTCCTAACACTTGAAACCTATTTGTAAGTTCTAATTTAAATTCATTAGAATGTTTCTGAAGATTAGGAATATCAACTGTAAATATTGTTTTTCTCAATAATTTTTGTCTCTCTAGTTTTACATTAACACATATCTTACACCTTACTAATCGATGATCACTTCCTGTGTTAAATTTATTAAGAACATTACAATCTTGAAATATGTATTTCCTGTTAGTCAAAATATAATCCAATTCTGCTGTACCTTCATTTGGATGCTTCCGTGTCCATTTCCTTTTAACATTTTTCTCAAAAATGAATTCATAATATAAAGTTTTTCTTTTTCTGCAAACTCCACAAGTCTATGTCCTCTCTCATTTCTATTACCATAACCAAAATTACCTACAGCAATTTCATCTTTCATTTGTCTACCAATTCTAGCATTAAAGTCTCCTATAACAATTTTAAAATGTTGTTTACTCTGATCAAAAGCCTTTTGTACATCCATATAAAAATCTTCTACTACTTCATCACTATGAGAACTTGTTGGGGCATAAACCTGAATTATCTGCATTTGATATCTGCTATTAAGTTGTATAACTAATCTTGCCACTCTGTCCGATACACCATCAATCTCCACAATATTATTCTTCCACTTTTTATTTATAATGAATCCTACTCCACTTGTATTTCCAATATGTGTGCCTTTATAATAGAGTATATGTCCACTTTTTAAATCAATTGTTTCTTCTCCTTTTCTTCTAACTTCACAAAGTCCAATAATGTCCCATTTAATATAAGACAGTTCTTCTTCTAATTCTTGCAATCTTCCTTCACTTGAAAGTGATCTGCAGTTGTAAGTACCTAAATAAAAAGTCGTCATCAAATGGCAGCCTGGGTCCGCAATCAGGGGATTCTTAGCACCCTCCGCCTTCGGCCACCAACCGCTGCCTTGGTTGGTGACTTTACAGCCTCCTGGGAATAAGGGCCATGCTTTATTTTTGTCTGTCATAATTGTATATATGTATTGGAAAAATATTTATCATTTACACAAACATTCATTCTGCCTTATCAGGCACTAAGAAGAAAGACCATGGTGTTTCTTGATCTTAAACTCAGAGGTAAAAAGCCAATAAACTCACCACGCTGGCTAATGCGTGTTGGTGAGCAGCCCATCCATGTTCGTATACTATATGAATAATCACATAGTAATAACAGCTGCAACGACAAGAACGTATGGAGTGGACATTAGGAATTTTCCCTGCTCGGTTCCTTTAAGGCCTCCAAGAGGAATCAAAGGGTCTCCTTTCAGTTAATAGCAAACTCCTTTCTGCAGACATTTTTTGCATGATAAATTATTTAATGCTTAACAAATTTCATGAAAAATTTTAGCTTTTGAATAAAAAATAAGTGAAAGTATTTTTACTGTAATAAGTAGTCCCTTTATATATTTATAAATCAGGGGTCTATTCCCTTCTTAACAGATAAACAAGATTCTTGTCAGGAGATTCTAATTTAAAAATAACAAATGAATTTGGAGAACAAAGAACTTTCTTTTTAACAAGAAGGTGCTAATGGGATGTAAAAGTTAGATCAACTGCATTAATTAAAATTATCCTAGTTTGGTGGCCCTAATAAAATATGAACAATTTAAGTAAGAAAATTTAACATATTGGACTATATATTGTAACATAAATAAACTAGATCAAAGGATTATTATCATAATATATTAAAGTATCAAAAATCCAAAAACTTAATAAACGGAAAAAAAAATTGTAACTTAAAATTTTATATCAAAGATAAAAGAATTGTATTTTATAAAATATTACCACTTGCTGAGTATAAGATATGAATCAAAAGGCTTTGTAGCTGAATAATATATGATCATAATGCTTATCTCATACATATTAGGGATTAAGCATTGTAACTTAAATGAAAGTATGAGAAGAATTATAATAATAATACCTGAGTAATGGCTATGAATCAAAAGATCAGACTGATGAGTTATCAATCATATTAAGGAGATTCATACATATAAATAGTCATCGAAATTTATTACTTTCAATACTCAAGTAAATATTAATTATCAATAAAAATATTGGTGGCTTAAATTCATCAATTTCTACTTAAGATTTCTAAAGATATAATATCAATAATTAGAAACAATAATGCGTGGAGACTAGTCATTTAAGGTTTCTGGCCTATTTCAAACCCTAGTTAGGCAGGCATTGTATCATTAATAAATAAGTAGAAACTATAAACAAATTATTAAAAACAAACTATTATAATTCAGGAAATAACATCAAGTGGGTGAGTACACTGGTAACTGAATGAAATATCTTCTCAGGTATAAAGGCAGTATATTTTATCCACTTCCATTTCTTGGTTTGATGTCAAGTGCATATTTAAATAAATAACAAGTGAATATGGTCTAGCAGGGTGCCACTAGATTATCTGAACCTAGACATAGTTATATATTATAACCTTTTCACATGTACTGGGTTTGAATCCTTTTTTGGTACTTTATTTCTAACAAAAATAGAGGATTTTGCTTTTAGACTCATATCACTATATGCACTAACATTTAGATAAACATAAATCATCTTTAAACTAATGTGGAGTATACAAAATTCATCAGACAGTAATCATCTCATAGATCTTAACATAATAAATGCATTTCAATATCTTTATAAGTTTTACAAGCTCAGATTATACTATTAATTTAGGATGGCAATTCACACATCCTTGTATGATGTAGATGATGGAATGGTGGTCATTATAATTATTCACAAATATCAACTAAATACCATGAAATCACTTATTTATCTATGGCCTTCAAACATTTATCTAGCTCATTAATTAAAATGTGATGATGATGATGATGATGATAATGATAATAGTTCCACCACAGCTTTAGGAATAAGTCTAATCATAAAACTTAACTATTAAAGAAATTTATAACTATTGCTTAATCTTAGTATATCTAATTAAATCTTAAATAATCAATATTAACCATTGATGATGAATGATCACAACTAATAAAGAATACTCTCAATTAAATATATACACCTCATTTAATAAAACAATTTAATATTTATTAATGCATTATCCACATATACAAACAATTTAAAGATAAAACTAAGAATTTATATGACTAATAATGATAACAACAATTGATTAAATTGCACTCATAAGATTAACTTTGCGTTCTTCCCTCTTTCCCATAAAATATATATAATGTATATTAAATTGGATACTAAGTTTTCTAAAGTTTTCTCTTTGCAAGAAAATATTTCATTTAAAAAAAACATTTACTCTTTGCCACACATACTTTTGATCTTTATACATCTAAACTTTACATATAGAATAGAATGATGAAGTAGAAAAAATGTTAGTTAAACTGAGAAGAAAAAGATTTCCAGAAACAAGTTTTTAAATTGTTTCTCCCTCTTCCCATTAAGCTTGGAGATCACTATTCTTTAAATCAAAACAAAAATAATCTAATATTTTAATGCTATATATGTCTATATTCTTCCATTCACACACAATGATGTACATGTAACAATTTAATATATTACTGTGTATGTGTGTTTATTCCCTTATAACTAAACATTATTTAAAAACAAAATAATAGTACAAAAATATTTTACATATCAACAAACATTTCATAATTTTAGATTGGTATACAATAATACTCTTAAAAATAAACTTCATTAATAAGCTGGGTATAACAGTTCTAACATACATAAAATTTTTACTCTAGGTTATGACTATTCTTATTGAAGAAAATTTTGGTTTCAATCGATTATGGTTGTTTTAAAATTCAAAGAAAAAAATAGAAAACTTCATCTCTAAATGTTACGAATAGTCTTTGAGATCATAAAAAGAAAATAGATAATGAAAATTCATATTACCAGTCCCACAGGTTCAAACTTAGCTTGTTTAATGTTCATACTTTTGCAGCAATCAATTTCCACAGTTTTCTGGAAGGTTTTTTTCTTGAGGCTTGTAATTAATTAATGGTGATGGTGATATTATTTGCCACTGGAACTTTTTCTTCCATTCTTCTTAAGCATAATTATTCCATTAAAGTATATCAGTTGTTCTCTCCCTCACAATTTTATTACTGGGTTTAAATTCAGTCATTGGAATAATTGTACTAGATGATTCAATTTGTACTAGATGATTTAATACTTATCAGTCGATTAATCATTTTCCTTCAGCTTTCAAATGCAGGTGAATGTTTTCTCTCACTGAAAATATAGCATTTCTTTCAATCATCAGTCATCAGATGTAGAATATTTTAATTTCATTTCAGACAAGACATTTTTATTATTTTTTCATTCTTATATGATTGGATGGTTGATAGTCTGGTTAACAGATGAGCCATATACATTTTTTTCTAGCCCACCATCATTATATTTTCACTCTTCAAAAAACTTTATATTAAAAATAATAATTTTAAATTAATATCTGGCAGAATTAAAATGCTTGTCTTCCTTAGTTTCAATATTTTAGAATCTCTTTTCAGCTGACTTTCCAGACAGGTTTTATACTTTATTTTTCAGTCAGGGTAATCAGTAACAAACAATATAAGAAACTTGCACTTACATGATTTTTGGAAAGCTTAATTTGTTTTTCAAGTAAAATTATCTTAAACAATTCCCTTCTCACTCTGCTGGTAAAAATCGCACTCCTATAATATTCCATCTCTTCTCTTTGATCTAAGATGAGACAACATTAAAATTAAAGTTCTCAGCAAGCTTAAGTAATCTTTCTCCCTTAACACAAACTTGTGAAGCAAATAATTTAACAGTTTTAACTCTTCTTTTTTTCTTTTCAATATGTAATAAATAAAAAAATGTAGATTTATTTATGCAATACACACACACACTCATTCAAATTATTTATAAAACAGGCCCATTAAAACAATCTGAATATTTTTTAGAAATTATGATTTTAATATCCCTAACTTTCAAACACCAAACTATAACTATATAAAAAAATAAAAATAGAATAAAAATATTAGAATTTAGCAAATGTAGGTTAGATTTGAAGAGAGTTTAATATTTGAAATATGCAGTGATAATTAAATAGCTTACACACACACTGCCTATTATATATGTGTTATAACTTTACTTTTTTAACAAAAAACATAAATATTGAATAATCTATAATATTAATAAGCCAATAAGCTGATATACACATGCGCTTTGCAGATGTCACTATATAAATGAATACTCCCACTTTTTCAAACCCAAGATAAAATCTTTAAGAAAATATAGAATGAATAATTAAATGTGTGTACTATTCTTTTTGAGTTTTTTAATCAACACACAAATAAATAAAGAACATAACTGTTGCCCCACTCTCTTTCTGTCTTAAGTTTTTAGAACTTGATCTTCTAGGGTGTAATCTTGGGTGCTCTACAGTTTCCTTTACTATATAAAAATGTGATGATGATTTTTGTTCCACATTTTCTTTCATACACATTACTACAAATTTAGTTACTGACTAAATTGTAATGGCACAATATATATAATAAATTATCATTTTTGTTTGTGGAATAACACTAGATGAAAAATTAAATAGTAATGTTAGTCTAAATATATTATTATTGAAGGAATATAATTTTGTTAATATGAAATCAATAAACATCACATGATCACCACCTCCTATGTTTGCTCTTAACTGTTATTAAAACAGGCAAAACTCTCCATACGTATTGCCATTCAGTGCAAGCCAGAGTAATCAATGGATGCCAGAAGGCTTGTGCATAAAATCCTCAACTAGTGCCTACTCATCCAATATCCCCAGACTAGTTTCTGGTTTGTGGAAATACATATAGAATGTTTTGCCTGTTTTAATAACAGTTAAGAACAAGCATAGGAGATGGTGATCCTGTGATGTTTATTGGCTTTAAATAAATCCTGCCCAATAGGATAGTGGTGACTATGGTTATTAAAGAACCAAAGACACCAAAATGTATAGGTACTGGACTAAGTTGAGACCTATATGACTATATAAGCAGATGGGCTTGATTTGAAAATATTATGGTGTTTTCAATTTAAGTCTCATAGTTTTGTAGTTAAGTAGAGTTAAAAGGTGGCTTCTGGAGGGTTGCATTATATCCTAAGATCTAGGTGCAGTGCTCTCAGATCCAAGGCTTCTCACTGACGAAGGCCACAAGCCAGAAACTAGTCTGGGAATATTGGATGAGTAGGCATTAGATGGTAATTTTATGCACAAGCCTTCTGGAATCCATTGATTACTCTGGCTTGCACTGAGTGGCAATACATATAGAGAGTTTTGCCTGTTTTAATATGAAACCTGACTAAGTAATAAGTTTATGTATGAGAGATTTTCAGTGGGTTTTCAAACAACTGTTTTTAGTAAATTACTGACTTACTGGTCAAAGTTGTTCAAAATATTCATTAAGAATAAAATAGAGATAATCAAAGTGTCAAGATCTCTTTATTCTTGTTATGAAGGATGCAGCTTCCAAAGAATCTTAATCTGGATGTACATATATATTTTAATAACCAGGTAAGTAACTTATATATTATATAATTACTTATATAATATTAGAGATGGCCCAAGAAAGGAAGGGAGCAGTGCAATGTTTTCATTACTATTATTTTAATTTTATGTGTAAATTGATTTATTTAAAAAGATTTTAAAGGAAAGAATTTTAATCAAGATAACATGGCAAGCCTAAGCATGTATTTTATTATTTTATTTTCTGAATTTATTTTCTAGAAATAAATGAATATGACATGTAAGATATTTAAGAATACATTAAATGACTAAAATATATTTTCAAGTTTTTTTTTTTTTCAATAGTGATGCTAAAAAAAGGCTTAATTTACAAATTTTATTTTGTAGAATAAGGGAAGAGGCACAAGGGCATTTCTTAATTATATGACGGGCCTGTTAATAAGTCAAATTGTTTGGACTTCCAATGATTTTATAATGACATTTTATCTTTTCGTCGATTTTTCAATTAAATTGTAGTAATTTGTAAATACTTCCGTTTGGCAGGTAGAAATGATGCTTTACTATCAACCCTACCATATAATTATAGTTAAACAGTGTAAACATGTCACTGCTAGCATAGATATCAATAACAGTACTTCGAAGAAAAAAATAAAATAGAAGCCATTATTCATCATACTAGCCAATTAATTGTTCATTAGGAAAAAAAATTGTTTTGTTTTCTATCCTTGGTTTATTTGAGAATAGCAACATCCTAAACAATAACTAAATACCTAATTAAACTGGTCATAAGCCTTCTGGTTGAAAAAAAAAGAAAACAGTCAAAAAATAATTCTAGGTTAAAACGTATACTTTAGCCTTAATATTTACAAAATAACGTAATTAGCACGTTGAATGGAACTTGACAAGAAAGTCGAAATTATTTACAGTTGTTTATTATAATTAGCAAAATGCTGAAAATAACTACTATAATTATTTGTTTTATCTAATTACATTAATTTATCATTCTTTATAAAATCAATAATTTAAAAGAAAATCAAAATCATCCTTACTTATTTTCCAGGATTTTAGTAATTGTAAACTGACAGTAAAAAAAAAAAACAAAAAAACAGTTTTTCTAAATTTCTTTTGTTTAGCAGTTACTTCCAGTTTCACTTTCTGTTTAATTGAGTCACAATAATTTACCCCTCCCCAAATATGGATGTTATTAAGCTAAGATGCTTATATATTTATATTTCTGTGTATGTATTACCTTAAACATGTATATATGACTCTTACTGAAGTATTAATTGGCAATATAATGACAATTTTTATTTGATAAACAATTACTTATCTGACCAAAAAGACTGTTTATTTAAAAAGAAATTAATGCATATATATATATTTAAAATTCAAACATTTAACACAAATGCAAACGTGCGCATAGATCACACACATAAGCTTTACATAGTCTCTAGGAAAAATATCTCTACAAAATTATTTTCCAGCGAATCCACGAAAAAAATAGATATTATTTACCAATTGGTAAAGACGTTTTATAGTTTCTTTTTTTTTTTTTTTTGAGTCTTTAGCTAAGGCAATTAGTTATCATTTATTAATTTATTGAAAAACATTGAATGATTAACCATACTAACAAATTAAAAATGTTCTTAGATTAATTGAAAATGTTCAACTAATTAAAACGATTTTTTAAGCCTTATTCAGATTCATTATCCGGAAGATCGTTAGAAAATTAAATATATTAAACACTATACTAGATTTATTTGACAAGTCACATCTAGTGTTAAATCTAATTCACATCTGTAATTTTTATAAATTGTACAACTAGTAATAGCCATCCAATATTTATCAACAAAAAGCATACAGTTATCTGAAGAATAATGTAAAATTAAACTATACTTCTCCTTCCTCATCATTTATCCTGGAAAGTGATTTTTACTGTTCAGTATTTTTTAAAAACATGAGCAAAAATAAGTTTTTCTCTTGAAATGGCTACTTAAAATTTATAATGACATTTATTTTTTTCTGTCACATATTTTTTAGTTAGTTTTTAAAATCTTTTAATGATTTAGTTTAATTTTTAATTAATAGATTTCTTGATTTAACATTTTATGAACAAATATACTGAAGATTAGATATTAATTAAGTATAAAACCAAATGCAAAGAACTTTATATTTACAATAAAAGATGTCTTTGCAGAAACAATATACAGGTTTGCTAATCTAAAACACACACACACACATATATATATATATATTATTTGATATCTATTTTTAAAGCAATATACGTAATTATATAACTGAATATTTGTAATCACAGTAAATAAATAATAAAAATTTTTATCCACTTAGGAGCGCTTTCGATATATATATATATCTCAAGGACATTAAAATAGACTATTGCATCTTACTCAGGGTTATAAAACTATAATAATTCAGTATTAAATAAAAATTTTAAACATCCACAGTTATTTATTTATATACTAGTGGCTTTCTGATTCATTACATTTTTTATATTATATAGTCCTTCTAAATTCTTTTTTTCCTGTTTTGTTTTTGCTGTCTTCATATATAATATTGAATTTCAAAAATCTTACACTTTTCACTTTTCAGCAAAAAATCTTTTATTATTGATTACAGTTTTGACTGTACCATGCAGTCTTCATCAGATCATACTCTATTATTTTAACCTTGTCTATCCTCCATCTTACAAGAATAAAAGTTTTTTTTGCTGAAAAGTGTAAGATTTTTGAAATTCAATATTATTCTTTTTTTGTTTGTTTGTAAAATAGACTAATTTTTTTAATTTTTTCCTTTCTAGCATTTTTTTTTCAAACGATATAAACAAAATGAAATAGGGAATCAATAACATTCAAATAAATAATAAACTTTTCCATTTGTTATTGAACATTGAATTGTATATTTTTATTAATGTATTAAACGACTCCATAGTTTCTCATTCATTTTAATTTTCATATAATTAAAGATACAATAAAAGACAAATAACCCCCAAGATGCATTTCGTGCTGAACCAGCACACATCAGTTGGCCCAAGTCACCATCTCCCATATACATCTTTATTATATGAAGAGTATTTATGTATGGTGAATTGTCACATTTTTATTTACTACCGCAAAACTTTATATTATTTTAACAACCAAAAATAAGGTGCATTAAAAGTATACTTGTTTTACTAAAACAAATAGTGAATTATGTTTTTTATATCCATAATAGAATACTGATCTCTTTGACTATCTTTATTTCATTTCTCTTTGTTTTTTGGTTTTTAAAAACATTGCATTATGTCACCAAAATATTCTGAGATAAAAAGAAAACATTTTTCTATCACAGTTACAAGAAATACTTTTTTTAACCTATTAGAAATGAATTTAAAAATTAACATTGAATTTTTCTTTGATAATTATCAATATTGAAAATGTTTTGATTTGAAAAGCAACTGAAAACACTAACTTGTGGGCATTAATTTAAAATATTTTTATTTAGGTTTTAATTTTTAAAAAAGGAAAATAAATTGTACATTCTTTATTTAAAAGTCTTGGGTTATTTATGATGAAAGAAAGAAAGATAATGGGAAGATTAGAGTGATTTTTCATGGTCCATGCATGCTGCTCAGTTCCAAGCAAAAGCAACAATGTCTTCTATTTTGGAATTCTTGTGAAAGTAAAAAAAAACAACAACTAGCAAGCAGCCTGTAGACATACAAATCAATAAGAACAAAGTTACATTTTTTTTTGCTTTGTTGTTGTTCTTAATTTGTAGTTGTTGTTTCAAAGTTAGCCAGTTTATTTTTATTCTGATTGTTGGTTTGATTTATACTTTGCATTAAATTGAGCTAACATTTATTGATTTCATCAAAGTTGACAATACACCTTTACCCTGCTTAGCAATGACAATTGGTTCTCCAGAACTCATCATTAAGCAAGAATATCATATACAGAATATATATTTATAATGGGGGTCTATGGGGAAAAAAATTGATCAATTCCTAAAGCTAAAAAATTACACTAACTTGGGAATAAAGTATATATTAAAAAAATTATTTATCGAATGCAGACATGTAAACTGTACGGAATCTAAAAAAAAGTTTCATATTGCTAGGGGGGAAAATGTGTATTTTTTCTGTTTAAAAAATCCAGTACAGCAAAAAGAAAGAGAAAGTGAAACTAAATTTTAAGTTTTCATATTCTTCCACAGAAGTTTTTCATCGTAATGAAAAAAAAATCCATACTGAAGTGCATTTTTTTTTTTTTTAATTCACTTTATTCTGTCTTCATTATCTGCGCAAATAGCAAATAGCGCATATATATATATGTTAGTACATATTACTGTACATTTATGTTTATTATTTATATGAAATTATTAAAATTAAAAAACAATGTTTAATTATAAATTATTTAATTGAACATAAAGACTTGTTACTGTACATCAGAGTAAGAAAACGTTTATGCTTATCGTAAATCAGTCAACTTTAGAAAAAAAAAAATCAACTTATTTTAAAAGAAAAAAAATCTAACTGTACTAATTTTTTAAAACATATGCTAAGTTTATTTATTTTTTATTTTATATTTGCTATGAGTTGATTGTTTTTTGAGTAAAATGGCATTAAAATACCTATTCTCTGACATCATCAGGTCACAAAATTCAAGATGGCTGCCAAAAAATTAAAAAAGAAAATTTCCCCATCATTATAGTGAATAATCGATTGTAAATCAAAGTAGTGGGTACAAATTGATGATGATCGCTGTTGTGAAATATCACTAAGTATCCAATCGCTAAGTGAAGTCTAGGTGTACTTCTACAATTTACTGCCCCTCCCTCATGTTTTAAAAAGCAAATGAGAAAGAAGAAAATTAAAAAAATTTAAAAACAGAATAAAAATTCCAAAACAAATTTGTCAACTACATACTAAAAGAAGTTGCTTGAAATTCTTCATCAAGTAATTTTGTAAGTCAGTATTAGGTAGAATTACAAGAAGAAATACAAAGAAACTTTTAAAACTTAGAATTCACCATAGTTTTTCTCCCACTCTTCCACTCCCCACTCTCATATTTTTTCAATTGGCAAAGAAGAATTTAAAAAGACAATTATAATAATACTAAAAGTCCACCCTCCAAAAAAACTGTCAATGAAAAGTAATAATTTTTTTTTAGATTCCACTTTGAATTAATAAATTACACCATAGTAGTATTATAAAAAAATCCTTTTTCAAATCTAAGGAATCTTCCATTGATCAATTAGTCATCCCAATCTTTGATCATGGTGTTAATTCAGTGTTTAAAAAACAATTAAAGAGAAAATGCAGTATATATAGTCAATAGATTTGTATCCATAATAGTGACAGAGAATCATTCCTTTATATATATATATGAAATAAGTGTGCATTAAATCAACTTTCAATAAATACCTAGCATATTATTATTCATGGCTGTTTATATTCAAATACAGTCTTTAGATTGAATAATGTTCAACAATGATACAAATTATATTAATGATCCTAATAATATAAATTTCAGCCATAAACATGTAAACATACATCAATAATTATAAAATAGCTTTGGGTCACATTTGAAAAATTATGTAGATCTTGAACTAACTTAGTAAACCTGATAGATTTAAATTCAAATTATAAAATGTTTGCATATATTGTTTTTATTAGAGTGTTTAATTATGTATTCAAAAGATATGAGTAAACACCAATTATATATATATATAATGTCTTAAGATAAGAATGAAAAAAGGATAACATCTATCTAAAAAAAAAGATTATCATTTCTTCGATAAATAAAATTAGATAAATTTGAATTTTATTGACATTGTTTAAAAAATTAAATCTTAAGTTAAATGAAATTTAATAATTTATAATTTAATAAAAAATAATTAAAAATTATTTATGCATATACTATGATGTGATCGTTGTAAAACTAAATTTATCTAATATATTAAATTTTAAAAAATCCAAGGTTAGTCGAAATAATAATAATAATAATAATAATAATAATAATAATAATAATAATAATAATAATAATAATAATAATAATAATAATAATAATAATAATAATAATAATAATAATAATAATAATAATAATTATTATTATTATTATTATTATTAAATGACAGTGTTATTTTTTGTTTTTGTTTATTAAAATTATAAGTGAAAATAAAATTGACCATTTTTAAATATCAAGTTGCTACAAAAACCAATGGCAAAAGAAATAAAAAAAATATCTTACATCATCTGCTTTTCAATCTATAAATAGAAAAAACTTAAATTCACCTTTGTATTGCTTAAAGAATGGAAGCCAATAAAATTTTAATTTTTATCTATGTAGATATAATGCAGTTACAGGGGGGAAATTTCAGAGCACTCCCTCCTGAAATTTCCACTGATGTATCTTATCATGGAGTGTAAAAATACTTTAGTAATCAACAATACTTCTGCCAAACTAGTAACTGATTACAGATGTTAAAATATATAACATTTCATTACTCAAAGAAACCTGTCACTCACCTGTTCATCAGAAGAAAATATCCTACAGTTTTAATTTTAAATAACCAAAAATCACAGAGTGTTAAAATCATGTGAATAGGAAGGATGGTCTAGCTGTGTAATTGATTTTATAGCCAAAAAGTCTCTCAAAATGAGTACAAAATGGCTTGATGCACTGTTTATTCATCAAGATCTGAAGCACAACTTTTGCACAAATATTTCTCATGCCCAATACTTTATTAAAAATTAGCCTAACTCTTTTTCAATTAATTTGTAATGCTTCAGCTATCAATCTCACAATTAATCAGACTGTGTTGCATCACACACTTTGTTGAGCCCTTGTTGTTTTTGGCTGACCAGTTCAAGGATTATCTGTCACATCTTCCCCATCTTTGAACTTCTTCATAGCATCGTTATCATATGATGTTTGCAAGAGTTATAATGTCTCACTAATACATTTTCCAATTTTCACACAAAATTTGATATTAATATGTTGCTTAAAATTTTGATCACCCCTTTTTATGCTACTACTATATTTTCGATAACTAACTAACAACTGGCTCTATCATCTTAAAATGCACACACATTGTTAGCTTAAACATGTTCAAACATAAATACTCATATGATTTCACTTCATTGGGTCATGAATGGTGTATGGCTATTCTGTGAATTAAATTTCCACTCCTCGTATATTGACTCTACTATGAGATTACACTTTAAAGTCCTATCAACTATGAAAATATATTTTTTCTAAATTTGAAAACAATTTATTTTTCTGCTTCCATGCTTAGATTAGATAAGTTGTTACAAGTTTTCATAATAATTTTAAAGGAGGCATTGTACAATATATGGATATCAGGAAATAGGCCTATACAAAACCTAAATGAACAAATGGCTATTAGGAAATAGGGCTATATAAAATCTAAATGAACAAATCGAAAATGTATAGAAAATATTAAAAAAAAATATCACAAGATATCAATGTAAATTTTTATAAAATTTCTGGTTAAAGAACTTAAAACTGATTGACTATAAATTTATTTCCTTATTAAATATCTGATCCAATATTCTTTCTAGCGTTTGTCAGTCAATAATTTATTTCAAAATAAAAACAATCTTTTTAAAGGGATTTAATTAATGATAAACGGACTAATACTATATATCCATGTTTTGAGAAATGAAGTTCAAGGTACATCTGATAAGACAAATATATATATAATCCATAAAAAATAAATGACAAAAAATTTTTTTTTACTATTATAGTTTAGTTTGAATTATATTTTCTTATTGTAATTTATTTATTTTGAGACCATTACTTTAGGTAAATTTATAAAACAAATTAAAAAAAATAACAAGAAATTTATAAAATTAATACGAAACTAATTATTCCATTTAACCGTCAAAAATCAAATTTTGTAAAAAAGAACTTTTCTATTCATTTATATATTTGATATGCATGCACACATTTATATATAGTGTTGCTGAACATCTGTTCCAATGATAAAAATATTTATCTAAGACTAAATGGGAAATCTTTTCAACTGGTGGAAAGAGAAGTAATATTTTTTGTGAATTAAAAATATAGTAACATCATTAGTATTAATGACTGCTTCACATTTAATGACAATTTTTCGATTCCCCTGCTAAATATTCTTTGACATATATATATATATTCTTGAATTTTTTTTTCTGTACAGTAGCAAAGATGCAATCTTTAATAAACTCCCCTTCAGAAAATGTTTTCCAATGTTTTGCTTTTTAAAAATAATATAACTAGATTTCGAAGAAATTTTTTAACTTGCTTGCTACTTTTTATAAATTATTCAGTCACTTGATAAAGTTCCACTAACAATTTTATTGTAATCAGAATGTTTTGATGAATAAAGCCTATTTACATTATGTATTTATTAATTTATATATCTTCCAGACATATCAGGCTCATTGATTAAATATTTTTTTATTAAAAAGGTTGCATTAGTCCAGTTCTTTTGAAATATGTGATTTTATATCATATCACACCTTGCCTGCAAATATTGGACTAGTCCAGATTCTGTTTTATCTAGATCAAACTGAGCATTCATCAGCATAAACCTATGCTTATACAAATAGATAAAAAACATAGCCAATGCCAATAATGGCCCAATAAGCAATGATCCTCACTGATTTAAAATCTTTTCAATAAGGATCAGTATCTGACAATAGTCTTCTTTTTGAAGATAGATTCAGAGAACTACTATCACAAATTTGAAAAACAGAATTTACATTTTCCATGTGTTTTGCGAGAACCTGAACAGCAGTATACACATTCTCTAGACAATAGTGATAAAGATAAATAATTGACACATTCAGGACTAGATGCTTCTAGAATCAAACACTGGCATGAGAGAAGCTGTTGTAGTACAGCCAAAAGTATCATCAGACCTACTCACGAAAAAATCTAGCCAAAATGCAGTTGGAAGTGACAGAAAACTTATAATAGCAATTGCAGTTCCTTTTCTTCCATAGTTCACCCAGAACTAGGAGCTATACCTCATCAACAATAGCAGGCAAAGTATAGCCATTGTAAATATATTGTGAATATGAATGTATATTTGTTTTAAAATTCAGTAATAAATATATTAGAAACATATTTATATATGTTTGTATTTAAATTCTTTGGATTTACATGAGTCTGTGATTATTAAAACACATATATAATTCAGACTAAAGATAATAGTTGACACAGTTGAGAAGTAAAAATTGTTTTCACCACAGCTGGAAATTTTTTTTTTAAATAACAAAATCTTGCCCAGGAAATCATTAGACTTTGGCTTCAATTAAAAAAATTGTCCATGAACATTAGTGATGTGTTGATAAATTGTTTGTAAATCAAATAAGAGTGATTACTCTTATTATTAAAGGCAGAAACTCCCCCAGTGGCTTTTTAGATTTTAGCTTGAATTTTATCAAATAAAGATGAAAAATCAATTTGAGTTGTTACTCTCACAAATAAAACTAAAATTTTTGTTTCATGACATAAAGAGGGAAAAATGGCTAAAATTGGCTTACTTGAAGCATTTGATGTGGCTTATCAAGAAAAATGACCAAACTATAAAGATCAAGTAGCCTATTTACAGGCTAATCAAATAAAATGCCTGAGTTAAAATGAGCCATGCTCCCGTCTACTATGGGACTGCAGATAGATCATTAAAGCCTAAGCAACCACCGAGGTGTTAGCTGATCTGGATTTTGACAAAACATTGTCTCTACTAAGGTTTTTACCCCAAAATCCCTAATGATGTTGCAGAGATAGCATTTCAACCTTCATATATAAAGGAAAGGGGGGAAAAACTAGTGTCCAAATATGAACATTAGATTTAAAATGTGAAATCAAGGACTTCCTCAACCAAGATCTGTTTTATTATTGTGGAATGAGTGACTATAATCTCAAATTCCAATTTCCTAATGAGCCCTGTGATAAAGTTTGATTCCATTTTGTCTTAAGAAAGTCTTGTAGAATCAACAGCTAGTCAAGGAAATCCATGGAAAAACATGGATTATAGCATTCAAACTGTTGAGCAAAAAAACTGGGTCAGTGAAACACCTGGATGACAGTAAATGTCACTGCTCATATAAATAAACAACAATGAGTGAAATGCATTGTTATAGATGTGATCAACCAATACACACACACACTGAATGGTTACACTAGTGTACAGTGTGTACATATTACAAGCATGTTGTCCACATAAAATGTGCTTATTTACATGGAAACAACAAATTTCTAATAACAGAATTGAGTTAATTTCAAAAAAACCAGAAAGATAATTTAAAAGCTAAGAAACAAAATGCCTGTATAAACAATGTGAGAGGAATTGACTCTGCTTTTAAGTGCAGAATTCTTATTAATGATATGCCTATAATAATGTTACTGGACACCAGACATGCAGGGTTCATTGAGTCAAAATGAGCTATTATTAATAAAAATTATAAATATTAGCTGCATCTTAGCAGCAAAACAATCAGTGATAACCAAGGCAATCTATAGGCACTCTTGGTCAAGCAAGAGTGAAGTAATTTATTAGGATGTGACTAGTTAACTCACTTAGACTTTATAGTGACAGAGTTAATTAGCTCCAACAATAAATGAAAACAGGATCTGCCCAGAGTAGTTATTAATAATCTGTACTGAAACCCTAAATTAATGTTTAAAACTTTAAAAGTGCAATAAAGCTGATAGATACTCATATCCTATGCAGCATGTTTAAGTAAACCACCAAATGAATTCCAGAAGTGGTGACCTAAGTTAAAATATCACAAACAGTGGTGGTTAAAACTGCTGATGAACAACCAACTAAGGTAAAATTGCATGCTACAAGCCATCAGTAAAGACTCATCAGATGACAGAGTTATAAGCCAATAGTTATGAGTCATCAGCCAGCTGCAATGAACCTACAATTCAAAGTTCTCCCATTGCTGGCAGTGGATCTGATGAAAAGATCACCAAGCCAAGTAAAATTTTAAAATGAAGAAGATGCCTACCAATGCATCTACATGATTAGATTCTCCAGGACTAATTTTAGTCAGGGGGAGTGAATTTCATATTTTATCTTGCATCCAAATAATGGAATAGTCTAGATTCTATCTTATCTAGATCTGAATGAGCATTCATTGCCAAGAACCTATGTATATACAGATAGATAAAGCATAGACAATAGCAATAATGGTCCAATAGGCAATGATGCTGACTGAATCTGAATGTTTTCATTAAGGATGGACATCTGACAAAAATGGTCAGTATTTTTGAAGGTAGGGTCAGACAACTACTATCAGAAAGCTGAAAGACAAGATTTACATTTTCCATACATGTTCCCCAGAGAACAATCCTCAAACCTGAACACCAGTATACACATTCTCCTGACAATAGCAGTTAAGCTAAGTTGTTGATATGATGGGGAAAAGTCCACATTCAGGACTGGATGCTGCTAAAATTAAACATTGGCATGAGGCAAACTGTCATAGTACATCTGAAAGAGTCATCAGACCTACTTAGGCTGACCAAAATATAGCTGAAAATGGTAGGAAACTTCTGTAGTACACTACAGAACTAGCAGATATACCTCACCAGCAACAGCAGGTGGAGTACAAACAATATAAAAATATTGTAAATACAGTGTATAAATATTTTAATATTTGTAATAAATATAATATTAGAAACCTATTTACACATGTTTGTATTTACATTCGTTTGTATTGACATGAGTCTGTGATTATTAAATCATGTATATAATCCAGACTAAACAAAATAGATAAAAAAATGTACTTAAAATAATAATTATTTTATTTACTTAACACTTCATTCAATATTTGCACTATATGTATTTAAATAAAAGTTGGATGTAGACCAGAAGTTCTGCATTCCTAGTCTAAGAGAAGAATGTGTGAATATATATATATTCTAACCTGGTCCATTTGCATCCTCACTTCTGGGCAGTATATTATATTAAAAAAAAAAGGGTTCTAACTCAGTTAATAATTAATAAATAAAATATTCAGCATTAAAATTAAATGTTTCACTAGCTCAAATTTAAAATACGAATAAGGTTCAGTTTATAAAATAAATTAAATAAATATTTAATATTTTCATGAGACTTGGAAGTGAAAATACAGGTGACAAGATAGATTACACTGAGCCAATATCCTACAGGATACTACCTCAATGGCATAAGAACACTATCCCCCTTTATTACTATTTCAAATAATAACTTATAGTATTCTTACGACTTTAATAAATCCTACTCACTAAGATTAAACTAATAATTGAATCTTAATCTTTATCTACTATAATTTAGCTCAATAAAATCTCAGGTTCATAAAATTCTAAGTTAATTTTAAAATTATGGTAGTAAAATATGAGAAGGGATTTTATGTCATAATCTACTACACTTAAACTAATAATAATAAAGAATAATAATATTCTTCATTGTATAACTAATTCTGTATATCTTTTCTTTTCACAATAAAATAATATAATATAATCTTTTATCTTCATGTAATAATATAATAAACACATGGTAGCATTTGATAATCTGACAAACAAAAGTGTGTGGCAATGGATAGCATATAATTCAATGTATTATTATGATAACTAAGTTATGATCATAAGATAATGTAAAATTATGATTACTTAATTAAATGAATACCAAGAAAATATTTGAATTCTTAAAATAATTCTTTATTTATCTTTTGTGCAAAATTATATGTTTGTTTCTATTATTATGGATATATTGTGATCTCATGCAGTGTATTGGGAGGAATAAACAATCTGGACACACAAATTTTTGAAAAAAATAAACAAATTTTAACAAAGTTTATTATTACATTAACAACATAACAACTTATTTACAGTATGTGCATTTATAACATCTTAAAGATTTGTACCATTATACATTCTTTATATTTGAACCTCGTTAAGTCTTTACCCTGACTTAAATATAAAAAAAAGATAAAATGACTTGGGGTATGGATCTCACAGGGAAAACAACCATCTGTAAAGAAACCATTCAGGGAAAGGTGGACCAATCTGTTATTTAGTAGATTGTCCAAAATCTGAATGGTTTGGGTTGGAATGTCTAGTGATGAGAGGCTATTGCAGGATATTGACATCTACTGAGTCAAATGCCTCAGATACATCCAACTGAATGACAATGGATTTGTATAGATTCTTGGATCTGATATGATCACTGAGGATTTTTATCTCCCTGATCACAGAGAGTGTAGATGAGGTCTTCTTTGCAAATTGCAACTGGGATATGTTGTCCAGAATAACATCTTAGATTTTCTCCTTGGGTCATGGAGATTGGCCTTATGCTAGACAGAGCAGATGGGTCCCAGTTTTTCTTAACAAAGGAGACCATCACTATTGAGTAAAGTTTAGGGATAGTTATGCTATCTGCAAGATGATTAATTAGTTTTAAGACTATGGAAGCAGTGAAATTTTCAAGGTGCATAAGCATGAACTTGGGGATTCTGTGTAGTCCTGGATGGACATTGGGAGGCAGAGCAGCCAAGCAGTTTTTGATGTTTGATATTGTTATTTCATGTTCAGCATTTTGTGATGCCTCATGCCACTGCTTTGTGGGGTAGGGAACAGAGTTTGACAGACATTTCTTGAAATATGACTCTAGTTGGATGACCATTTGTTTACCAGAGACATGGCTACAACCAATGAGGAGGGGCAAAGGAGTTTTCTGTTTCTTTTTTGCCCACAGGACTCATCTAAGATAGCCATGCATCCAGTGTTGGCCAGGTAAGTATAACCTAGCATTTTTGTTGGGATTATTTCAGCAATGGCAGCTTGTTTCTGCTTATACTGTGTTTTAAGTAATAGGAGATTGTCTATAGTACCATCACTTGAGGAAAATTTTTTAATCCTATGGTGTAGCAGATCAAGCTCATTCATAAGGGTTAGTGACCTTTTATGTTTTATAGTGTGCTGTATGATTACTGTTTCCTCTGTATTTATGTTCAGACTGTTAATTTTTTTAAAGAGTATGGAGTCATCTGAGAAAACAGCTTCCATGGCAGTGGTTTTAATTATAATTCTGATTGTTTTATTGAAATTTGTGGGAGCACAGCAGTCCGGATGCAGTGACACTATTAGGGCAAGATGGTCTGAGAAGGGAACAGGTTGAAGCTTGGCTTCCAGATCATAGTGCAGCTCTGAGATAAAACATCAGGTCAATCAGTGTTCTAGAGCTTTTCATATAGAATGTGTATGCATTCCCAGGGAAGAAACCTCTGCCATTTATAAAAACCCTGGCTAAGAGATGAAGGTATTTTCATGTGAACATGTCATTTTTTAGGTTGAAGTTGCCCAAGAGGATTGTAGGAACTGTATTGTTTGCAGTGATGAGATTTATGGTATGGATTATTCTGGAATAGGTAAATGGATTGTTCTGGCAATATACATAAATTGCAATAAATGTGCTAGATTGGTATGCAAGCCTGATCGCAATCAGATTGGCATCATGGTCATTTACTGTTATTAATGATGACTCCTACCCCTCCAGCAGCCGATGTATTAGTAGACAGAAGAGTGAAGCCCAGTTTTGTTAGTTCTTGTATTATGTGAGGGTTGGAGTTCAGGTGATATTTAGTCTCTCCTAAAAACAAAATATGAGGAGATGTAAGATGGAAAAAATTCCTAATCACATATATACAGTCAGGAGAAATAATTCCTCTGATATTGAGATCAATGATTTGGAATTTTCTCCTATCCATGAAGATTATTGCTGCTTGGTTTTACCGCTAGTGGAATCATTGATTGAGGGTTAGAATGGTCCTTGAGGTCACTATATTCCTGATCTGGCAAGGATGGCCTGTGGTTATCAGCTTGAATGAGCTCTGTTTCTTTGTTGTGTGATTCATGACTGAGAGGGTTTTTGGATGTGCTCTGTACTTTCCACTTTTTTCCAGAATAGGATTTACACTGCAGGAGAACTTCAGGTTTTTTGGCTGGGAAGTAGGAGATAAGTGCAAGTCTTTTTCCTCAGAGCAGGCCTTTGAAAGTTTGTCTTCAATTTATTATTTGCATTAGAGGAAAAGTTTATATCTATGTCTGAGTCATAGTCCAAGATGGGAGGTGAAGACCTATTTTTTTGGTATGGGTACTTTCATATAGGATGAATTTTTGGAGGGTATTGATATTTTTGATGTGTAACCACTTATTGTTTTGACTTTTGAGACTTTGGAGTTCTGAATGCATTGCTGTCATTGTGATGGTCTTTGCTGAGCAATGAATTGTCTGTATCATTGGAAAAGATTGTTAGATTTTGGCATCTGGAGGCATTACTTTGTCCTTTTGATTTTGAGATTTTTAGAAAATTGTCTGGTTTCTATGAGTTATCTCTGGAATTAGTGCAGTTTACATTTTGATATGCTATTTGAATCTGTTTGCTGTCATTGGATGGTTTTCCCTTGAGTTCAGTAGGATTAAAAAGGTCTTTGGTGTTGGTTAATGGACTGTAGGATTCCACTTCAGCTTCAGCAGTATATGGGCCTGGAGTGTTTGTTGTTGGCATTTCATTATGTGTGACATCAGCAGGTGTGAGTCTATAGGATACTTTACATTTGTGAAACCTATTTTTCTTTTGACCACAAGAAGTGCATATTCTGGCTGGGCATTTCTTTATGACAGGTGTTCTTTGGTCACAATAAAACATTGCAGCCTGACACCAACAAAGAAAAGGATCATTGGGCAAGCCTTTTCTCAGGTGAATTTGGAATGATGCAGTGTTGGACAGGATGGAATTGATCATCTTGTCTACTGGCAGATATGAGAACTTCTGTATTTTCCCTTAAGGTAATAGGATTTCTTGGAGATTATTGTTGAGTCCCATGATACAATTCTTGAGTGTTCTAACTAGGCTGGAAGGTTTGTTGGTATTGATGTATATAAGAAAATTTGTTGTCCAGTTTTTTAAAGTTGGATTTGAATTCATTCGGAAGACCCAAGTAACAAATTCAACATCAATGTATCTGTCATTTGGGTGAATGAGAAGCAGTGAATGCCCTCTGATAGATTGTATTGCTTTATCATTTCATATAGTGGGGGATTTATGGAGTGTGTAATTTGGTTCTGTTACTGCCAGAACAACATTTTTATCATTGTGGTAGTTTACTAAGGATTTGAGGAGGGTTGGAGGTATTGTTTCGTTGAAGTCGATACAAAGGGCTTGGTATTGTTTCTCAGTCAAGTCATTAATGGAGAATTCAGTGGTTTCTAGCTCCAAGAATGTATGATTTTCCTGTTGTTGATTTTGTAGTTCTAATATGTCTAAAATGGTTAAGTCATGATTCATTTTACTTGCTGTTTCAGGTATGGAACAGGTTTCATTGTATGAATTAGTTTTTAAGTGATTGGTGATTTGTAGAGACTTAGATGTTCATGTAGTACCAATTTCTGCTATGTTATAATATGATGTGTGGCTCCTAGATGAGCTATTAGCTATGGTACTTAATTTATCATTTTTTTCCTGAGGTGGAATGTCTTTTGAAATAGGTGTTAAGTGAGGAAAGTAATTTGTATCACTCTGGGTCAAATCTAGTGTTGGGTTTGGCTGCTTGAGAGTTGAATAATTTTACTTATGACTGGTATGGTAAATGTTATTGTGATCTGCTTCTCTATGGTAGTTTAGACACTGAGAATAAGAGGGAAGAGCTGGGAATTCTTCTATAGAAGGTGGCATGCCTGGTATGGAAATATTTCAGACACCAGTGTGATTAATCATATTGGTATGATTTGATACAGGTTCCAGTATTGTATTATGCAGCTTTGTGCCTCTCTGCTTTCTCATCTGCAATAATGTTATATATTGTGTCTCTGAGAATAACTCAGTTGTGCTGTTTTAGAACTGTGTTTATTTATAATATTAATTTTGGGTGAATTTAAATTAATTATACAGCTGTTTTCAAATGGTAAATTGTTCACAGGGTTGATATTTGCTTGAATCTCATGCTTTTCAATTGTTGAGTACATCAAGACAGAAAGTGATGCAGTTGCTTTATGCTCTGCTGTGTCTTCAGATATTAGTGTAGCATTATCATTAATATATATGCTGCAACTATTTATTTCTGTGTAGTTTTGAAATTAGTTTTGAAATTTGGTGTCTTTATTATCTAATTTATGTGCCTGTTCAGGCCAATGAATTACATTCATATTAATAATTTTTTTTAGCTCTTTGTTTGGCCACTATGACTGAAGCGCCAGTTGTGGTGGAGCTGGGTGAGCAGTCTTCTTTGTCATTTACTGTAGCATCTGATAATGGTCCATTTCTGAGATTATTTGATTGAAGGTCTTTATTTTAGAGTTATTTTGATATGAATTTATTTTGTATTACTATTACAATTAAAATAAATATTATTTTTATCATTTATTTCCGTAAATATTTTGTTGAGTTTAGTTTTAGAATGGCACCATTGTCATGACTCTCTGGTATTAACTGTGACTGGTAAGAATAATTTTTACATTTATTATCAGTAATATTTGTGATGTTGAGGTTAGATGTTGTATTATGTTTGGTTTCATGTTCCTTAATTAGCATCTTGTGTGTTCAATTGGTTTTGCAAAGCTTACATAAATCTGCTGTATTAAAACTGTCTTCATTATAGCTTGCATCATCAGACACCATTGAGATATTTGCCTTCTATATTTCCCTATAGCACTTGAACTATCAGAGGCCAAATTTTGGTTATTAGTGCTAGAAAGTTTATTTCTCCTTTATGATTTGAGAGTTCATTTTGTAGTGAGTTGTGATATTTTTGCAACTTGAAACCAACCTTCATAGTTTTGATTAGATGTTACGCTAGTGTCTAAAGTGGATTCCACTGCATTAGCAATTACATTAACATTTGAAACATTTGCATGCACTTCAGGAATGGAAGGACCCATTCAAGAAACATTATTGTTGGATTTCAGAACTTTTAGCAGCTTAAAGTTAATTTTAATTTGCTGGTATTTAGGCTTACTATGTGAATAAAATTTCCTAGTATTAATGGTTATGTTAGGACTCTACAAGCATTCTGCACTGTTCTCTATGTCATATCTTGTGCCTAGATTGATGTTATCCTGCAGGCTCTGGAGAATGTTCAACTTCATGAAGTTCTCTGTAACTTCAGTTTTGGTTGTTTTAACTCTATTGCAAGTATCAGATTCATTTACATTTTTATTTTTAATTAGATCTTGGGAAAAATATTATCATGATTATTATCATTGCAATTATGTATTGTGTGAGAAATATTAACTTCACCCTGAGCTTTTGGCAGGTTTCCTGTTTCTTTGTTCTAGGCCCTTAATAGCATCTCTAAATAATCTCTTTTTTCCAAAGTGTCTTGCATTTATTTGATAATTTTAGTTTATGTAATGAGTGATTCTTTTTTGACTTCGTATTAATGGAGCTAATTCTCTTTTCAGATTCATCATTTATTCTGGGAAACCTATTTTTTATTTTTTGTTGTGATTTTACAGCTGTTAATTAATTACTCTATCAAGAGGTTCAAAACATATCCTATATTTTGGATTGTGGGCTAAATTTCCCACTTCCATCTGAACAATATTAATAAAATATTGCTTACCTCAACCAATATAGATGAGATTTTGCTGGATGGCTGGTCGTTTAATGATTTTTTTAAAAAAATCTTTGCAGAGCTGAGGTAAATGGCTGTTAACTTAGTCACACATAGGTGGCGCTTATAAATGAAAGGAATGTTTTTATATGGAGATAAAAGATGTCTTCCATACAAACATATTATTGTAACAAAAAAATAGCCCAAAGTAATAAGAATATCAATTTTAAATGATATATCCCCAACTGTACCAATTGCACAACTGTACACTTATTATATTTAATAAAATGTTATAAATGCTTGAATTATTATTTAGATTAAATGGGCAAACAATGTGTATATTACAATAACTAAATATCAATTTGACATTTTATGTAAAAACAAAAACCATAATACCTTAACATTTTAATTTACCAGCTCACTTAATTGATGATTTAAATGAATCAAAATACAAAACATTCATAACAGACAAACAAAAAACAAAAAGAAAGTTTTATTATTTATAAATTTAAGAATTTACACCCATATGAAATTAACATTTCCACAGGCACTATTATCATTGTTATTAATACACTATTTTTGATTGCATTTCATAATTATTGTTGTGCACATGACTTTTGTGTATATTGATTTTTTGAATACATATTTTTTGTCCTTATATATTTTTGGTGCAGACATATATATATATATATATATATATATATATATATATATATATTGTAACCTAGTGTTATTGACACTTGGTTTATTTGGCATTATTTCCACAGGAAAACAATGCTATCCTTTTTAAAACAAAATAATAATAATAATATTAAGTGATTAATAAAATATGCTATTTACTCACTTTAACGTGTTTTAAGCAAATAACTAATAAATTTAGTAATTCAATGTCATTTTGAAGAAGAGCATGAATAATTTAATTAAAATTTTAACAATAAGAGCAATTTAATATAGTATAAAAGCACATATCATAAACAGTAATTGATTTTGGATGGGTAGAGGGGAGAGTGGATGAGTGTCTTATCATAAAGCACAATAACTTCTGGTGGTTTTTTTATTATATATAATGTTTAAAGAATTATACATCAATGATTGTTAATTTAATGTATTTATTATTTTTTTTATAGTGTCAAATTACTTTGTAATCCAGGTAAATAATACGAAAACTATATGATTGTAATGGGTTTTTTTTCTTTTATTTTATTTATGGTATAATTAAATGATTATTTTTCTGTAAGAGGTCACTAAAACAAGACCGCTAATTTTTTTTTTTGAAGAAAGATTGTCTGACTTTAGTTTTTCAAGGAAGAAGCAGTGCTGAAATTCGGTAACAAATTTTTTTTTCATTTTAATTGCAGAAATAAATATAAGTCAAATAAAATTTTAATAATATAATGTGTTGCTAATCCTTTTTGGTGGAACATCCTGATCTTCTGTTGCTATCTACCTATTTAAAGCTTTTTATACGCAAAAATATACTATCTTGTGCTAAAGTTCAAAATGACCATATTAACTACAGCAATCACGGAAAATGTCATTATTTTTAAATTAAGTAATATAAATAATTTCCAGGAAATAATCAATTATTTGTTAACTTTACCTTATTTAATGATCTTTTCATGGTATAAAAGAAAAATTATAATTAAAAGACATATTATAAAAGCCAAGGAAAGTTAACTAGAAAAATTTTGCACTCTTTCTAAAAGAAATTGTCTGCCTTTGAAAATAATGTAAGTTCCCCACGTTAAAATATGTTTTATTCACTGAAAATTATCTAGAAATAATATTAATGATAAATGATATTTACTTATGCACCTATATATTTAAAAAAAAATATATATAAATTTTCTCAAGGCAAATATCGGAAAATTTGTATGTGTGCATTTTACGGAGAATTCCCTATTAAAGAAAAATTACAATTCCCAGAGTAGGAACAAAAACTAAAAACATTAGTGATTTAATTATAACCATAATATAATATGTTATATTATACATCAATTGGAGTCATTAAAACTTCATATCCACGTAAGTCAGTTGCAGTCATTATAATAATAGTATCTTGGAAAATTCGCGCATTATTTTTTTTATTCATAAGCCAGCTAGCTAAAAATGGTACGTATCATCAATAATAGAAAAGGAAAAGAATTGTGTGTGTTATCGTTTAGAATAAAATATTCATCTACGTTAGAATATGTATTGTTTTCTTGGATCCCAAAATTATAGCAGTTTAATTCAAAGAAGAGTTAACATCCAATGCTGCTATGTTTTTTTTCTTTGCCTAATTTATTAAGTGCACCAGAATGGAGGCAACTTTTATATAAATGAAATAATAAAATGTGTTTCTTATTTTAAATTTGCTTCGTGAACTACGACTGGATCAAGTTCTTCATCTGTATAAATTACCCAACGGAAAACATTTTTCTAGTGAGATAATAAGCACTTGTTAAGTAATGATTTTTTTTACTAATTTGTAAAATTATGTGTATTTTTTTTTATATCAACAGGTTAAAGGCTGTATAGCCAAGTAATATTTAAATGACCTTGTAATCATAAAGGTATGTTTTCATGTAATTATTCTAGGTTAAATTTATATTTGACATGGAAAATTTTTTTTATAAAATGTGTTTTAACTATTATATGCAATTATGGGTATAAATTTTATATGTTAGATGCGTAAAAGAAAAACATTTAGATACTTAATAGGTAAAGTAAATAAAAAAAAAATTATCAGAAGTAATTAAAAAGAATTGCTATACAAGATATTTCTTGTCTAAAGCTTGAAACGAATTTATACTGTATTAATTGAGGAACTTATTCCCAATTATTCTTTATTAACACATTCACTTTATTTAGTTCAAGATAATATGCTGCCAATTACTTGTTGAATGTTCCTTTGGTAAAATGAAAATTATTATACTTTTATTTTGTGATATCCATTGATTGCAGATGTTGATCTAAGTATACCCCGTAACATAATTTTAGTATAATTAGTGTATTTGCTTGTCTTGCCAAATAAAGCATTAGTATATGCTTAATATCAGCATAGGTAATCTTTATAATATGTTTATTTTGTGGGATGAAAATGATTTCCCCCAAAGCTTTGTTTTCCATGAGGGGAATAGTTAAATCTAGTATTCGGGCATGTTTTATAGCCCAAGTGATCGCTTCTCATAGTTAGGACGATCAAGAATTTATCTCGCATGTAGTATACTTCATTCGTTTAAATCCCAGGAGAGGATTATATTTGGTGTGTGTTCATATTATGCCCAAGTAAAAAGGCAAGAAACCACCAAAATATTTTAATGTAGTAGTTAACTCTACTGACCTTCGGTGTTATTCCATATTCCTCATGAGAAAATAGAGATAATTCCACCACAGAAGGTGTTGATTATTGTGTTTTGTTTAGAAAGTTAGGGCAAGATAACGGGTATATTGGAGGTGTTAATTCCTCAAGATCCATTTTAGTATAAATAGTGCGCTAGTACTAGGATCAATATCTGGATTGTGCGGCGGAATATTGCTAATAATTCACATGTAGGTCAATGGAGAGAGTAAGTTTAAAATTGCGTGATTTAGAAACGCTTATTTACCAATGGAGGATTCAAATACAATGTTTAATTCTGGTTAATGAGTAAGCAACACTAATAATGTAGATTATCCTTATGAATAAAGTGTGTATCACAACTTAAGTGGTATTAAGTTAAATATAAAAATAGTAAGTGTAACGTTTGATAAATAGCCCATAAATTATAATAAGTTATCTAAATACAAACCATCGTTTAATTAAATACATTATCATAAAAATCGTTTTACGTATTGCCTATAATCAGATTGTTTTTATTCCAAAACTAATATTTAGTTAATAAAGTTAAGTAGAAGCTCATATAAGATACACTAAATGGATGAGTTGATGTATCGATAATAATATGTATTTTTTTTTAGTCAATTTGCATAATTGTAAAAAGATGAAGTAGTAGTTCTAATCCAGGTCTAAAAGTATAGACAAATTAATGTTAGTTACATGTTGTTTTATCCATATGGGATCGAATAAATTATATATGTGTTGAGTGTTTTAAGAATAAAGTATAGTCCTGTTAAACTGTAATAATAAATTATAATCTTGTTAAACTTTAATAATAAATTATAGTCTTGTTACACGTTGTTTAGAGTCATTTTTCTTGTGTGCTAAATAAAAGTGTATTTGCATAATACTTGCAATACTTTCCTTGAGTCCGAAATCATTAAACTCCTAAAACTCAATACACCAGACAGATAAATTTAAGCAGATTGGAATATTTCATTATATTTTAGTTTAATAAGAATTATTTATGGGATTGAAAACTTCAGACCAAGACATTTTATTTTATGTGTGTGTAAAAATGACTTTATTCCCAAACTACTAGCTTTGGTTGCACATTGTTCAGTACACATTTAAGTGAAGTGTCTAAGTAATAAATCTTAGTTAAATTATTGTGTTGTCATGGATGATGGAAGGACACAAAAGCACCCTTGTCTTTTCCTCATTCAGACTGAGATTCTGGATAAAAAGGGCTGTATTATTCAAAATTATGCGTTGTTATTGAATCTGGTTATCATCTCTTTAAATATTATAATAGTTGATATGGGGATGAGGATACCCGGAATTTAAATAAGGTAAATGTTTCCTATAGCCGACCAGAATGTCAGTCATATGCGACAACACAATACTGCTGAGCATTTTCTTAAATATAACAGAGAACCCTGAGATTAATGTCATTATTATAAGTGCTCTTAAATTAAGGAGTGATCAATTATGATCAATATTACAAGCGTGGCATGGCTTAAGAGAATTGTATGTACAATTGTATTATATGAAAGGTATTTTAGATCATATTGGAAAATTAATAGATATGTTGCTTTTATTTTGGTTGACATAACGACAACCAACCAGAAAGATTAGTGGCACAAGTGCAAGATAATATAATTAATTATATCAATAAAAGAAATAAAATAAATTTCTAGATATAAACTAAATGGATTAATTTTTAATTTAGATAGGTTAGAATATATATATATATATATATATATATATCTAACCTATCTAAATTAAAAATTATATATATATATATATAATTTTTAACTTCATGCAGTCTGTATACATTAAACTTAATGTATTTAGAAGAAACTTGAACTCAGACTTTCAATCTTCCTACAATTATCCAATCCACTTTTCACAATGGATACACATAACCACATACATGGCAAAAAGATAAATGATCTACAATATACATATTTTGTGCTGAGCCAGTACTCATCAGTTGGTTCAGATCATCAGCTGTTACACATATATACAATCAGTGCTTAGTTTACACCAAAAAAACATATTTTTAAACTTTAATGGATATACTTTAAATATTCTCCAACTTCCAACTATTTGTAGACAATATGCATGTAATTAAATATTACATTTTAAGTCTGTATACTGCCCATCCCTCTTTTGTATATTTAAATAAACATATTAAGGTTCTGAACATGAGAGGTCATAGTGACTTAATGCAACATGGATATATGACAATAATATTGATATTAACAAGGACTTTGAGAATTCCAACCTTGGATTTTAAATGATATGGATGACTGAAGAGTTGGAGAAACTTGAAGCTTGTCCATTAAAGTTTAAAGATTTGCTATCTTAATATAAACTGAGCACTGATTTTTTATGTGTAAAAGATGGTGATCTGGATTAAATGATAAGTGCTGGTTCAGCACAAAATACATATATTGAAAATCATTTTATCTTTTTTCACAGTATGTTGTCATGTGTATTAATTTTATATGATGGAGTGGATAGTTGTAGGGGCTTGATATATATATATATATATATATATATATATATATATATATATATATATATATATATATATATATATATATATATATATATATATATATATATATATATTGTACCACT